>JAQPPZ010016520.1:3000000-3469354 GCA_028583015.1 Wollemia nobilis
GTAACTATGATAACTGGACTTCCTGGGTCACTATACTTTGGAGGTAATAGTTTCCCAGATAAGAGATCAGCTATCTTTCCCTCAATCTGAACAGTCTTGGGAAATGCCTTCTTTTTCCTTCCTGCTCTTCTAATGCACAAATCTCGGATAGTACTTTTAATCACTGGTATATCCTTAATGGCTTGCAATAAGGGCAATGATATAGTCAACTTTTTAAGTTCCTTGACCAGGTCTGATTCAGAATTTTCTGCTGTGGTATTGAATCTTTTAGGATATGGAATTATCCTTGATGAAGGTAATTGTTCTCCCTGTGGTTCTATTTTTTCTTCTTCTTTCTCTATTGTTGGTTCCACTATAATTGGTTCCAAGGGTTCTTGTTCTTCATTTTCTTTGCTTTTATTGGAAATGGGTTTAGGTACAATTTTTCTTGAATGAAGTTGGATGTTACTACAATCAATAACATTGATTTCAATATTTTCTTCAACTTCAACCACATAGACAGGGGATGCCTGTCTCATGTTGTTTGGATTAGTGACTGATTGAGCTGGAAGTTGAGGTTGTTTCACCTGTTGTGTTTGTTGTGGTTGGTTTTGTTTGTCTTGAAAGTTTTGAGTAGGTGCAGGCAGCAAATGCTGATTTTGACCTTGATTTCTTTGTTGTCTTGGATAGGATTGGTATTGTTGATTCCATTGTGGTTGATTTTGCATCCAATGTGGATTAGTCTGATTCTGATTCTAGGGTGGATTGTTTTGATTCCATGATGGATTTTTTTGACTCCATGATGGATTGTTTTGACTCCATGATGGGTTGTTTTGATTCCAAGATGGGTTGTTTTGATTCTGATTCCAGGCTGAATTACTCCAATTTGTTTGTGGCCATTCTTGGGAATTTGTCCATTGAGGATAATTCCAAGGACGTTGGGGTGGTTCTGATTGTCCCCAAGGCATAGTACCAGGATTATGCCCCCAATTTGTAGGAAAACGAGGGGGATTTTGGTATTGAGAGAAATTTCCCCCTTATTTTGGTCCAATATAGTTGAGTTCCTCAGTCTGATTTTCTAACACAGTTTTGAGTTGTGGTAGCAGGTGGCATTGATCAGTTGAATGCCTTTTTGAACAGATACTACAAATGGCTGAGATAGATGTTTTATTCAAAGGACATTCCTGCAAAGCATGTTTATTTCTACATCTTGGGCAATAAATTGCCAAAGGTTCTATGTTTTTTGCTTTTGCAGACATTTCCCCCAAAGTTGTGTTTAATTGCACTAGAATATCGGTTTTAAAATTTGCAAGTTCCTCTATTAGTTCCTTCACATCAGTGCCATTTGTATTTTTTTTCTTTCTTCCTTGCTTGTTGCGAGAGTAATTCCTACAGAGATCCATAATTTCCTCATTACTAAGAGTATTTACATCTCCTCTTCCCATCAAATCCAATACATCTCTGGATTCATCTTGCAATCCTCTCAAAAATATGGTTTTGTATAACTCTGGTTCTACAAGTCCACATCTCCTTTGAACAAAGGAGAACCTATCAAGATAGTCTTCTAATGTTTCATCATCTTCCTGTTTAATCCTGAATAACTCATCTTTCCTATTCCTTACATGGCAATACTCCTGATATTTGTCTAAAAACATAGTTTCCATTTGATCCCAAGTTCGGATGGAATTTGGCTCTAAACTCATGAACCGGCGTAATGCTGAGTCCTTGAGTGTTGAGGGAAAAACCTTAAGTTTCTGATTGTCATTTACATAATCATAGGTTTGACACACTACCTTGAATTCAAATAAAAATTGATCAGGATCTTCAGATACAACACCTCGGAAGGTTGGAAGTACTGAAGGTGAAATAGTCTTCATGGGAGAGTTTTGTGTTGGATTCAAACGGATAGGATATTCAAATGTTCTGGAAGGTTGAGGAATATCCTGATCATCTCCTTCATCATGGACATAGCCATGTTGGCCATTGCCTCCCTCTGCCATAGTTTCTGGTTTCTTAGTTAAACTTATCCAAATTTCTCTCTCAAGAGGTCCAAGACCCTCCGTTGATAATGAGTCTGATGATTCTTCTTTCTCAAGATGTTCTAGTGATGGTGAAACTGGTGATTTTCCTTTCTCAGAATGTTCTAATGATGGTGAGACTGGTGATTTTTCTTTCAATATTTTTGGTAATTCAAACACAGGTGATTCACCCCTTAGGCATGAAGATCTCCTTAATGGAACAAGCCAGGGATCCTTTTGGGTAATTCTACCTTTTTCATCCCTAGACTTACTCATTCATGTTCACTCTAAATGACATAAATTATATGTCAATAGTTGTTATTTTAACCAGTTGTTCTATTCAGATTTTATCCTGAATCTTCACAGTTCAGTCTAACTAACAGCTATTGGACTGTTGTTACCTTCTAGCAACACGTGTCCCTAGAAACGGTGCCAAAATGATGCGTTGTCATTATACACATCATTAATTCTCAATGAATTTGTCAATCCAGGGCTGTGTACAAGGCTATCTACGGAAGAAGGGGCAAACAGGGCTATAACTTAGGTCAATCTAGAGCAACAGGTTTTATTGGTGAAACCGATTGTGTGGGGGGTTTTAGGACATTCCTATCTCTAAATTGCATGAATTAAACCTTAATCTAAGTTGCAGAATTGGAAACTAATCATTAACTATAGAAATGAAGTCCTAATTACAATTGCAGAATGAGACCTAATTATGTTGCAGAAATAACAGTTGCAAAATTGAAAGTCTGATTCTAATTGCAGAAGGAAAATCTAATTACTTTTGCAGTAATGAAAATCTAATTCTAATATGGAAATGAAAACTGTCAAGGCTCTGTAATAGAAGGTTGTCAATCTTCTATGCAAGGGGTTGACAACAAAACATAAAATGCAAGAAATTACAGAAAATAGTAAATTCTGGGAATGAAAGTCTGCAATAAATTGAAAGCTTTGCTGAAAGTGGGGATTACAACCAAATAATTAATCACAAAATATAAAATAAACTAAGATTGCAAATATCATTAGTTGTTTACAAAGGAATGAAAGGACAAGTTCTACAACTCATTTTGCTACAACAAAATCAGAATAAAAACCTGTTGTTAGTCCTCCTCCTAGGTCTGGAAGTGGCCAGCCTCTTTGTCCAGAAGAAGGTATGAGTCTCTCTCTCTTTAGATCTTAATCACACTCATTTACAAGCAATATAAAATAGAAACAATATACTTTTATTGATTCAGAAACATGATTACAATAATGCTGCTGAAAACTGTTACAGGACTGTAACAGTCACTTTCTGACTATCACCTATTACTGATTTCTCTATTCTATTCCCCTTACTTTCTATTACTTTCTTTCTTCTACCTCCTACTAGCTCAACCTGAACGGGAGCCCTATTTATAGATGTCCTAAGATTTACTAACAAGCTGAAAAGATCTAATCCTATTATGCTGCAGCAATTCCTAGTTTTTATCCTAGAAGAAGATCATCTTTTGATCTTTCCATAAATGGTGACTTTGGTCGGAAAGGATGGCAAAGTCAGATCTGAGATATTTCCCTTTATCCTTTTCAATCTTTATTTCCATTTTTCCAGCATCAGAATTCGGTCAATAAGTCAAAAAGCACATTATGTTTTCATTTCGAAGATAAGTGGCTCATTCCGAAGATACTGCAATTCTCATTCCGAAGATCCGCTCATTCCAAAGATACTACAGTTCTCATTCCGAAGATCCGCTCATTCCGAAGACACTACAGTTCTCATTCCGAAGATTCGCTCATTTCGAAGACACTGTGTTTTCTCATTCCGAAGATATCTGTTCATTCCGAAGAGACTTCGGAATGAACAAATGTGGGCTCCTTAAATGATTTCCTCCTGCATTTCTCATGTGGGTTACTTCTCAGGGTCAGATCCCAATGGTCTTCATCTCTTTCCACATGTGAATTCCATGCCTTGCCATTCATTGGCAGTGGCTGGAATTTACATGGGAAAACCTAGTTTTTCTTTGCATGATGATGAGTTTCCTTGAACTGTTGCCAGATTTAGGTAAAATGAATGCTTGAGACATATCAAAACATGATTAGTGAAGTGCTGCTATTAATCTAAGCATATCTCATTTTAGCAAGTCATAACAAAACAACATAAAACTTATACAAAAAGCTGTAAAAATTAGAATATAGTACTTCAAATACATTCATCATGCAAATAGTTAATACACAACATATTGAATCAACTTAACTAGCATATTAGATTAAACATAAGAGTTTATAGGCAATTTTAGTGTTCAAAACATGTTATGATTGAGGCATTTCCAGGCCTCATCAAGGAGAAAGTTGCAGAAAGTGAGGTTAAGTTGGATTTTTGTTCCAACAACAGAGCAAGTAGCGGATATCTTCACAAACCATTGCCCAAGGAATTTTTTGAGTACCTTCGCAATAATTTTGGAGTGGTAACGCTTCCCAAGAATTGACTAGCTACAGGGATCACATTCTCAGGGGGAGCATTTAAGTATTTGTTTATCTTTTTGCTCATGTTTGTGATTTTTGCTAAGTGTAATAATTTTTGTCTGAGAATGTTGTGCATGGACTCAGGGGGAGTCTGCAGTAGCCCTTTGGTATTATTGTCAAAGGGGGAAAAGAGTTACAAGAAATTGCACATGTGTTGCCAACAATTCTAAAGGGGGAGATTGTTGAGCAAGGTGTAGCAACAATATTGTCATTGTTGTCAACACAGTCAGATAGATCTGTTGATGCAGTGGATAGGAAGTTCAAAAGCTATTCAGATGCAGAAGATAGGAGTTCAAAGGTTATTCAGAGTATGTACAGTGATTTTTCAAGAAGACCAAAGTGGACCATATGCAAAAGATCAAAGAAAAAGACAAGTAAGAAAAGTGTCGCGATATCGTGACATATACATTAGGCAAGAAAAACTGTCACGATTTCGTGACTTGTTGGAAGAGAGAGAAAAAGCAGGAAAAACTGTCTTGATTTTGCAACATGTTGGAAGAGAGAGAAAAAGCAGGAAAAAATGTCACGATTTCACGACATGTTGGAAGGAAGAGAAAAATGCAAGTGGAAAAACTCTCATGATTTCACGACATGTTGGAAGAGAAAAAATGCAAGTGGAAAAACTATCACGATTTCATGACATGTTGGAAGAAAAAGAGAAAGCAGGAAGAAGTGTCGCGATTTCACGACAAGTTCGAAGAAAGAGAACAAGTAAGAAAAGTTTCATGATTTCGTGACATGTCGTATTTTCGCGACTAAAATAGGAGAGAGAAAGTAAGTTAGAAAAGTGTCACGATTTCGCGACATGTCGCATTTTCGCGACTAAAATAGAAGAGAGAAAGTAAGTTGGAAAAGTGTCACGATTTTGTGACATGTCGCATTTTTGCGACAAAAGAAAGAGAGGAAGTGTACGGAAGTAGAACTGTCATGATTTCACGACAAAAGCAGAAAGCAAGACTTCGAAAGCAGAAGTTTCATGATTTTGTAACAAAAGCCATGAAGTAAAGTACGGAAGAAGTGTCACGATTTTGTGACAAAAGCAAAGAAGAAGACTTCGAAGGTAGAAGTGTCACGATTTCGCGACAAAAGCAAATTCGAAGTCTATGGAAGCAGAAGTGTCGCAATATCGTGACAAAAGAATAGAGAAAGTGTACAAAGGCGAAAGTGTCACGATATCGTGACATGTTGTATTTTTGTGGGCCAAACCTAAGAGAAAGAGCAAGGAGAAAAAGTATCATGATATCATGACATGTTGTATTTTCATGGTCCAATGCAAAGAGAAAGAGCAAGGAGAAAAAGTGTCACGATATCGCGACATGTAGCTTTTTCATGGTCCGATGCAAAGAGAAAGAAAGAGAAAGAAAGAGAAAGAAAAAGTGTCGCGATATCGCGACATGTATTTTCGAGGTCCAAAGCAAGAAGAAAGAGAGAGAAAGCGAAAGTGTCACGATATCGTGACATGTTGTATTTTCACGATTGAGTTGAAGCCGACGAAGACCGATGACAACCGACTAAAATTAGGGTTTACAGTTGTCATGAAAGTCGACTAAGATTAGGGTTTATAGCCGACTAAGATTAGGGTTTTCATCACAAAAATTTTGTTATAAAAGGAGGGTTGTTTGGAGAATTGTGGGTAGTTGAAGAAGTCGTCAAATGCATGTCGAAGTGTGAAATGTGGCCATAAGAGTGCAGAAACCATAGAAGTAGCGAGATGATGGCGAAGTGCACAAAGTGAGCAAATAGTCGTGTCGAATTATCTTAAGTGCATTTGTAAGTGCACAGATAGAGCAAAGTGCACAAAGAGCAAAAAGGTTGAAATTTGACCAAGTGCGACTGTGATTGCGTAGAGAAAGTAGAAGGCACAGAGAGTGGAAAGGGCGAAGACAAACCAGGTGCTGCTGTGATTACATAGAGAAAGTAGAGTGCGCAGAGAACGCAAAGGTGAAGAAGACCAGTTAGGGTCTTACAAAAGCAAAGGTATTTTACTGTCAATCTTCTAGTTTCAGAATTGAAGTCCAAGTTGGTGCTTAGCATCACGGGTTGGTGCTCCTTCCAGTTGGAGCTGGTAAATCAGGGGTTGGTGCTCCTTCTAGTTGGTGCTGGTAAATTAGGGGTTGGTGCTCCTTTTTGTTGGTGTAGATAAATCAGGGTTTGGTGCTCCTTTTTGTCGATGCAGATAAAATAAGGGGTTGGTGCTCCTTCCAGTGGGTGCTGGTAAATTGATTGTAAAGTTGGTGCTTTGCAAAAGCTGGATTTGGATGGTAGTCTAAGCAATCATTCTTGAGGAGTAGCCAATTTGGTGAACCTCGTTAAATTTTGTGTTGTGTGATGTTCTCTTGTGATACTTGCTTTATCTGGTTTTAAGGTTTCATTATTTTAGTTTTAAGAGCTGTGAATTTAAGTTTAAGGAACTACACTGATTCACCCCCCCTCTCAGTGCCATTGTAAGACTAACATATGATGACTCCCAAGAACCTCGGGGAGATATAGTTAACTATGCCTTGTTAACTAGTGCACAGCTTGAACCTTCTAGTTATGAGAAGGCATGTACTCAAAAAATTTGGCAAGATGCCATGAAAGAGGAGATAACCTCTATAAAAAACGACACTTGGGAGCTGGTAAAGCTTCCTAAAGGAAAGAAATGTGTTGGATGCAAATGGGTCTTCAAGACCAAATTCAATTATGATGGAAGCATTGAGAGGCACAAAGTAAGATTGGTTGCAAAAGGATTTACATAGAAGTATGGTATTGATTATGAAGGGACATTTGCTCCTGTAGCCAGACAAGAAACCATCAGAACAGTTCTTGCTTTAGCTTCTCACAAAGGTTGGAAAGTCCAACACATGGATGTAAAGAGTGCATTTCTCAATGGTTACTTGACAGAAGAACTGTATGTTGAGCAACCACAGGGATTTGAATAGAAAGGTAAGGAGCACCTTGTTTACAGACAAAAAAAGGCACTCTATGGCCTCAAGCAAGCACCACGAGCTTGGTACTCATGCATTGATGGGTATTTCAAATAATTTGGGTTCACCAAAAGCAGAAATGAACCCACCCTTTACTACCTGAAGTAAGGTAATGACATCCTCATAGTTTGCTTATATGTGGATGATCTCATATTCATGGGTAGTAATGAAAAAGTGAATATGGAGTTCAAAAACTCCATGATGAAGCATTTTGAGATGAAGGATCTTGGCTTAATGCACTACTTTCTTGAAATGGAGGTTCATCAGTCAGATACAAGGATCTTCATCTGTCAACATAAGTATGCTCGGGACATGATCAAGATGTTTGCTATGGAGCATTGCAAACCAGTTGAAACTCTAGTTGGACATGGTATCCAATTAAGAAAAGATGATGGAGCACCAAAAGTTGATGTGACCACTTTCAGAAGCATGGTTGGGAGTTTGATGTTTCTCACCAACACCAGACCTGATATTCAGTATGATGTTTCTCTTATCTCTTGATTTATGGCTAGCCCTTCTGAGCTGCATTTGTAGGCAGCTAAGAGAATTCTCATATATGTGAAGGGTACATTGGATTTTGGAATCCAGTACCATAAATGTAACACTATCAAGCTTATAGGCTTCAGTGATAGTGATTGGGGCAGCAACATTGATGACATGAAATCAACTTCAGGGAACTGTTTTAGTCTAGGGTCAGGACTAATAACATGGAGTTCCAAAAAGTAGACTGTAGTATCTTTGTCCTCTATAGAAGCTAAGTATATAGTAGTCACATGCTAGTACTCAAGTGTTATGGTTGAGAAAAGTTCTAGAAGAGATTGGAGAACCGCAAAGTGGTCCGACCAGAATCTACTACGACAACATCAGTGCCATTCAGTTGGCATACAATCCAATCCACCATAGTAGAACAAAACATTTTGATATGAAGTACCACTGCATCTGAGATATGGTGGAGCAAGAAATTGTTGAGCTTCAATTCTGTCGCACTTTTGAGAATGTTGTAGATATATTCACCAAAGTGATGGCTAAATCTCAATTTATAAAGCTGGGAGACTGTGTTTTCAGTCCTCTCAACTTTAAGGGGGAGAATGTTGCAAATGTGAAGAGGGTTATAGCCTAGAAATATCTAAATTTTCTAGGCTTAGTGTGAAAACAACGGTGTTTGTCGGCAAGGTTTAATTGTCGATAAGATTTTATTTTTCCTCTCCCGATATTCTCTCCTCTCCCTATTCTCTCGTATTCCCTTTCCTCCCTATTATTGTGCCCCTTATCTCTCCTTTCCTTTCCTTATCCCTCCACACCGACTCCCTTCCTCCTTCTTCTCCAACCTCCTTCCTCACCTTCCTTACGTTCTATATATATATGTGTAAGTTTTTGAATATAGAAGAAATGAATAAAATTAGAATACGCCCAAAAGATAAAGGTTCCAAAATATCCATAGATATAATATCTATTAAGTGTTTCAATTGTGGAAAGCATGGACACTATGCAATAGAGTGCAAATAGCCAAAGTACAACAGTGATGAAGAAAAATAGGATCATAGGTACTGGGAATCAGAAATACACAGGTACCAGAAGAAAGGCAAGGATGGACAAAAAAAACAAGGAAATAAGTTCTTCCAAAGGAAAAATAAAAGATACTATGCAAATAATGCAAGTAAGTACTCAATTGATAGTGATGCTAGTTTTTTATAAAATTATAGAGATGAAGTCCTATTTATGGTTAGAGAGAAAAAAACTCCAGTTATTCTCAAATATTTTAGATGTGGTAAATTTGGACATATTGAAGATGATTACAATAGGGATGGCTATAGTTTCAGTGATGATGGTTTTGAAGATGCAATTGAAAGACCAGATGAGAATCTTCTAATGGCTCTAGAAGATGAAGTAAGTGATCCCATAGAAGACAAGCCAAAAGGAAGTAATGATAAGGACAAAGGTAAATAAATAGAGGATTAATCAATAGAGAATGATTAGGATATCAAGGGAGAACTTATCTATGCCCTTGACATAGTAAAGAAGGTAAGAAAGCAACACTATAAGCTTGAAAGTCAATTTCAAGAATGTGATGAAGAAAGGTTATTGCTCGTAGAGGATTTAGAGAAGTCAAAGGCTAAGGCAAGCAAGTTCAAGGATAAGTTAGAAGCAAAGATTTTGGAATGTGAGAAGTTAGCAGAAGAAGTGGCTAATCTAAAATAAGACTTAAAAGAATCCAAGATCAAGATGAAGAGTTTCATAAATAGCTCTAAGAACTTGGATAAGTTCATATGTGGACAACAGTGAACATCATGTTCAACAAGTCATGGATTTGGAAAGGTTCAAAAGAAACAAGAAGAAGAATCTACTTAAAGTCTTGATGAAGAAGAAAATTCAGAAGAAGATAGTTTAAGTAAAAGTGGGACATCAGAGGCTGATTTGGAAAACAAAGAGTTCAAAAAAGAGATGAACAATGCACAAAGAAGATACAAATGGAACAAAAATTAGAACAGGAGACCAATGAGGTCTAGGCAAGGAAGCTTCAATGGGAGGTTCTTCTCATGTCATAGGTTTGGGCACATGGCTTCATAGTGCAGGTCATATGAAAGACAGGAATATGGGAAAGGATAATCTTTCCATAGGTATTGCTACTCATGCAATGAGTATGGTCACAAAGCAATGAATTGTAGGTTTCATGGTAGAAGAGGATATGGCTTCACTAGAAGGTATCCTAAGACATTTGCACCTCCAAGGAATAATAACATTAAGTGTTATATGTGCAATAATGATGGACACATAACAAGATGGTGTAGAGAAAATATTCGAGAAGCAGGTATGAAAAGGAACAAGAATGGGAACATAGATGAGAATATAAATAGGAACATGAACATGAATATGGATGAGAATAGAAATAGGAACAGGAACATGTACATGAACAAGAATATGAACAAGAATAGGTACATGAAAATGAACAGGAACAAGAACATGAACAAGAATAGAGACTCAGAAAATAATAGATACTCAAAAAATAACAAGAACAAGAACATGGATGAAAACAAGAGCACAAATAGGAACAAAAATGATGATAGGAACAGGGATGATATCTTGGAAAGAAACAGTGAGAGGATTCAAAAAACTAACAAAAGAAGAGAGAAAGATAAAAGCATAGATATATGCTTTCGGGGAGTAGAAATACTCCCACCCTAGAATTAACCACCTCATGTGGAGGTGGGGGAGGGGTTAATCTAAGAGGCTCATTATTAGCCCCGAGCCCCAAAGGTGACCCTTTGCCATTGATGACAAAGGGAGAGATATTTGTATATTGGGGAGATTTTTTGATATGGGGAGATATTTTATATTTGAGAGAGCATTGAGCCAGGGGGAGCAAAGTCCCAGGGGGAGCAGAAAAGAAGGTCAAATTTTAGTAAATGAATATGGGTTGCCATAAATGAAAAAGGGGGATATTGTTGGAAATTTTGAGTCCCTAAGCTAAAATGTTGTCATTGATGTCAAAAGGTTATTTGATGTCAAAAGGATCTATGATGGCATGCACTATGTTTTGTGAAAAGTGCAAGGAAAGTATTTTTGTGAAAACCAAGGTAGGCAAAATAAAAGGTTTTATTTGAAACCATGGATGGCAAATTTAAAATGGGTTTTTCATAAAACCCAAGTTGGATTTTTGTTTCATCTAAAACGGTGCCCCGGTGATGGAGATATTTAATTTTAAATATTTAGTTTAAATTTTAAATTATTTAAAATTTAAATTTAAATTTTAAAATTAAAAAAAAGTAATCCGTCGACATCGTCGAATATGAGGGAGAAGACTATAAAAGGATGACTAAGGTTTATTATTCATCATCCTTGCTCTTGTGGTTAATGCGATTATTAGAAAGTGAAAAGAGCTCGTGTGAAAAATGTTTAAAGGCAGAGGCAATGAATAAGTTGATGTGTTGTCGAATCCAAAGACATCATGGGCAGTGTGGCCTATTTACAACTCGAGCAGCGCAAAGGTGTTGGGAGGCAAGTGGTTGAGTGTTCGAATCACATGCACTTCATTTTTCTTGAGAAAGGAGGAATCTGTTTTGCGTTGGTTGTTGCGTGGAGGATAAATGAGAGTGAGGCACTTTTGGTCTTGTGTGGAGCACTAGCTCATGTGGTGCGCAAGCACTGTTAGGACGCAAGAGCCATAGGACTCAGGTTCGAATCCTACAAACTCCCTTTTGCTGTGTAAAATGGAAATAGTGCGCTGGTTGTGGATTTTTGTCTGCATGCTGCCAAGGTTTATATGATGTATTTGATATTCCAAAATTCGTGCCAAGGTATGCATTAAATTTGGAAAAGAAAATTAAAACAATTTTTTGTTTTATTGGGTGCTAAAATTTAGTTTAAAATCTATGCATAAATTTTATAGTAAAAGTGGTTTTTGGAGAGATATGTAGGTAGGCATAGATTTTAATTTCTTTAGGGTATAAGTGGTTTGAGGAGTAATAAGGATTATTAATTATATGGCACATTGTTGAGATGTTATTTGGAGAGTGCTTTTAATTATTGAAACATTCTTGAGAAAAATATTTTTCTTGAGGGTTATTGAATATATCTTTGGTGGATGTGATTATTGAGTTGGACCAAAAAGGTGTGAATTGAGTTATGCTTTATTTTGTGATTATTATTTGAAGTCCACTAACCCTAATTGAGATTGGAAAGGAAATTTGTGTTGAGTGTGGTAGATTTTATGGACAACTTCTTGGCATTAATAAAGTATGGGAAATATTCTCTATTGATTGTTTATGGTGGTTGATTTTTAAAATATCATTGGAGAGAAAAGGATTGATTGTGGTTTCCTTTTCGAAAGTGTTGGTTTAATGCTTCAAGGTTTTCTAGTTTGAGAGTTGTGATTAAACCTTGTTTTATAAGCATTATTGTTGAAGCCCATTGGTTGAGCAAAGAACTTGAACTTGGGTCATAAAAGAACATGAGTATCATTGTTATGTGAGATTTGTGGTTGAGCATTGTTGGAAACATTTTGAGTTGATTGATTCATGCTTGGACTAGGGTTTGTGAGAAATTGAGTTTGTGAATAGAACATATTGAGTCTCTAACAATTCTCTTTATGCTTCTATAATATTGAGCTGAGTTGAGATTGATTTGAGTTGAGTTGAGGTTGATTTGAGTTGAGATTAGGATTTGAGTATAGAACATATTGAGTCTCTAACAATTCTCTTTATGCTTCTATGAGATTGAGTTGAGATTTTGTTGAGCTGATTTGAGGCAAGTCTTTGAGAAGGCTTGTGGACTAATTTTGAGTAAGCTTTTGTGAAAGCTTGCTATGTAGATTTGAGCAAGTCCTAGAGAGGACTTATTGAGCAGATTTGGACAAGTTCTAAGTGAGCTTGTTGAGAAGATTTGGACAAGTTCTGAGTGAGATTGTTGAGTATATTTGGACAAGTTCTGAGTGAGCTTGTTGAGAATATTTGAGCAAGTTCTAAGTGAGCTTGTTGAGTATATTTGGAACAATTATGAGTGAGCTTTTTGAGTAGATTAGAGTAGGTTCTTAGTGAGTCTATTGAGCATATTTTAATAGGTTCTAAGTGAGCCTATTGAGCATATTTGAGCAGGTTCTGAGTGGACCTATTGAGGATATTTGAGAAGGTTCTAAGTGAGCCTATTGACAGAGCTTTGTAGGTGACAAAATACAAATGATAGAGTCTCAGTGGATAGAGATCCAACAGCCAGGACAATTGAAGATAAATCTGAGTGAGGAGTCTTCAAGTGGAGAGAGATCCATAAGTCAGTGTAGCAGAGAGACAAATTCTTCTAGAATATCACTAGCCAAAGCAGAAGGAGAAAGAGTTCTCCTGTGGAAGAGATCCACAAACTTGAGATTTAGGGTATCAACATCTCCTTTGGATAGAGGTCCATAAACATTGTAATTGGGAAGGATTCCTAAGAGATTGATTGAGAAATTTTTAGCAAAATATTTTCTCCGTGGAGTAGCCCGCATTGGGTGAACCACGTAAATTGTTGTGTCATTTTTGTGGATGGTGTTTTATGTATTAATTTTATTATTGCTATTGATACTGCTATCTATACACTGCATAATATTGAATTGAAAAGAAAAGTAAAAAGTGGTCTTATACTGTTTACCCCCCTCTTAGTATAATCTTGTGTTATTCAGCATGGTCATGTGAAATTGAATTCGCAAGCCTTGAAACAACTTTAATTTACTAAAATTTGGGTTAGCTACGGTAATAAATCATGCATAATATCCATACTAAATATTTTTATGATGTGACCATTTAATGCAAAGTGGAGCAATTATCAAAAGTAATCAATATGGATAAATGACACATCATTAAGGTGTCCAAATGGATGGCTTAAATTAATCACAATTTTCTTTGCATTTAGAAGATAAGGGAGGGGAATAAATAAAGGTATAGTCATTAAGAAATCTTGAATATTTCCTTCTATGCATGAACAAAAGGAACAAATATTAATATAAAAAATTTGAGCTTCACAAGTGTAAAAAACACATAATATAAATTTTTTGGACATATAGGAAAATTCTCAGCATTTTCGCCTTCATGTGTTCAAAGATAACTTTTATAACTTTTAAAATGACTTAAAATATTTATTAATACATAAATAAAAGTCATAAAATTATATTATATAAAAAAATTCTATTTTAAAAATTTTATAATAAATTTAATGTTGTACCGCTAACTTAATCTAATAAAAACTAAACAAAATAAATTAAATAACATAATAATGTAAGTAACATAGCTCTCATTAAGATGGCACTTTACAAAATAAACATAGATAACACAATTATATGGTTTATTTCCTACTAGATGGAAAATTAGGAATTGAATCTAGAAGGTTTAAAAGATTAAAAGTTACCGACTTCTATTGTATAGGTGTCTAAAACTAATATATGTTAAGGTATTGGATAATGCAATGGTAAAGGTATTGGCTCTCCTTATGGAAAACCAAGTTTGATTCATAAGGAGGATGACCCTAATGTACCCTTAACTAAATGCTTTTGTTGTTATTGTATATTTCTAGTATACACAGACACACACATATGCTAAATAAACATGTTTTCTCAAAATCCTATGCATGTTACTATATGTTTTCAATATATATATCCTCCAATTGAAGCTTATAAAGTCGTGAGATCAATTGTGCACAATGCCCTAAATTTCTTATGGTACAATATCCAATGGAAAAAGAATGGGTGGAAAACACATAGATGTGGGCTAATGAATTTCTTTAATGTAGTCATTAAGGCCACTTGTAATTCGATAAGTTATGTGCAGGCTAATGAATTTCTTTGATGTAGTCATTAAGGTTACTCGTCATTCGATAAGTTATTTCTTTGAGTAGAATTTTATTGGGAACATATTTTGGTAACAAATAAGGATTTCCTTTAAGTCTTGAGAGTATAATGTATGTACGATGGACTTGAATGAATAATTCAACATATGGTTGTAAAGATTTCCTAGCTTCTTGAGTGAAGTGAGAGCAAGAAGGATATTTGAATGAAGAACAAAGGCATGGAAAGGCAAACAAATAAATGTAATAAAATTTTTCTCTTTTCTTGGAATTTTCTTTCAAGATATTCATAAAAAATATATTAACAGGCGGCCTCTCTAGATAGCTAAAAAATGAGACTTTCTTAATTTTGAGCGATGAGATTATATACAAAATACCAATAAAAAAGTAATCATATGAACCTAGGCCTCTCTGGGGCTTGAGTGTTGCTAAAATATTTATTTTTCTAACTAAATTATCTCAAAGAAAATAAGCCCAATAAAATTTAACTCCTTCAAGAATGATAAAAATTACTACTAGGACATAGTGAAAAGAGAAGTGGGACATGTTAGACTCACCCAAAAGTCTATTTAGAATGGTCATGTTGAGTGGTAATTTTACCCAATTGTAAAACCACACTCACCCTTAGGATGATCACAAAACCCTCTCTTGCAAAGAAATCCAAATCTCTCCAAGGTTCCTTTTATTTAATGTAGACTTGTGTGCTTGTGAAGATGTATCAAAATAAATGCTAGGAATACCTTAGTGACCTGCAAACAACTGTTAACAAGGGTTCTATGTTGATTTTAATTTGATTTTACCATGTTATTGTTCATTAATTAAAAGGGCTTGAGTTCCCTTATGTGCATAAATAAAATTATGAATGAATGCCTAATAATAACTCATTTGATTTCTGATTTGTTAAAGTGATTTATCCATGAATCCATGTTAGCAAGATACCTTTTATCTTCAATTAAAATGTTTTGTTAGCAGGTTCTGTGGTGAACCACTTAATTTTATCTTTGATTTAATATGAAATTTGGAGTTAGTACTTGTTGTTACCAAATTCATTTTACTTAAGATTAAAATGTGTTGTTAGCAAGTGCTATGGCAAGCCACTTCATTTTCTATATTTGTGTTAATGTAAAATAGAATTCAGTACTTTCTATTAGCAAATTCTTTTTATCTTCAGATTAAAATATTGCTATTAGCAAGTGCTATGGAAAACCACTTCATTTTATCTTTGCCTTAATGTGATATTGGAGTTAGTAAATCCCTCCCTTGAATGCAAATTGATTTTATCTTGGATGGTTAAGCTCTATCCGAATAAGAAAATAAAGTGACTAAATCTAAATGTGAAATGTGAATCCTGAATGATGCTTCAATTCATTTTATCTGCTTTGAATGGATTTTATCTTGCCTTGCTTTACTTTGAACATGAGAGAAAATAATGTAAATGACTAATATTTGAGAGTATAATAGCCTTTTTATGCCATACAAATTACCCCCTATACACACCAAAACAACACCAATCCGATTATGTGACTACAAGAACTGAACGAACTGGCATACATACCCCCTAGGGCAGCCTTCAGAGGTTAAAAAGTGGTCCTAATGACTCCCAAATCAGTTTTGGAAGGTCAGAGGTCAGTTTTACACCTTTTAAGTACTTTGCTCCATATTCGTACCACCCTAGGATGGTTAGAATATTATTCGTTCCACCCCGGGATGATTAGCAACAATCGCTCCAAGGTGGGATGATTAGTAGGTTTGACTGGAAAAAATTCAAACCTTGGAAAATGGCAGAACAAATTTGCCACCTGACTTCGCCTTCAAGGCATGCAATTGTGATGGAACGTTTCAACTCAGATAGGCTTCAATCAAGGAGGCCCTAATCAAGGAGGAATATTCTCTCCCCCCAAAAGGCATAATGAGCCAAGTGGTGCCCTCTCATGCGCATTCAAAGGAGACCCTCTGGTATATAAAAAGGTGAGCCTCCTCACCCCAAAAAAATAATAGAGCTGGAGTATTTGGAGTAACGAAGTGCTGCAAAACTATGCCCCCATTCCTCTTTGTGCTTCCTACATCCCTAATCCCTAAGTGTGAGGGGGTAGTCACACTTAGTCACCAATCAACAAATATACAACCAATCAAGGAAATGGCATGCACTCAAATAATCATTGACAAAGACAATCACGCTCCTGCTTGGGGCAACAAACAAGCAATAATCACAAGCTAAACAAACACTTGGTATTTTGGAAGCATGAAGAAAAGGTTCCTCAAACAAAAGGTTGTACCCTTTGCCTATTCATATCTGAACAATGTCCAATATCAAGTACACCTCACTAAAAAAGGTTACACTTGAGTTAAGCTCCTTAGCTCGTCAGAAGCAAGGATTCAAGAATGCGTGCCCCTTTCCATACTTGGGGCATCAAAAGTTGGTTAGGTTACTGAGAAACCCTAAACATTAAGTGCTTTGGTCATCTATTTTTTCTCAGCACTGCACCACACACAGCGCATCCCAAAAAGGGGCATCTGTAGACACCAAAATAGCACCAATCCGATTATGTGACTACAAGCATTGATCGAATTGGCATACATACCCCCTAGGGCAGCCTCCAGAGGTTAAAAAGTGGTCCTAACCACTCCCAAATCAGTTTTGGAAGGTCAGAGGTCAGTTTTGCACCTTTTAAGCACTTTGCTCCCTATTCGTCCCACCCCGGGACGATTAGAATCCTATTCGTCCCCCTCGGGATGATTAGCAACAATCACTCCAGGGTGGGACGATTAGCAGGTTTGACTAGCAAAAAAGTCAAACCTTGAGAAATGGCAGCCCAAATCCACCACCTAACTCTGCCTTCAAGGCATGCAATTGTGAGGGAGCGTTTCAACTCAGAGAGGCTTCAATCAAGGAGGCCCTAATCAGGGAGGAATCTTATCTCCCCCAAAAGGGCGTAATGAGCCAAGTTGTGACCTCACATGCGCATTCAAAGGAGACCCTTAGGTCTATAAAAATGTGAGCCTCTTGACCCCAAAAAAATAATAGAGCTGGAGCATTTGGAGCAACGAAGTGCTGCCAAACTGTACCCCCATTCCTCTTTGTGCTTCCTACATCCCTAATCTCTCTCTTCTGGAAGAGAGGTTATCGGGTGAACACTAGGAACGCAATACAGATCCAAAAATCCAAGAAATCAACCGCAATCCCATGCCAAACTCATCAACACAAACCCCTAGGAAGTTTTGAACCCATCCCACTGGGATTGGTGTCAAAACTAGGCCCTAAACGGTGGGCATCATGCTCCCAGGCGCCCCCCAAACTGCTGTAGTCCTAATCGCCCCACCCTAGAGCGATTAGAAATATGTGCATGGTTTTGTTACTATTATTTTTGCATTCTTTTATATTTAATGTACTTATGTGGTTGTCCAGGTTTCATTGCTTTCTGACATGATTTGACCTGGTTTCTATCATTTTATGCGTCTACTAACCTACGGGGAGTGCCTTTAGATACAAGATAGCTTGGGTAGAATATGCTAAATATGACCTTCTAGGTCATCTCAAAATATTGTTTTTAGTCTAACCACAAGTTTTTAGGAGTTTTGGAGGCCTTTGGGTAGGACATTTGCAAGGTCACTTTTTGCAAGTTTTGCGACAGTCCCCAGCGTCCCACCCCGGAGTGATTAGAAATTTGTGCATGATTTCATTACTATTATTTTTGCAATATGTCTCAGATGATATCCTAATGCCTCTGTTAAATTTTGAATTCATTCTGACATGATTTGATGATCATTTTATTATTTCATGTATTAACTAGCTCATAGGGCACCCCTGTCACATATAGGGGAATCTGGGTAGGATATGCAAATTACAAGCATCTGAATAGTCTTATAATTACATATAATTCCTAACCCATGAGTTTCAGGTGATTTTGATAAGCATAGATGGGACATTGGAGCGCTCACTTTGGAGAAGCCCCCGACGGGCAAATGAGCATAACGGGGCCGTCCGACGCTGCTTTGATGCAAAATCAGGTGAAACCAATTCTAGAAGTTGCCCTTTTCATTTATATACCATTCTATAATCTAATTATCAATATTATCACTGATATCTTCTAAGCGCCCGTTGGAGGCCTTGGGGATTGCACGTTTCTCTAGATACGCATATGCTATTAATGATTTGTTGTCTTTCTGTGGGCAGGATCTCATCACAAAGAATACTAGATGGGAATCAAGGAACGATGAACACATGGACACAAGTGGTGGCAACTTTTAGCCCACCCACTTCAAATGTGGGCACGCGAAAGACGTTGGAAGCATACCGTCCGATCTTGGAAGCGCGGCTTCTTTCGGGCATCCATTGATGTAACAAATTATATCAAATGTTCTGAGCCCTAGAGGGGGGACGTATTGTAATCATATTAAAAGCAATATCAATAAAGGAGGCCCCACTTTTTTTATTCACATCTTGTTTATGCGTCATTTTCTTCATGCATTGCTCATCGTATTCGTAGGACTTAGCATATATACATTTTTTTTGTTTGCATCACATCGGTACATCGTTATTCTTCATGATTTTAGTGGTGATCATGGTGGTACCTTGTCCCCTTATTTTAGGATCAAGTTCCTAATCTAAATTTCGTGGTTTTTCTTTGCAGGTGTTGCTCATTCGGGCACTGGACTGCTACTCGTGCCATCCCAAGACGAATACGTATTCGTCCCACCCTGTGACGAATGCAGACCTGCTATTCATCCCACCTCGGGATGATTAGAGATCTATGCATTTTCTGAGTAGAAACTTAGAGGCATTGGGTTTAGACAGAGAAGAGGTAGCCTTCTAAACATCCTCTATGTTTTTCTACTTTCTATTTCTGCAATTTTCTGTTTTCTTTGTTTTATTTTCAGACACTTGCATAGAAAGGTTAAGTAGTTTTTTTTCCTTTCTTGCAATAAAAAAAATAAAAATAAAAACATAGAGTAAATTAAATGGAAGGAACTTGATTAGGAATACATTTTTCTCTGGTTTGCTTGCATGATACTTGCACAAATGGCAAGTCCTCATTATAGGTTTCAGTTCTAGTTAGGTTTTGTGATTTCCTTTTTGCTACTAATTGTATCTAAAAGATAAAATGTACTTTAAAGCATTGCATTAGTGAAAATCATATTTTGTTGTATGTTTTATTTCTTTACACAATTAAAAGGAACCACACACACCACCTAATAAAATTAACATCAAGGAGTTGGTCTTAATACCCCAACACTTGATCAAGACCAACAGTGGGTTTCATCACCACCTTGGCTTGGATTTTGCATACATATACCCTGATCGCGACTGTTGCTAGACGTAAATCCTGATGAAAGCTGACCAAGTGTAGCGGGGGTAATTCCCCGTGCATGAGGATAAGTCTTCTAAGGTAGGTGTCAAAAATAGAGTGATACCCCTTCCATACCACCTATGTTCCACTTACTGTTATGCTCTCACATACCAATAGTTTCCCTCACGTAAGGGCGGGTATATTGAGAGGTTCGATATAACGGCCTGGAAATGGTATATTGAAGGGGCGACCATTTTGGAGATACAAGAGCCCTCATTATGCATGTATAACAAAGTTTTCTTTACAATATTTACATAACAAAAATCAAACACGCTCAACCAGATCTAGGACACACATTTAATCTGTAAACAAGATAACCATTTCTCTATTTGTGTGGTCCCCTTTTGTTTGGTATAGCATAAAAATTGTAAAGGAGATAAAAATATACATATATTTTTAGAAAAATCACCACCATGGTGTATACCCATAGCCAAGCCCAATCACGGGCAGAAGCTATGGAAAGTATGCAAGGAGGCACAAGTCACCTCCGTTATAGCCCCAAGGACTTGGTTATGCCTCCTTGGCAGCCTGAACTACAACATAGTCCACACTATACCACTATAGAATAGGACTATAGAGGCACCCCTTTGAGGGGCACTCTCGTTCAACACAGACCCTCTCAGGAGGAGTACACACATGGGAAGGCCCCCTTAGACACTCATTATGAGTGGCCACTGCGTGATGAAGTGCTAAAGCAGCATAGGATTCATAAGGAGGGGCCACATGATTATATCATTCCCCCTCCACCCCTCATTACTGTTAGAATTAATAGGCCAAATATAGAGCATAAGGCTCTTCAGATAGGGTGAGCCAACTCTACATGTCCCTTTCACATGTATGAAAGGGAGCACGAGGAAAACCAATATATTCCTCAAGAGCAATACATTGTGCGGGGGCAATGTGCCTCCACACCTGCTGATTATCAAGATCACCTATTGAGGCTAGAGCCTCGGGTGAATGCTACTAACCTCGACAGAGGAAAGTGACCCATAGAGATCTCGGATCACCATGACTAAGATAGATATGTAGGAGAGGCATCTAGGCCTCCTATACCTAGGATGACGAAACAAATCAACTTGGCATTTTCCAAACATGCCATCCGCCAAGCGCAAATCATGCAGCTTAGACAAGATCAGTAGCAGTTAGAACAACTGTATCATCTTAAAAAAGAGCACATTCAGAACTAGAAAGATGAGTTGTTCTAGAACACTATGCATGAGAGGATTCCAACCCCTCACACGCATAGGACAAAAATTTATGAGAGGCACAACCCCTTAGTACAAGACAGGTCTCCATGACCTTACCAAGCATTGCATCCAAGACCCCCTAGACCTGAGCGGGAGGCCACTCCTAGAACCAATGATGGACGCCTTCCTCGGGCACCCATCCATGTTTATAGGTCACGCCCAGAAACTCCTCAAGATGCCTATGAGGAATTTGAGTGATAAGAAAATCGGGCTAAAATGCCCTACCAAGGCAGGGGGGGCGCTATCCGTCTACCCCTCCATAGGCCTCAAGTTCCTCGTAATTCACAATAGGAACAAACCAAAAAAGAGGAAATCAAATCCTCTGATGCATACAAAGCACTACTGGAGCGCTTAGAGTCTGTGGAGACTAAGACTTCGGGGCCCCAAAAGCCCACCTTACGCCAGCTCCACAATCACCCTGTGCATCCTTTAGTTTCGACACCCCCATACCTCGACCACTTCAAAGTGCCTCAATTGGTAATTTTTAGAGGGGATGAGGATGCCCAAGAGCACGTAACAAGGTTCCTGAGTCAATTCTTTGGAATTCAGGACAACGATGCATTGCTTCTGAGAACATTTATAACCACGTTTGCAGGCCCTGCCTCGAATTGGTTTACCTAGTTGCCAAAGCATAGCATCAATAATCTAGACTAGCTAGTGGATGCGTTCCTTGAACATTTTGCCTTCAACACCAAGAAGAAGGCATCCTTAAGCAACCTAGCTAGCCTTAAGTAGTATGATGATGAGACCATGGCTGCTTATGGGAATCGGTGGAGGACACTGCTTTCAAAGCTACCTTACCTCCCTCTCATGGCCGACATGACTCAAATATTTTCAAAGAGTTGCATAAGGTCTATCTCTATGCTATTGTAGCTGCAGTAATATGCCACCATCAAAGAAGCCTTGGCACAAGCCAGGATAATTGAGGAGATAAAAATACAAGACGACGAGATTGCCAAGCCGTGCAAGAAAGAGTGGCACAAAAATGCTAAACCTGAGCCCACGTAACCGAAACCTACCACGGTCAATCATGTTGCCATAACTATACCAAAGCCTACACAAATGACATAGCCCCAAAAGGCTAATTATCAGGTAGTTCCTCTTGATAACTATGAAAAGGAAAATCATAAACAAGAGCAAAATTAGCAGTGTCGCCCTAGGTGACAATTCACACAATTCATGGACTCTAGATAATCCTTGTTTGATCGCTTGTTCACAAAAAACTCGATAAACTTGTAGGAAAGTCGACCCATAGACCCCAAAAAGCAAAAATCCAAGGGCTATAGGGAAGACTTATATTGTAGATTTCACCCGCATAAAGGACACAAAATCTCCACTTGTTGGAAATTCAAACACTTAGTGCAGGACTTGATAGAAAACAAAACACTCATGGTAGATAGTCCCATAGCACTGAGCAACCAACATATGGAGGTCTTAAAAGACCCCCTGCCTACCCATGATGTGCAAGAAAATACTTTACAAGTGAATGAGGTAACACAAAACTGCCCCATGCAAGGATACGTAGGGATGATAAGCATCGTGACACGGAACAAAATATACCCAAACACGGCTACACCCGTTGCAGCTATAGGAGATGTTCCATCAATGTCACAACCTCCACAACACCCTATGCAACCTCCCCTACCTAGACCAGTGGCCACAATTCGAACTAAGCTTACTCAAATTTTAAGGACCACATCGGCTAGGCTCTCCATTTATGAGCTCATCCAACAATCACCGCCCCATCGGGAGGCTCTGATGGAGATACTCAAATCCATTGAGCTACAACCCCACAAAGCCAATTCTTTCAACAATTTCATGGGACATGTGAGACAATGCACAGAACCAGTCATAACCTTCAGGGAAGATGAACTGAAACTGGTGACTGGTGATATGGTGGATCCATCCCTACACATCATTATGCGAGTCAACAGGATTCCATTCAAGAGGGTGTTGTTGGACACTAGCTCGTCCAAAAACATAATCATGATAGCGATATTAAAACACCTTAAGTTGCCAGCATCCCACATTATGGCATCCACTTACACTCTTTGAGCATTCAATGATGCGTTATGCTCGACAATTGACACAATTGTCCTGCCCATCCAAGTAGTACAAAAGACCATTCCTACGTTGTGTCACATCCTTGAGGGTGATATGGCCTAAAATATCTTGCTAGGTCGGCCTTGGATCAGGGACATGAAGTGTGTCCCTTAGATAGCCCATCAATGCCTCAAATAAACATACGAAGGGCAAGTACATGTAGTCTCAGCGGACTTAGAGCCCTTTAAGTTTTGAAATGCGGTGCAGCTGATGCCATAATCGACCCTACCATAGACACATTTGGACTTTCAATTGAATCCATCCACATATGGTCCAATTTCACCTACATCCTCACTGTTGAGTCCCTCAACTCACCAACCTGGCCCATCTTCATCGTCTATTCCTTCACCAACGATGCCACCTATGGTGGCCACATTGAAGGACAACAGGAAGAAGCCCCTAGAGGAGGTATCACCATTAGTCTCAACCATCTCTACCGAAGAGGTGCCCATATGAATGGAAGTAGAGACACTTGGTTCACCCAACATGGAGTGGACTCAAGGAGAACTCCCATTCCCTCCTCCTCAACCACCGAAGATTACCGTTGAGATGGCCAATACAAGCCTGGGGGAGTACCTAGTATGAAAAGTTGTGGAAACACCCATGCTTGACTCCATGCAAGACATGGGGAGACCTCGCCTCCCCATCAAAACTATCGTCCCTTTAGGCTACCTACCAAATCAGACCAATTTTCTATATGGGAGCCTCGAGAACGGCATTGAACCCTACCTACAAGACGAAGAGGACAAAGAGCCATTTGCTGAGAATTTTGACTATCTATCCAACCTAGACTTCACCTTGAAATACCTAGACCAATGTAACTGGAATGGATATGGATTGGGTAGATACGAACAAGGAATGCACACTCTTTGTCAACCGAGATACAAGATGCAATATGATAAATTAAGAGTAGGGTTCAACCACCCTTTGCCCCTCGACATCTTGGTAGAAACTATGCAAGGCCTAGGTCTAGGCAACAGGGATGGGTTGGCACAATATCCATATGCCAATCCCAACATAGCATACAAATTGGGGGATTATCTCCCATTGTTAACAAAAAACCTTGTTGACCTCAACAACCCCTCCCCTTTGATCGAGGAAGGGGAAATTTCAAGATGTAACCTCCAAGAGGGATATGAACAAGATCAAGGGGGGTCTTCTAAATATGATTCATATTATGAGGTAGCCCCTTGGGACCCTTTTGAGTCCGATAGCAATCACTCATAGGTCACACCCATTTATGACTATCAGGAGAATTTCGTGGCAATGTTCCCCTTGAATGTTCCGATTAGGCAATTGCTACCCCCAGAGAATCCAACCCTCCCGCAGAGAGTAGAATAACCCAGAAGGGACCAAAACAACTTGCTCAAACAAAATGAGCCTCCCATATCGATCATAAGGCCAAGTGATCCACTAGAGGAAGAAGATACAAATATCTTCTTCAAAATCGACTACCCGCGTGCCAAAATTTTTGGTTTTCATAGAGAGTGAGGATAGTGATCAAGAAATGCCTAGTGCGAGGCTATACTAGCTAGAGGGGCACATAGTTGTCAGATCCAATGAAGGCTTATGGATCTTTGATAGCGACTATGAGGATGAGACTGAGATGGCATATCTCAACCATATGAGGCAATAGGAATACCCCATAGACATAAATGATATGTTTGAACATCTAAATATGGGACCAAGGCATAGGTGGAATTTAAACCAAGTACAATTAAACCAAGTGCTTCACCCACCACTTTGGGCATACAGGGAGCACCTCCCACACAGAGACCCTATAGGGCCATCAGTGCCAAGGGCAGACCCTATCCTTATATCTACACATAGGGCCGATCCTTTTGTGTCAGTACCCATAGAGCCATATTCAGGGTACAAGGATCACCAAGGATGTTTTAATCAACACCCATGCGGTAATGGGGACCAAATTCATTCCATAAACATGATATCCATTCATTTAATCGCCCCCATCCACAATCCAGGCGATCCAACATGACCATTGTATCTAGACCTAGATGCCATAGACTAGGATCGCGCTGACTCACCACCATCCCCATCAGAGTACTGGCCTTGCGGTGAGATGTTTCATTTCACCCTAGGATAGACTCAAGATATCTTCCATGCTGAAGAGGAACTCGACATTCCCAACGTAGATCTAAACTCAACAAATGATATCCACCTGATCCCAACTCCACACTAGTTGGAGGACGGATCCCACATGTCAGTCGAAAATATGATTGACGTAGATATCAGTTCTGATCCAATGAATCCACAAATCATCAAGCTGGGGGTAAGTTTATCCCCCAAAGAGCAAGACGATTACATTGATCTTCTCAAAGAGAAGGAGGTTTTTGCATGGTCCTACAAAGACATGTCGGGGCTAGAACCACAACTAGTCATGCATAATCTAACACTTGATCCGACAGTCAAGCCAGTCAAGCAAAAACTACGTAAGATGCATCCAACAGTGGCATTAATGGTCAAAGACGAGCTACAAAAGCTGTTGGATGCATAGTTTGTTATATACGTAGATTACCCACCATGGATTTCCAACATGATACCCATAAAAAATCCTGATGGGAGGATTCGCATATGCATCGATTTTTGAGATTTAAACAAAGCAAGTCCTAAGGATGATTTCCCCTTGCCTAGCATCGACGCATTGGTAGATGCTACAACAGGCCATGAAATGCTTTCCCTCATGGATGGTTTCTCGGGATACAACCAGATTTGTATCAATCCCAATGATCAACTAAAAATGGTGTTCACGATGCCTTGGGGGATATTTTGTTATAATTTCATGCCCTTTGGCCTTAAAAATGCTGGCACCACCTACCAACGTGCTATGACATACATCTTCCACGATCACATGCATAAAACTTTGGAAGATTATATGGATGATTTTTTGGCCAAATCTCTTTTGCACCAAAATCATCTCGATGACTTATGCAAGATCCTTGATCGCCTCATCGAACACAAGGTTAGGCTAAACCCCAATAAGTGCATATTCGACATCACATCTGGAAAACTCTTGGGTTTCATAGTCTCAAAATGAGGCATCGAGGTAGATCCAAATAAAGTCAAGGTAATCCTTGAAATGCTTTCCCCAACCACCATCAGGTAGCTCAGAAGCTTACAGGGTAAGGTTGCATCGATCAATCACTTCATAGCGTAGTTATCTGACAAGTGCCGACCCATGAATAAATTATTACATGAGGGGGTAGCATTTCATTGGGATGACGAGTGCTAGTCAGCCTTCGATGACATCAAACAATACTTGGCTTCATTGCCAGTATTGGCACCACCTAGACCAGGAGTGTCATTCTATTTATACATCTCAACTATTGAGGTGGCACTGGGCGCCATGCTAGCCCAAAAAAATGAATTACATAAAGAACAGGCTAATTATTATCTTAGCCGCACCCTGGTCAATTATGAACTTAACTATGCATACATTGAGAAGCTATGCTTGGCAGTGGTATTTTCCACCAAAAAGCTACACCATTACATGCTGAGAAATATGATGTATGTTGTGTCTAAGGAGAATCCATTGTGGTACATGATGAGTCGTACTTATCACAGTAGTCACACGGTGAAATGGATCATGTTGTTGACGAAGTTTGACATCAAATTCATTGGAAAAAAGTCCATCAAAGGTCAAGTCATCATCGATCAACTAGCAGAGTCTCCTCTCGAAGATGATTAGCCTCTGACCGTAGAGCTTCCCGATGATGGCGTCTTCCATGTCTCAGAATCGCTAGTTTCTGATGAGCCTGGGTCACAGGCCGACATAACCTTATTTTTTGATGGTTCTAAATGTGAGCAAGGGGGTGGCATGGGAATCGTGTTTTTCACACCACAAGAGGCTCCAATGCCTTTATCATTTAAACTTGATTTCCTGTGCACCAATAAAAATGTTGAATATGAGGCCTTGCTCATAGGTATTCAAACAACCATCACCATGAACATCAAATGCTTGGATATCTTTGGTGATTCGCTGTTAATTGTCAACCAAGTGAAAGGGGTATTCCAATGCAAATGTCTAGTTCTGTAGGCCTACAAAGCCCTTGTGGATAAATTCCTGGCAAAGATTGAATGGTACGACATCGAGGCACTCCCTCGATCATCAAATCATTTTGTGAACACTATGGCCTCCTTGGGGTCACTAATCTCGCAAGACATTTCTGGTGAGATGACAACCATTCAAGTCAAAACGTTATCGCAATCCGTGATGGAGCGTGCAAGCTCTGACATAACGCCAAGAATCCACCTGATCTAGATTGAACCATCTCAGGATAGGTTCTCTTGAATCCATGATAGTCTGAATCATGCCAACTAGGGGTCTTTGTTCTCTCCAACCCCTCTTAATAGTAACACAACGCTATTTTTACAAGTTCTTTCTCGCTCAGCTTTTTCTAGGGACAAACTTCAAGAGGGATCGACCATTCATACCATCGAGGTTTCTGATTAGTAGGATTGGTACACACCCATAAGAGACTATCTCAAGTTAGGTAGCCTCCCACTTGGATTGTCGCACGCCGCAAAAAGATCATTCAAACAGAAAGTGACAAAACATGTCTTGCTAGGAGATATTTTATACCGTCGAAACTACGAAGGAATCCTCCTCCATTGCTTGGACTAGCAGGAGTCCACTTGGGCGATCACCCAAGCGCACGATGGTACATGCGATGACCACTTTAGCAGTATGGCCATCGCAAAGTGCATTCTTTGCATGGGCTATTATTTGCCATATTTAGAGCGAGATTGTTGCGCATATGTGCGAAAGTGCGTAAAGTGTCAACACCATGCTAACTTGACACACGTACCTTCTCATGCCTTGTAGATGATCCAATCAGCTTGGCAATTTTTGTAATGGGACTTATATCTCATTGGAAAGATCTCCCCTACGTCGTCAGGTCGTCACACGTTTATCATAACGGCCACAGAGTACTTCACTAAGTGGGTGGAAGAAATTTTGCTTACCTCTACGATCGGGACCCACATTGCAGAGTTCATTTTACATAACATCATATATCGTTTTGGTATACCATCCAAAATCATCTCAAATAATGGGACGTCATTTAAGAACAAATATGTACGTGCTTTGACAACAAAGTACAAAATTCAACATAGTTTTATAACACCTTATTATTCGTAGGTAAATGGGCAAGCAGAGGCATCAAACAAAATGCTAGTTGCCATCCTTAAAAATATGGTCACAGATAGTCATAAGGATTGGCACATCCAAATACCACTTTCCCTATGGGCTTATCACATTAGCATTCGGACACCCACTGGGACAACTCCATTTTTGCTAGTGTATGGCTACTTGGCAGTCATGCCTCTCAAGTTGGAAATACCCTCCCTGCACATATCAATGCAAGATTTCATCGATTATGACACTGCACGATAGGCCCAGTTAGACTAGCTTATGTTACTTGACAAACGACACGTCAATGCTCTCGAGTATTTACGTATCTATCAAGAGCGACTTAAGAAAGCATACAACATGAAATTTCACCTGAGGGACTTTCAGGTCGATGACCTAGTCTTAAAAGAGAACCAACAAAATTCTAACTTGCCGCCCCATTTAAGGGACAAGTTCATGGTAAATTGGTTAGGTCCGTATGTAATCGATAGTAAAATAGGACCTAGAACTTATCGGCTCGCCTCTCTTGAAGGAATCAAGGAACTAGAACCCTTGAACATCAGTAATTTGAGGCCATTCAACATTTAGAGAGCCATGGCCCACCCCAAAATCTCCAAGGGTTCCCGCAATCACTTGGTCAACCAAACGCCCCAAAGGTATCTATAATCCCTTTGGTCAAACCAAAAGCTCCAAGGATTCTTGCAATCGCTTGGTCAACCAAAAATGCCCCAAAGGTATCTATAATCCCTTTAGTCAAACCAAAAGCTCCAAGGGTTCCCATAATCGCTTGGTCAACCAAAAACACCCCAAAGGTATCTATAATCCCTTTGGTCAAACCAAAAGCTCCAAGGGTTCCCACAATCGCTTGGTCAACCAAAAACACCCCAAAGGTATCTATAATTCCTTTGGTCAAACCAAAATCTCCAAGGGTTCCCATAATCATTTGGTCAACCAAAATGGCCCAAAGGTATCTATAATCCCTTTGGTCAAACCAAAAGCTCCAAGGGTTCCCACAATCGCTTGGTCAACCAAAAATGCCCCAAAGGTATCTATAATCCCTTTGGTCCACACCCATTCAGGTTAAAACCACCATAACGAATATTCAAAAACAACAGATAATCAAAAATAACAAAAACAATTGCATCTCACTTTCATGCATAATCTTAAAAATCAAAACACAAAAAAATATGCATTAGGCATCGCATACATACATTGCATATTTGTTGGTCATACATGTCAAACACACCATAGACTATAATTACTCGGCAATTCCATAATTTTCCACATTTTTCCATTTTGTAAATGATCCAACAAGAATAACGCCATTCACATTTTAGCCATATCATAGTCAGTTGTCTTCTAATTTCTTTAGGGTTTTCATCATTCAGGTATATTTAGATTTCTAGTAAAATTTTGTACAAAGTCAGACCGATTTTTATAAGGTAGAGTTTTACTTGGATCATGCCTTGTTACATAACATCCCAAAACAAGCTTAAAACACATAAAAATTCCCAAGTTGTGTGAACTTAAGATGAAACCTGCAAAGTGGTCCAGGATACCATACAGTGAAAATGTTATCTCGCTCATCCCCCTGTGTGAATGACCCCAAGAATGCTGAAAGTTGGAAAAAGGACAAGCATCTTCCCTATCCAATTCCCCAAAATAAACAATGGTTTTTACCACTATCAGAAATACCAAATTCTCAAAAAGTTGCAAACATAAAAAAAACTATAAAAGTCAAAGTACAAACTCCAAAGTTTGACATCAAAACCCTCAAAGTGCACACATCAAAAAGCACAAGAAAATAGTGATCCCCATCACTCAAAATTCAAATCCCTTGCTCAAAAAAAAAAAAAGAAGAGAAAAATAAATAGTGATTTTTTATCACTATATATGAGAGCAAGTATCCCAATAAAATTGAAGAAAAGAAGGGAGTTGAACTTGAATCCCTAGAACTCTCAGCATTCGAAAGGTCATGAGGTGATCCTCAGTCCTGATTTGGTGGATAGCCTGTTGGTCACTGGTGGCAAACCTCCCGCATGACGATATATCTATCACATTATTTGTTGGGCATATGTACATATCAATGTTTACATGTGGATGAGCTAGCTTATGGTATCCTAGATTGTGTCGTAGATTAATCTTACTAAATGCAACAAAAGAGTTAGTGGAGCTAATTAAGGTGATCCTTAGTACAGGCTTGGTGGACAGCCTACCTAGCACTGACGGTATCCTTATGAATACCACATAAATGAACTCAATCACACACACAAGGATGTGAAATAACTTGGTCAAACTCGAGTCTGATTCGTACCTTGTTCGAAAGTCTTGTAAGATAATATACAGTCTTGAATAGGTAGTTAAAGCATTTGAGTCTCAGAACAGCCTTAACTAAATTCTAAAACAATTGTTGTACATTTCATTACTTACATCAACATCAAAAAATACAAAACAAAAATTACAAATGCAAAGTTATTCCATAAAGCAATCACATAGTACAGAAAGCCAGTAAATCATGTACAGTCTATGGTGCCACCACCTGTATACCAACAAATCATTCCATCCATTCCATATTGTTGAGCAAGGTGCAAGAACAATATTGTCATTGTTGTCAACACAGTCAGACAGATCGGTTGATGCAGTGGACAGGAGTTAAGAGGTTCTTCAGAGTATGTACAGTGATTCTCCAAAAGATCAAAGTGGCCCAAATGCTAAAAATCAAAAGAAAATCACAAGGAAGAAAACATGTTGCGATATCGCGACATGTTGAGCAAGAAAGAAAAACTGTCGCGATATCGCGACATGTTGAGAAGAAAGAAAAACTGTCGTGATATCGTGACATGTTCGAAGACAAAGTGCAAGAAAGAAAAACTGTCGCGATATAACGACATGTTCGAAGACAAAGTGCAAGAAATAAAAACTGTCACGATATCGCGACATGTTGAGAAGAAAGAAAAACTATCGCGATATCGTGACATGTTCGAAAAGAAAGATCAAGCAAGCAAAATTACGATTTCACGACATGTTTAGAAAGAAAGAGCAAGCAAGCAAAACTATCATGATTTCGCGACATGTTCAGAAAGAAAGAGCAAGCAAGAAAAACTGTCACGATTTTGCAACATGTTCAGAAATAAAGAGTAAGCAAGCAAAACTGTCATGATTTCGCGACATATTCGGAGAGAAAGCGCAAGCAAGCAAAACTGTCACGATTTCATGACATGTTCGGAGAGAAAGCGCAAGCAAGCAAAACTATCGCGATTTCACGACATATTGCAAGAGAGATTGTACGGAAGAAAAAGTGTCACGATTTCGTGACATATTGTAGGAGAGAGAGTCCGAAAGAAAAAGTGTCATGATTTTGCGACATATTGCAGGAGAGAGAGTCCGAAAGAAAAAGTGTCGCGATTTCGTGACATATTGCAAGAGAGATTGTATGGAAGAAAAAGTGTCACGATTTCACGACATATTGCTGATGAGGCCTAGAAATGCCTCAATCATGACATGTTTTGAACACTAAAATTGCCTATAAACTCTTATGCTTTATCTGATATGTTAGTTAAGTTGATTCAATATGTTGTATATTAACCATTTTGCATGATCAATGTATTTGGAATATTATATGCTGATTTTTACAGCTTTTTGCATAGTTTTGTGTTCTTTTTGCTATGACTTGCTAAAATGGAATATGCTTAGAATAATAACAACATTTCACTAATCATGTTTTGATTTGTTTCAAGCATTTATTTCACCTAAATCTGCAACAGTGCAAGCAAACTGTTGCTGTGCAGCAAAAACTGGTTTTTCCCATGTAAATTCCAACCAGCTATCCATAAATAGCAAGGCATGGAATTCACATGTGGAAAGAGATGAAGACCATTGGAATTTGATCTTAGGAGATAACCCACCTAAAATATGTAAAAGAAATCACTAGAAAAGCACACATTTGTTCATTCTGAAGTATCTTCGAAATGAACAGATATCTTCGGAATGAGAGAACACATCATCCTTGGAATGAGCGGATCTTCGAAATGAAGAATGCAGTATATTCGGAATGAGCGATATTCGGAATGAGAATTGCAGTATCTTCGGAATGAGAATTGTAGTATCTTCGGAATGAGCGATCTTCGAAATGAGAATTGCATTGTCTTCGGAATGAAGCCACTTATCTTCGGAATGAAAACAGAATGTTCTTTGACTTGTTGACCAATTTTTGAAGCTGGAAAAAGGGAAATAAATGTCAGAAAAGGTAAAGGAAAAGATCTTCCATCTGTCTTTGCCTTCATTTCCGACCAAAGCCATCATTAATGGAAAGATCAAAGAATAAACCCAAGATTTATTGCAGCATAGTAGGATTAGATCTTTTGAAATATCCACAGTTTGTAATTAGATCATAGGACAACTATAAATATTGCTCTCATTCAGGTTGAGCCAAGTAGGTAGTAAGTAGTGAGAAAAGAGTAAGGAAGCTAGGGGAAAGCAAAAAATACAGAGAATAGGTAGAAATTGACTATTACAGGTTCATAATGAGTTTTTCAACAGAATTATTGTAATCATGTTCTTTAATCAATAAAGTGCACCAGTTCTATTTCATATTTCTTGTAAATGAGTGTGATTAAGATCTAGAGAGAGAGAGAGAGACTCATACCTTCTTCTGGACAAGGAGGCTAGCCACTTCCAGACCTAGGAGGAGGACTAACAACAGGTTTTTATTCTGATTTTGTTGTAGCAAAATGAGTTGTAGAACTTGTTATTTCAATTGCTTGTAAATAGTTGACAATATTTGTAGTCTTAGTTTATTTATGCTTAGATTAATATTGTGCTTAATGTTTTAGTTGTAATATTTACTTTCAGCAAATCTTACATTTTATTTCAGACTGTTATTTCTAGAATTTGCTATTTTTTGCAATTTCTTGCATTTTGTGTTTTGCTGTCAACCCCTGCACAGAAGATTGACAACCTTATGTTACAGAGTATTGATAGGGTTTTATTTTCCATGCTATAATTAGATTTCCATTGCTGCAAAAGTAAATAGATTTCCTTTACGCAATTAGAATCGGACTTTCAATTCCGCAATCGTTATTTCTGCAACATAATTAGGTCCTATTCTCGTAATTGTAAATCAGGATTTCATTTATGTAGTTAATGATTAGTTTCCATTTTTGCAATTAGATTAAGGTTTAATTTATGCAATTAGAGATAGGAATGTCCTAAAACCCCCCAAACAATCGGTTCCACCAATAAAACCTGTTGCTCTAGATTGACCTAAGTTATAGTTGTTTCACTTTTTCTTCCACATATAGCCTTGTACACAGCCTTGGATTGACAAATTCATTGAGAATTAATGATGGTATAACGACTACGCATCATTTTGGCACCGTTGTTGGGGAATAGTGTTTCCAAAAGAAAAAAAAATAGTCCAATAGCTGTAATCAGACTAAATTGTGAAAATTCAGGATAAAATCTGAATACAACAGCTGAGGAAGGTAACAACTATTGACTTAATTTATGTCAGTCAAGAGTAAACATGAATGAGTAAGTCTAGGGATGAAAAAGGTAGAACTACCCCAAAGGATCCCTGGCTTGTTCCATTAATGAGATCTTCACGCTTAAGGGGTGAATCACCTGTGTTTGAACTACCATAAATATTGATAGAAAAATCACCAGTCTCACCATCATTAGAACATTTTGAGAAAGGAAAATCACCAATTTTATCATCATCAGAATATCCTAAGGAAGAAAATTCATCAGACTCATCATCAACAGAGAGGCTTGGACCTCTTGAGAGAACAATTTGGAAAGCTTTAACTTCTCCTAGAAAATAGGAAACTATGGCAGAAGGAGGCAATATAGATGGCCAACATGGTTATATCCATAATGAAGGAGATGATCAGGATATGCCCCAACCTTCCAAAACATTTGAATATCCTATTCGTCTGAATCCAACACAAAACTCTCCCATGAAAACCATTTCACCTTTAGTACTTCCAACCTTTCGAGGTGTTGTATCTGAAGATCCTGATCAGTTTTTGTTTGAGTTCAAGGTAGTGTGTCAGACCTATGATTATATAAATGACAATAAAAAACTTAAGGTTTTTCCCTCAACACTCAAGGATGCAGCATTACGTTGGTTCATGAGCTTAGAGCCAAATTCCATAAGAACCTGGGATCAAATGGAAACTGTGTTTTTAGATAAATATTAGGAGTATTGCCGTGTAAGGAATAGAAAAGATGAGTTATTCAGAATTAAGCAAGAAGATGATGAAACATTGGAAGATTATCTTGATAGGTTCTCCTTTGTTCAAAGGAGATGTGGACTTGTAGAACCAGAATTATGTAAAATCATATTTTTAAGAGGATTACAAGATGAATCCAGAGAAGTTCGGATTTGATGGGAAAAGGGGATGTAACCACTCTCGAGTAATGATGAAATTGTGGATCTCTACAGGAATTACTCTCGCACTAAGCGAGAGAAGAAGAAAAATCCGTACAAATGGCACCGATGTGAAGGACCCGATAGAGGAACTTGCAAATTTCAAAACTGATATTCTAGTGCACCTAAACACTACTTTGGGAGAAATGTCTGCAAAAGCAAAAAACACAGAACCTTTGGCAATTTATTGCCCAAGATGTAGAAATAAACATGCTTTGTAGAAATGTCCTTTGAATAAAAAATCTATCTCATCCATTTGTAGTATCTATTCAAAAATGCATTCAACTGATCAATGCCACCTGCTACCACAACTCAAAACTGTGTTAGAAAATCAGACTGAGGAACTCAACTATATTAGACCGAAACAAGGGGGAAATTTCTCTCAATACCAAAATCCCCCTCTTTTTCCTACAAATTGGGGGCATAATCCTGGTACTATGCCTTGGGGACAACCAGAACCACCCCAATGTCCTTGGAATAATCCTCAATGGACAAATTCCCAAGAATGGCCACAAGCAAATTGGAGTAACCCAGCCTGGAATCAGAATCAAAACAACCCCTCATGGAATCAAAAAAACCCATCTTGGAATCAAAACAATCTAGCCTGGAATAAAAATCAGACTAATCCACATTGGATGCAAAACCAACCACAGTGGAGTCAGCAATACCAGTCCTATCCAAGGCAACAAAGGAATCAAGGTCAAACTCAACATTTGTTGCCTACACCTAATCAAAATTTTCAAGAAAAATAGTAGCAAACACAGCAAGTGAAACAACCTCAACTACCAGCTCAACCAGTCACTAATCCAAACAACATGAGACAGACACCTCCTGTCTATGTGGCTGAAGTTGAAGAAAATGTTGAAATTAATGTTCTTGATTATAGTAACATCCAACTTCGTTCAGGAAAAGTTGTACCTGAACCAGTTTCAAATGAAATCAAAGAAAATGAAGAGCAATAATTGTTAGAACCAGAAGAAAAATTAGAACCAGAGAAAATCCAACCAACAATAGAAAAAGAGACAAAACCACAGGCAGAACAATTACTAAGGATAGTTCCATATCCTGAAAGATTTAATGCAATACCAGAAAATTCTGAGTCAGAACTGGTCAAAGAACTCAAAAAGTTAACTATATCATTGCCCTTTTTGCAAGACATTAAGGAAATACCAGAGATTAATAGTACTGTCCAAAATTTGTGCATTAAAAGAGCAGGAAGAAAAAAGAAAGCATTTCCCAAGACTGTGTAGGTTGAAGGAAAGATAGCTGATCTCTTATCTGGAAAACTAGTACCTCCAAAGTATAGTGACCCGGAAGTCCAGATTATCACGAGTTACCATAGGTTCAAGTACCAATATCAAATGTTTTAGTAGATCTAGGGGCTGCAATAAACGTCATGACAAAGGATACAATGAAACAATTACGAGCTCAAACATCTCAAACCCCACATTTACAGTTTTAGAAATGGCTGATAGGTTAGTTGCAAAACCTGAAGGTATCATTGAAGATGTCCATATAGAAGTTTCTTCTTGGGAATTCCCTACAGATTTTTTGGTTTTACAGCCAATAAATTTAGCACATGGATATCCCATTATTTTGGGAAGACCTTGGCTTGCAAGCTCGGCAGCCTTCATAGACTGCAGATCTGGAAATATGACTATTTCAAATGGTATTGATCTGAAACAAATTTCTTTATATCCTCCTGCAAAACCATATAGAAAATTTTCAAGTTAGTTATGGTTTTTTGACTCAAATGAAGAACCAGAAGAGGTCATTTCTACACTAGCTACCTTAGTAGTAAGAGAACATACAGAAGACCTCAGTGACATAGAAAATTTAGAAAATGAAACAATCCTGATGAATGTTCTGCATGAACAAGGTTTAGAAGGGGAAGCAACAAATATCCAACGGTTGTTAAGTAATGAGGAGAATCAAAAATCTTAAGATGAACCATCTGTACTATCACAGGGAAACTCTGTTTCACTACCACATGGATGGCACCATCATCTGATTTTTCCTTCTCACTGTTCCATACAATATATGCTTCCCTCAAGCAGTAATAAAACATAAATTACTTCTCTTCTCCCATATCAACAATGTCCTTTTAATCCCCTAATCACCAAGTATGAAGGAGTGAATTCAGTCCTTTTAAATACAAAACAAATAGAAGTCCAGCTAGGCAAATTTTTGAACATTTACAGCCAGCTTACTAGGGAAGAGGAAGAAAAATTGATAGTTGTCTTTCAGAAGCATGTTCATGCTTTTGCTTGGAACTATAAAGATATGTCAGGAGTTCATCCTAATATATGTACCCACAAAATCTATACTGAAGAATTCAAGCCAATTAGAAAACCCCAGAGAAGATTGAATCTTGCCTTAAGAGATATTGTGAAAGAAGAAATTGAAAAACTTCTGGAAGTAGGATTCATTTACCCAATTTCTGATAGCCAATGGGTTTCTCCATTGGTAATAGTTCCTAAGAAAAATGGAAAAATGAGAGTATGTGTAGACTATAGAGAGTTGAATAAGGTGACATACAAAGACCATTTTCCATTACCTTTCATAGATCAGGTGTTAGATACTCTTGTTGGAAAAAGATACTTTTGTTTTCTTGATGGATTTAGTGAATATAATCAAATTTAGATTGCACCTGAAGATCAAGAGAAAAAAACTTTTACATGTCCATGGGGAACATTTGCCTATAGGGTTTTACCTTTTGGTTTGTGTAATGCCCCAACAACTTTTTAGCGAGCAGTCCTAGCAATTTTTGCTAATCTGACCACCAAAAGTGTTGAAATATACATGGATGATTTCACAGTATGTGGAAAGAATTTTGATTTTACATTGGAAAATCTTGACAAAGTCTTAACTCACTGTGAAACATACCGGTTATCCTTGAATCCATAAAAATGCTTCATGATGATGAAGGAAGGGATAGTTCTTGGTCATCACATCTCTCCGGAAGGGATCCAAGTTGATCCAAAGAAGGTGGAAATTATCAAGAATCTCCTTCCTCCTAAAACTCAGACTAATGTCAGAAGCTTCCTGTACAATAGCCAGTCCTATGTTTGCCCTATTGACTAAAGATTTTGAATTCTCCTAGACTGCAAGGTATCAGGAATCATTTGAAGCTCTGAAAGAGAAATTAATAACTCCACCTGTGCTCAAAGGACCTAATTGGACATTACCATTTCACATCAGACTGATGCCTCCAATACGAGCAATTGGAGCAGCATTAGGACAAATTGACAATGGTGAACACTATACCATCTACAACATTAGCAAGAACTTGATAGGAGCTGAGAAAAATTATACAACAACTGAGAAGGAATTTCTAGCAGTAATTTATGCCATCAACAAATTCAGGCATTATATCACAAGGTTATAAAATATTTATTCACACAGATCATATAGCCATTAAGTATTTGATGAATAAACCTATGGTAAGTGCAAGAATTATTCGTTGGTTGTTGTTGCTGCAAGAATTTGATATCACTATAATCAACAAACCAGGGAAAGCTAATTTTGTGGCAGATTTATTGTCCGAGGTTGCGGAACACGGATGAAGGGGAATTAGTTGATGACACTTTTCTTGATGAAAAACTATTTGCTATATCAGTCCAATCACCTTGGTTTGTAGATATAGCCAATTATTTGGTCACAGGGAAAGTTCCTCCACATTTCACTTCAAAAAAGAAAAAACAATTGATCAAACAGAGTTCTTCTTTTGAATGGATTAAGGGTATGTTTTTTAAGTGCAGTCCTGACCATGTGTTATATAGGTGCATCCAAAAGGATGAAGTGTATGATATCCTTAGAGCTTGTCATGATGAACCCTCAGGTGGACACTATTCTGTAAAAAGCACAATTAAGAAAATCTTAGGTACAGGATATTATTGGCCATCTCTTCACAAGGATGTGAAAAAGTACATCAGGCATTGTGATGCATGCCAAAGAATGGGGAAACCCATGTTGGCAATTTTGGGTACTTTGGGTACATTGCACTTGCTCTAAGTGTAGATGTTGTCATTGATGTCAAGAAGGTCTTGAAGCAATATGGTTTGATGTCAAAGAATGTGTATTGGTGAAAGTTTCAGATGGACAGTGAGTTTCCAAGAAGATCAGGGTAGCCCAGTTGCAAAAGATCAAGAAAAAGATAAGTTAGAAAAAGTATGCAGGCGGCTGGAAAAACTGTCGCGATTTCGCGACATGTTTTAGGAGAGAGAAAGCGTTGGCAAAACTGTCGCGATTTCGCGACATGCTGGAAGGCAGAGGCAAAGCTGGAAAAACTGTCACGATTTCGTGACATGTTTTAGGAGAGAGAAAGTTTGGGCAAATCTGTCGCGATTTCGCGACATGCTGGAAGGCAGAGGCAAAGCAGGCAAAACTGTCACGATTTCGCGACATGTCGCATTTTCGTGACTCGAATGGTGCAGGAAGGCAGAGAAAGAAAAGTGTCACGATTTCATGACATTCTGCAAAGGAGACTGTACGGATGAAAAAATGTCACGATTTCGTGACATGGTGCAGAAGAAAGAGTCCGCAGTGTAAGCTGTCGCGATTTCGCGACAGGCAGTGAAGAAAGCGTACGGAAGCCAGAAGCGTCACGATTTCGTGACAGGTTGAGATAGCAGCTTGCAGTTGGAGATGATGTCATGATTTCACGACAGAGTTGCTGATGACGTCAGCAAAAGCAAATGTGTCACGATTTCGCGACAAGAGCAGAGAAGAAGGCCTTGCAGACTAAAGCGTCGTGATTTCGCGATAGAAGACATGATGATGTCAGAAAAGTTAGGGAGTGTCACGATTTCGTGACAACAGGCTAAAGCAAGGTGTAAGGCAGACTGCAGTGTCATGATTTCATGACAACAAGCTAGTGAAAGTGTACGACAGGTTGTAGTGTCGCGATTTCATGACAACAGACCAAAGAAGGCGCACGACAGGCAGTAGTGTCACGATTTCACGATAGCAAGTAATACAAGGTGTATGGTAGGCAAAGGCATAGCGATATCGCGACATGTTGAAGTTTCGCGCTAGAAAAGCTACAGAATAGCAGAGGCGGTTGAAGCCGACGGAGTTAACCTTGAGCCGACGAAGTGTGGGGTTGTGCAGTCGACGATTGTTTTAGGGATATACAGCCGACTAAGATCAAGAATTTAATCATGAATTATTGCTATAAAAGGAGGACTATTTTCGAGTTTCAAGCATCGAATGTGAGTGTCGAGTTTGTGCAAGAGAAGTCTGCTGTGCGCAAAGAGCAGTCGTATCGAATCGATCGAAGTGTGCGTTCAAAGTGCGATTTTCGTAGAAGCAGAGTGTGGGAAGAAGTTCGATCGAGGAGAAGCAGACTGTGCGAAGAGGGTGCTATTGTGGTTGCACATAGGCGCATAAGTTGTTGTGCGATCGAGTGCTACAGTATTTACATAGGCGGTGTAAAGAAATTAGAGTATGCGAAGACTATGCTACGGTGGATGTGCAAAGGAGCAGAAGCTGTTGGTATTGTGACATTCAGAGACAGTGCGTAGAAGTGAGGAGTTCGATAGCCGAAGTGCTGCTGTATTTTGCGAGGACTATGCTACTGTGTTTACGTAGAAGTTGCAAAGATAGTGCTACTGTATTTTGAGAAGACTGTGTTGCTGTAGTTGCACAGACAGTGAAAAGTTGCTTTCGACCAAGTGCAAAAAAGAACAGAGGAAGAGGACAATTGTGCCAGACCGAAGGACTGTGTTTGGTGCAGATAAGAGGACCAGCTTTGCAGTGACAGAGTTGAGGACAGAGATCTCCAGCCAGAGCAGGGAAGACAGGTGTCTTCTGTGGATAGAGTTCCACTTGCTAAGGGCAGAGGAGATAGAGGTCTTCTAGAGGATCACCAACAAAGCAGAATTAGGGGAAGGTATCTCCTTTGAGCCGAGGCTCATAAACATTGTAATCGGGAAGGATTCCCAGAGGATTTTTGATATAAATTTTAGAGGAAAGTTTTATCCGTGGAGTAGCCCACCTTGGGTGAACCACGTTAAAATGGGTCTTCTATGTGTGATGTTTTCTGTCTTGTTTAATATTATGTTGATGCCACTGCTATCTGAAATTAAAATTATTAAATGGTTAAGTCTTATACTGTTCACCCCCCCTCTCAGTATAAGTTCATGTTCTTCAATTGGTATCAGAGCAGGTCTCTCCAGAAAGAGTCTAACAGCTTGGAGAAGGATCTAACTGTGGAACATATAAATTCAGAAAGAAATGAAAAGGTTGAATTCGATCTCAAGAGTAAATTCTTCTTGGCCTTGAGAAAGCTTGAGAAACTCAGGGAAGAGAATTTTGTCCTCAAGCAGCATTGCCAAGAAAAAGAGATAGCAAGATCAGAATTGGCTCAAAGTGTTATAGATTTCAAAATTCTAGCTGAAGAAGGGAAGAAGATTGAACAAGTTCTAACAGAGGTTCTAAAAGGAAAGGTAGCTGATTGTGAGAAACTAGAAGAAGAGATTATGTCTCTTAGAGTGAAGTTGGAACAGTTGTCTCTCAGACAGAATATTCCGTGTGAAAAGAAGAATGGCATCACCATCCATGAAACAGGGTCTTCGAGCAAGAACAATCTTCACCCTGAAGAGCAGTGGATTCCAGTTGATCGCAAGAAGAACAATCATCCAAGGCATCAAAACAGGTTACATAATACCTTCCATGGATATTGCTTTTCCTGTAAGAAATTTGGTCACATAGCTATGCATTGCAATAAATCTCTGAATAGTCATCGTAAGGAAAATGTTAACTCATTTGCACCTCTTATGAATAACAATGTCATGTGTTACAAATGCAAGAATTTTGGGCATATAGCAAGGATGTGCAGTTTGGATAGATTTAGTCTTGAGTTCTCAAAAAGGAGGAATGAGATAAAATCTAAGTCAATGATAGTTCAAACTGCTTTTCATGCTCAAGACAAAGTAGAAAAATGGTATCTTGATAGTGGTTGTTCAAAACATATGACTGGTGAAAAAGAAAAATTTTTGTCTTTAAAAGAAACAAACAGAGGAACAGTCAGTTTTGGAGATAACAGGTCCACAAAGATCTGTGGTAAAGGGACTCTTAGTTTGGATGGGAAATCCAAAACAGAAAACGTGCTTTATGTAGAAGGGCTAAGACATAATCGCTTAGTGTGAGTCAACTTTGTGATCAAGGGCACATAGTATCTTTCTTTTCTGATAGATGTGAGATAAGTAAAGAATTAAATGGAAAACTTATTGCTAGGGCTACAAGGACTCCAAACAATCTTTACATGCTGAGTGAGATAAAAAGAGAAAAATGCTTTCTAACTCAAGAAGATGAGAGTTGGTTGTGGCATAAAAGATTGGGACATTTGAGTTTTGATAATCTAGTCAGTATTAGTAACAAGGAAGCAGTTAGAGACTTGCCCAAAATAAAAAGGCCCCAAAACATCATTTGCGGTCCTTGTCAACATGGTAAACAGACCAGAACCAGTTTCAAATCGAAAGGGTATACATCTTCCAAACCCTTGGATCTTATTCATACTGATTTGTGTGGCCCCACTAGAACTCAGAGCATTCAGGGAGATAGCTACTTCATGTTGTTTATAGATGATTACTCAAGAATGACTTGGGTTACTTTTCTCAAAGAAAAATCTGAAGCTTTTGAAAAATTTAAAGTTTTTAAAGAGATTATTGAAAATGAGACTGACAAGAGAATAAAATGCTTAAGATCAGATAGAGGAGGAGAGTTCACGTCTAATGAATTTGTGGAATACTGTGAGCAACACGGAATTAAAAGAGAATACTCAGCAGCAAGAACTCCTCAGCAAAATGGAGTAGTCGAAAGGAAAAACAGAACCGTTGAAAATATGGCTAGAGCAATGCTAAATGAGTCAAAACTTTCAGATGGTTTCTGGAGAGAAGCAGTAAATACAGCAGTCTACATCATCACCAGGGCTCAACTCAGAGTCAATCATCATAAAACTCCATATGAGTTGTGGAAAGGAAGACCAGCTACAGTAAAACACTTCAAAGTGTTCGGGAGTAAATGCTTCATCAGAAGGGAAGATCAGAATCTGGGTAAGTTTGATCCTAGGTGTGATGAGGGAATTTTTCTTGGATATTCCAGCAAAAGCAAAGCCTACAGATGCTTCAACAAAAGGACTCATACAATTGTAGAGAGCATAAATGTAACAATAGATGAACAGGCAGGAATAAGAGAACCGGTCCAGGGAACCAGTGATGAATTTTGTCAAGAAGAATTCAGAGAGGTTTCAGATGAAGAAGAAGAAAGACAACAACTGCTTCCCAAAACTCCTTCACGGTATGTTCAGAAACATCATCCCAAAGACTTGATCATTGGTGATCCAAATAACAGGAAAACAAGAAGAAGAGTCATTTCTTCACATGAGTCTACGAATGTTTCATTGTTATCTCAGATTGAGCCAAAAAATTTTAGTGAAGCTTGTACAGATGAGTTTTGGGTAAACGCAATGGATGAAGAGCTCAATCAAATAGAGAAAAGTAAAACCTGGGATTTGGTTCCAAGACCTAAGGACAAAAATGTCATTGGCACAAAATGGATTTTCAGAAATAAACTCAACGAGAATGGAAAAATTGTCAGAAACAAAGCTAGGTTAGTATGTAAAGGATATGCTCAAGTAGAAGGTGTTGATTTCAAAGAGACGTTTGTGCCTGTTGCTCGTCTTGAAGCGATCAGAATGTTTTTGGCCCTGTCTAGTTTCAAATCCTTCAAAGTATTTCAAATGGATGTAAAGTCTGCATTTCTAAATGGGGTGTTGGATGAAGAAGTCTACATAGAACAGCCAGAAGGTGTGACTCTCTCAGAACAGCCAGACTATGTGTGTAAACTAAAAAAGGCACTGTACGGGTTAAAGCAAGCACCCAGGGCTTGGTACTCAAGACTTGACGGGTATCTTTATGAACAAGGATTCAGGAAAGGCGTGGCAGATAGCAACTTGTACATTAAGAATAAAGGTGATGACATGATTATCATAGTGGTCTATGTCGATGACATTATTTTTGGGGGAAATAATACTCAGATGTGCAAAGATTTTGCTAACACCATGCAAAAGGAATTCGAGATGTCTATGATTGGAGAACTGTCATTCTTTTTAGGACTACAGATTGCGCAATCAAAAGATGGTATATTTCTCTCTCAGGAAAAGTATATCAAAGAGATGTTAAAAAAATTTGGGATGATGGACAGCAAACCCGTATGTACTCCAATGATTACAGGGTGCAATCTGAGTAAGGATGATGAATCTCCAGCGGCAGATCAAAAATTGTACAGATCTATGATTGGCAGTTTACTATATAGTATAGCTACCAGACCGGATATCATGCAGGCCGTTGGATTAGTAGCAAGATTTCAGGTAGCTCCAAAAGAATCTCATGTTATAGCAGTCAAGAGGATATTCAGATATTTGAAGGGCACTATGGATTTTGGGCTTTGGTATCCCAAAGGCGATGATTTCACCCTCACAACCTATACAGATGCAGATTGGGCAGGCAGTATTGATGATAGAAAAAGCACTAGTGGTGGAGCATTCTTTCTGGGAAAGAGTCTGGTTTCTTGGCTGAGTAAGAAACAACCTTCGGTTTCCTTATCTACGAGTAGAAGCTGAATACATAGCAGCAGTGGCTGGGTGCACTCAAGTTTTATGGATGAAAACAACCTTGGAGGATTTCAAAGTCAAGCATGAACAACCTATCCCTATTCTTTGTGATAATTCAAGTGCCATAAGTATTTCTAAAAATCCGGTAATGCACTCAAGGACGAAGCACATTTCTATCAAATATCATTTTCTAAGGGAGAAAGTGCAAGAGAAGCAGGTCAAGCTAGAGTATGTACCCACTAAAGAGCAGATTGCAGATATCTTCACCAAACCCCTTCCAAGAGATACGTTTGAGTATCTAAGGGAGAAATTGGGAGTTGTACTCTCACCTCAAGATTAATCACCTCATCAGGAGGTGAGGGAGGGACTAAGCTAAGAGACTCATTCTTAGTCCCAAGCCCCAAAGGTGACCCTTTGCCATTGATGACAAAGGGGGAGAGATTTGAGTAAGGGGGAGAGATATGAGTAAAGAAGAGAGCTTCAAGTCAGGGGGAGCAAAAACTTCATTGCAGATTCTCAGTTGGTTCAGTTTTGGCTCTTGAGATATGTTTTTAAGTTAAGGGTTGCCATCAATGACAAAGGGGGAGATTGTTGGCAATTTTGGGTACTTTGGGTACATTGCACTTGCTCTAAGTGTAGATGTTGTCATTGATGTCAAGAAGGTCTTGAAGCAATATGGTTTGATGTCAAAGAATGTGTATTGGTGAAAGTTTCAGATGGACAGTGAGTTTCCAAGAAGATCGGGGTAGCCCAGATTGCAAAAGATCAAGAAAAAGATAAGTTAGAAAAAGTATGCAGGCGGCTGGAAAAACTGTCACGATTTCGCGACATGTTTTAGGAGAGAGAAAGCGCTGGCAAAACTGTCATGATTTCGTGACATGCTGGAAGGCAGAGGCAAAGCTGGAAAAACTGTCATGATTTCGTGACATGTTTCAGGAGAGAGAAAGTTCGGGCAAATATGTCGCGATTTCGTGACATGCTGGAAGGCAGAGGCAAAGCAGGCAAAACTGTCACGATTTCGTGACATGTCGCATTTTCGCGACTCGGACGGTGCAGGAAGGCAGAGAAAGAAAAGTGTCACGATTTTGCGACATTCTGCAAAGGAGACTGTACGGACGAAAAAATGTCATGATTTCGTGACATGGTGCAGAAGAAAGAGTCCGCAGTGTAAGCTGTCACGATTTCATGACAGGCAGTGAAGAAAGCGTACGGAAGCCAGAAGCGTCACGATTTCGTGACAGGTTGAGATAGCAGCTTGCAGTTGGAGATGATGTCACGATTTCACGATAGAGTTGCTGATGACGTCAGCAAAAGCAAATGTGTCGCGATTTCATGACAAGAGCAGAGAAGAAGGCCTTGCAGACTAAAGCGTCACGATTTCACGACAGAAGACATGATGATGTTAGCAAAGTCAGGGAGTGTCACGATTTCATGACAACAGGCTAAAGCAAGGTGTAAGGCAGACTGCAGTGTCGCGATTTCGTGACAACAAGCTAGTGAAAGTGTACGACAGGCTGTAGTGTCGCGATTTCGTGACAACAGACCAAAGAAGGTGCACGACAGGCAGTAGTGTCACGATTTCACGACAGCAAGTAATACAAGGTGTACGACAGGCAAAGGCATAGCGATATCATGACATGTTGAAGTTTCGCGCTAGAAAATCTATAGAACAGTAGAGGCGGTTGAAGCCGACGGAGTTAACCTTGAGCCGACGAAGTGTGGGGTTGTGCAGTCGACGATTGTTTTAGGGATATACGACCGACTAAGATCAAGAATTTAATCATGAATTATTGCTATAAAAGGAGGACTATTTTCGAGTTTCAAGCATCGAATGTGAGTGTCGAGTTTGCGCAAGAGAAGTCTGTTGTGCGCAAAGAGCAGTCGTATCGAATCGATCGAAGTGTGCGTTCGAAGTGCGATTTTCATAGAAGCAGAGTGTGGGAAGAAGTTCGATCGAGGAGAAGCAGACTATGCGAAGAGGGTGTTGTTGTGGTTGCACATAGGTGCATAAGTTGTTGTGCGATCGAGTGCTGCAGTATTTACATAGGCTGTGTAAAGAAAGTAGAGTATGCGAAGACTGTGCTGCGGTGGATGTGCAAAGGAGCAGAAGTTGTTGGTATTGTGACATTCGGAGACAGTGCGTAGAAGTGAGGAGTTCGATAGCCGAAGTGCTGTTGTATTTTGCGAGGATTGCGCTACTGTGTTTACGAAGTTGCAAGGATAGTGTTGCAACATTTTGCAAAGTTTGCACTACTGTGTTTGCACAGAAGTTGAGAAGATAGTGCTACTGTATTTTGAGAAGACTGTGCTGCTGTAGTTGCACAGACAGTGAAAAGTTGCTTTCGACCAAGTGCAAAAAAGAACAGAGGAAGAGGACAATTGTGCCAGACCGAAGGACTGTGTTTGGTGCGAGATAAGAGGACCAGCTTTGCAAGTGACGAGTTGAGGACGAGAGATCTCCAGCCAGAGCAGGGAAGACAGGTGTCTTCTGTGGATAGAGTTCCACTTGCTAAGGGTAGAGGAGATAGAGGTCTTCTAGAGGATCACCAACAAAGCAGAATTAGGGGAAGGTATCTCCTTTGAGCCGAGGCTCATAAACATTGTAATCGGGAAGGATTCCCAGAGGATTTTTGATATAACTTTTAGAGGAAAGTTTTATCCGTGGAGTAGCCCACCTTGGGTGAACCACGTTAAAATGGGTCTTCTATGTGTGATGTTTTCTGTCTTGTTTAATATTATGTTGATGCCACTGCTATCTGAAATTAAAATTATTAAATGGTTAAGTCTTATACTATTCACCCCCCCTCTCAGTATAAGTTCATGTTCTTCAACCCACTCATACAAATGAGATGCCACTGCAGCATCAAATGGTTTTAGAACCATTTGAGAGGTGGGGGCTTGATTTTGTAGGACCTATTGATCCACCTTCTCAAGGAAAGGTGCATATTCTAGTATGCACTGATTACTTGACAAAGAGGGTAGAGGTTCGTGCTTTCAAACATGCTTGTGAAGAGAAGGTCGCTGATTTTTTGTATACTCAAATTTTTCAGAGATTTGGAGCTCCACGGTCTATCACCACAGACCAAGGACCCCAATTTGCATCCAAAGTCATAAAGGCATTTATAGAATTGTATGAAATCAAACATAGGAAATCATCACCTTACCACCCACAAGCAAATGGCCAGGTTGAGGTAACAAACAGGGAACTAGAACGCATCTTGACAAAAACAATAGCTTTTCATAGGAGGAATTGGCTAGATAAATTACCTGAAGTAGTTTGGGCCTACAATACTACTTGGAAGTCCACTACTGGATTCACACCTTATGAACTAGTCTTTGGTAAAAAACCCCTCTTACCTATTGAATTTGAGCTACTAACATTGCACACATCATTGGAAATTGGAATTGAATTGTCACAGGCATAGACAGACAAGATTCTACAGCTGAATGCATTGGAAGAACTTAGATTGGATGCTCTGCACCAAACTAAGGTAATTCAGGAGCAGAGGAAGCTGTGGCATGACAGTCACATTCAGTAGAGGAAACTTCAACAAGGATATTGGGCTTTACTGTTTGATTCTCGCTATGAAGACTTCCCTGGAAAACTAAGAACTAGATGGTTGGGACCTTACTAGATTGAAGAGGTATTTGACAACGGAGCAGCTCGTCTATCTCCTATTGATGGATCACAAAGAAAGTTGGTAGTAAATGGACACCGCATCAAAGTGTACCATACACCTTTGACTAAAGAAGAATTCTTGCAGCAACTTGATAGTTTGGATACACAACAGGTGGAAGAAATTTCCTCTTCCACTTCAAAACAATCAGCATGATCATGGATTTCAAGAAAAAATAGAAAATACAAAAAAAAATCAGAAAAAAATAGAAAACAAAAAAAGATGAATAAATTTTGAGTATGAATTCCTTCATGGGCATGGTTTCAGGGGAAATCATGAAATTCCTTCATGGGCATAGTCAGGATCAAGAAAAAAAAAGAAAAAAAAAAGAGAAAAGGAGAGGTAAAAAAAAAAAAGGGAAAATCAAGAAAGAAAAAAAAAAAAAAAGGAGAGAAAAATGAATAACTCAGCAGTGAAAACCTTTTTAAGGCACTACTGGGTTGGTATGCATGAAAACTAGTTTTCTGGCATGCATAACCTTGATAAACTTCTGAACCATCATTGTACAAATTCACCAAGTACACTTGTTTTGAAATGTTGCAAAAAATCTCAGTAGAACATCAACAAAGGCAGTCATTCTTCAAAACTTGCATTAACTGTTTTTATCAGGTATATATTTCTTACATTTCTTCATTGTAAAATGATTGGTATATAGTATATGACAGTTAACCATTAGCATAAAAGGTATTCATAAGAGTTGGCATACTTAAAACATGTTTTGAAAATAAAAATATTAATTTTTGCCTGATCTTCGGAACAAGAATGCCAAACACAGTGCCTACTGTATTATCGTCAGATTGAAATTGTCTTCTGAATGACAGCAGAATGAATGTTGCACTTTGTCTTCAAAAAGAAGCTTTATCTTCAGAATGACAAATTGTCTTCAGAACGAAACTTTGTCTTCGGAATGACGACTTGCTACATCATCTTCGGAATGAAGATTTGTCTTTAGAATGAAGATCTATCTTCGGAATGAAGATCTATCTTCGGAATGACGATTTACCTTCGCAATACAGCTTGATCTTAAGAATGAGGATTGATCTTCGGAATGAGGATTAATCTTCGGAATGAAGATTTTAATTTGCAGAGAAGATTTGTCTTCGAAATGAAGGCCTATCTTCGGAATGAAATTATAATCTTCGGAATGAAGTTTTTTTTGCAATTAAATTATAATCTTCGAAAAGAGCATTTCCACATGGCATCCAAGAAAGACAAGGTACGATAAAATAAAATTATTTTAGCTGCATACGATAAAAAGGAACACGTGTCAGCAAGGATATGGTTTATTTTGCATGGTACTAGAATCAAAGAAGGCATGGTTTATTTTGCACGTGAGAATCTGCGGACTAAACAGAAAAATTAAAACCAAATGAGGTGGATCTGACGACAAGGACGTCCACATAATCATTGATGGACAGGTGTTTGGTGCAACAGTAGAAATGCATGCCACCTTTCTTTCTGAAGACGTGTTTGCGAAGTACAGTACTCAAGTTACGGTTCATTCCAAAGAAGAAGACGAGAAATAGGGCAAGCGAAGATTTCAAACTAAACCCTTCAAATCTGCAACATAAAAAAACAAAATATCCAGGATAGGAATAGCAGCAATAGTGAATGGTTTTTAAACAGAAAATATGGGGCGAAAGATCAAAACAGAACTAGCAGATACCACCTACCTCTGAGAAAATTTGGTAGTCCTACAAATTTTTGAATATGGAGGGCTTATGCCATTTCTGGATAAGTTTAATGGTTCCTCTGAAGATTTGGCTGGCATGTTTGCCCATACATTCAGAAACAACCGAGCACATTTAACGGCATGACTATTGAGGTAACCCCTAAAATTTTAAGTCAGATTACTGAGCTGCCATTAGAAGGGATTTCAATTTCTAGATCTAGCAAGAATACATTGGCAAATATAGTTAATCAATTTGTAGAAAAAAATGATAGAGAGCCAGAGTATTTAACCCATAATAACACATGCAAAGGGTTAAAAAGGGCCAGCCTACAGGAAACCTGGGATGAAGTAGCCACCTGGGTAATTAAATTCCTAACCTGTGAAGGGCAATATGTGTTGTTGTCAGGGCATCATCTACGAATTTTGAACCATCTCAGACATGGTGAGCAACAACCAAAAGTTAGGGTAAATCTTCCCCTGTATTTGTATCAAGAATTAAAAAACATGGCAAAGAGATATCAGGAGGGTAAAGGAAGCCTTCGCCATCATGGCCTCATCAAACTAGTTTGCCAATACCATTTTAGAGGAAACCCTAGGAGTTTTGATAGGTTTTACTCTACCCTAACGATGTCATTTTTAGGGATGAAGATGAGGAAGAAGAAGAACTAGATGCTGCTAATATTGCTGTAAAGGAAGAAAAAGCTACTGCAAAAGCTGCTGTAGAAGATGAAATAGAAATTGCCACAGAAGCTGTTATAGAACCACACCCAGCAGCAGCAACAGAAAACCTTGCTCCTGAACCCTCAACTTCACGAACCACGAAACAAAGAAAAAGAGGATTTGGAGAAAAACAAAATAAGGTTCATTTTTATGGAGTGACTACTGATTTGACAGAACAAAAAATAACAAAGGAAATAGAGGCATCTAAAACTGTCCCCACAACCCTTGTTGACACCAAGAAACAGAGCAAAAAGAAGAATTTTGCATCTAGAACTAGGAGGTCCACCAGAATCCATTTGAAAGAAATAGTAGAACAGGTTTGAGAAGGGCGAGAATAAATTAAATTCAAGCTGCTGTTTATTTGATAGTTCTAGGGTTTAAGTAGGCACCCAAATGCAAAATACAAACCATATGCCCTAAATTTGTAACTCCTCGCACAAATCACGTAGGAGCTAAAATAGGGAGGCAAAATAAAATACTTTGGCTAACTTAATCCTAAAGTTCGCTAACAACTTAATAATGCCAACTATTAACTAAACCAAGCCACAACCTACATGAGGATTAACTCACATGGTAAGTGGTAAATAAAAATATAACCTAGGATATAATAAAAGAATAACTATGCTTAATTAGATGCCCTCATCATACCTCCCCACTCAATAAGCATTGGAATCCAATGCTTTTACAATAGGAGTGGAATCTGAACTCACAAAACGCTGCAATGAAGGCTCAAAACCGGGCGAAAGAACATCCTGGAAGTTAGGAGATGCCGGTGGAGCAAGAAAATGTTGAGAGTACTCCCTTGCCCAATGAATATGATGACAAGGAGTAAGAAACGGCTGCTGGATCTGCGGAAGCTGGTGTACATCTGAAACCTGAGAAAATGACATCAAAAGAGGCCTTTGCAGTACTTGATGTGAAACAACTGAAAGAGCAGTAGGAACAACAGGAGGAGGCACTGAGGCTGGAGATGAATTAACCTCTTTAAGAATAGAAGGGCAAGTGTCTTTTGGCCATGACACTAAAGACATTCTTGGTAAAGATGCCAAGAAATGTGTATGGGGAAGATTACGTATAAGAAAGCTCTTATTCTGATGATGCAAAGAATAGGTTTTATGATAAGCATCATAGGAAGCTCTCTTATCATATTGATAAGGCTGGCCGAGAATCATTCCACATAAGTCCATGGGAGTCACATCACAGGTGACTCGATCCACATAGTGCGGACCAAAGGCAAATGACAAAGTACAACGTTTAGTGATTGCAGAAGTAGTTCCCTCATCCTTCCATCCAAGTGAATAGGGAGAAGGATGGGGTTCGACTAGCAATTTGAGGCGATCAACCACATCTTGAGAAATGAGATTGGTCGTGGAGCCATTGTCGAAGATGCAACTCACAGAAAAGTTGGGAAGAAGATGGGCTCGTGTGAAGAACAAACTCTCTCTATGTTTTTGTTGATGCAGGAGGGTCACTTGGTTTAGTTTCCCTTGAAGTTCTGGATACTCAATATCTTCTCCTATATACTCAATGGGCCCATATTGTGGTGCCTCCTGTTGAGGTTGTGCAAGAAAATTTTTCTTCTTCTTGAAGCATTCAGCTTCATTGTGTCCTCGTATCTTACAATAATTACAAAACTTTTTCCAATTATAAGAAGAGGGGGAAGAAGAAGAAGGAGAAGTAGAAGAAGAAGAATTTGTTGAAGCCTTGTCGGACTGCTGCTGTGGTGGTCCTTGTTTGGGTAACTTGGATGAGGCCCCTGACTTCATAGCAATTTTCTCTTCTTCCAGTTGTGCTTTATTATAGACCTCATTCAAAGTGGTACAAGGTGCGTATTTCAACTCTCTAAAGAGTTGATCTTGCAATCCACTCTTAAACTTGTTGATAAGTTTAGGAGTGGGATCAAGGATGCTATTGAGAATCCTTAATTTTTTGAACTTCCCAATGTAATCTTGAACACTCATGTTGTGTCCTTGCCTCAGACGAAGCCATTGGAAATCCAAATCCTCAGCAAAATTGGAAGGATAGAATGTATCCTTCAATGCCTTGACCAGGTCATCCCAAGTGTCTATAGGATCCTGGGTGCTTTGACGATCCTGTACCAAAACTTTAGAAATGCCAGAAAGTTTCAATTTTGCAAACGCAACTTGGTCATATTTTTTAATTTTGCTGTAGTCAAACCAGGTATCCATGTCGAGAATCCAACTATTGAGGACATCTGGATCTCGAGAGCCATTATAAATGGTAACTTCACATTTGATTTGATGTCGAGGTTCAGGAGTGGAACTAGGTGGACTAGGTCCAGTCATGTATTGAACCTTGTCAGCCAAGAGGCTAACAATGTCAGCGATGGCGGCCACTTGTTCTGCCAAACTAGCAGCCATCTGACCTCTAGTGTAAGCCAGGAGGCTACAAAACTCGTAAAAAGAGTTACAAAATTTTACCTCACAGGGCAATTTACAATGAGTGCTATGAGTTCCAAGCACAATAAGTCTCGTAGGCTTACAATTGGTTGCCTCTGAGGCAATTTACAAAAGATTTTTGCAAAACTGGAATGTTTAATTAAAATATTTAAACATTTAAAATTTTAAAATGATTGAAACATTTAATTTAATTTTTTTTTTTAATAAACTATTATTATCATAGCAAGAACTTTACAGGAAGATCTCACACACCAAGGAGGCACACCTATTTTTATTTTTATTTTTCATCCATCTAATGTGCATGTCGGTATAAAACTCAAATCATTGACAGCAGAGTGCTCAATCAATCTACAAGAGACTCAAGGATTTGAGATGAAACAATCCAGCACCACACTTTCTTCCATTCTTGGCATAACCTTCTCCTTCGGCAGTCTGACGTGATGCTCATTATTATTAAGGTCCTCTAGATCCGTGACAGCCCTGAACACCAATGAGAAGGGCGAGAATAAATTAAATTCAAGCTGCTGTTTATTTGATAGTTCTAGGGTTTAAGTAGGCACCCAAATGCCAAATACAAACCATATGCCCTAAATTCGTAACTCCTCGCACAAATCACGTAGGAGCTAAAATAGGGAGGCAAAATAAAATACTTTGGCTAACTTAATCCTAAAGTTCGCTGAAAACTTAATAATGCCAACTATTAATTAAACCAAGCCACAACCTACGTGAGGATTAACTCACATGGTAAGTGGTAAATAAAAATATAACCTAGGATATAATAAAAGAATAACTATGCTTAATTAGATGCCCTCATCAAGGTTATGGAGGAAGAAGAAGGACAAAGCATCCCAGATGTCACAGAAATACAACCAGCCTCTGAAAATTTTTTAGAATTCCCTAAACAGATAGCTGAGGCAGAAACTAGGCAGGATAATTTGGAGGAGGCTACGGTTCAATAGGCTATAGATATGGTGGATAAAATTATAAGCAGTTTCATAGAACCTGTTGAACAAGAGCAAATTGTTGCAAAAGAAGAGATAATGATTGAACAACCAACTATAGCTGATCTGTCTGCATCAAATTCTGAGGCAGAAATAGAAGTGGAAGACATCACAGAGCAATTGAGGGCAGCAAGAAGTGTTGTCAGAACACAAACCAAGTGGATTGAGGAGAAAGAAAGCATCATTGAGATACAGGAAAGAAAAAATGTAGAGTTACAGTAGGAAGTGGCAACATTAAGAAGAATGTTGTCACAATCTGAAAAACAACCAACTGTATCCATTGATGAAGACAATTTGGCTCAATTGCTTCTGGGTCTATCAAGGGCAGATGACTCTATTGAGACAGACATGGGTGTTCATTCTGAATCATTGCCTTCTCATTCTGAAGATGCTTCAAAAATGGCAAAGAGCATAACAAAAAATATTGGAGATAAGCCACCAACACAAGAATAGTCCCAACAACAAGAAAATGTTCAATTAAGTACTCCTATTGAGGTCCTTGTATTTCAAACTGTTATACTTTCAACAGATAAGGGGGTACAAGTAGAATTACTATCTGATGACAACCCAATAGAAATAGCAAATAAGGGGGTACAGGTAGAATTATTGGTAGATAATCAACTAGTAGAAGTGGTAGAAAAAGGAGTTCAGGTAGATCTGCTACCTAGGATCCCCCCTGTATTTAGACCACCTAATACTGTGTCTCTAGAGCAATATAATGCAGACATAGCCAATTGGATGATTAGATATGAGCAGCTTGCCACTAAGACTAAGAAATTCAAATTGGAAAGGAAACAGCTAGAGGAAAAAGAAACAGAAAACCAAAAATTAAAAGAAAAGGTGTCTGACTTATGCCAAATTGCTGAATTTTTAGTTCAATTTAGATGACCAACCAGATTTTACAGCCTTATTTTAAAGGAGAAATACCTTAGATGGCATGTCATGAGGATTAGTTCAAACCTCCCATATAAATTGGACACAACTACAAAATTCTTGGAGGCATATTTTGACAGCCCCATAGAACAGAAAAATCTCCTATGTTAACTGTTTTTGCACAGCTTCTTCATTCCAGAGGAAGTAGAGTTTCATCCTCAAATCTACATTGGAGATGTTCAGCTGAGAGCATTTATGTCTACTTTGTAGAATCATCTTTACTGGGATCAAGAGAAAAAGTAGAATAAAGAGATTAAAATAAGGGCTAAATTGTTAGTCAGAGCAATCAAGCCAAATCACCCAGTTATCACCAGACAACACTTCTCAATGATGAACAGGTATGATGTAAAGAGGATGTACTTGAACAACTTAAGGGACTGTGTGGCTAGATTCCAAAATTTCTGTGATCACAATTTTTTCCCAGCATTGTCAGTGTGCAGAAACAGATGGGATGAACTTTCCATGTCTTTGCAAAAAAGAGAACCCATCTCCCCCATCAACATAGAATGGTCTAGAAGAAGAGCAGAAGGTGTAATCCAACTGATTGAAATCATGCAACATAACTGGATAGGTCTTAGGTTTAGGCCTCCAACCATCATTACTCCGAGTTCCATTCTATTTTGAGGAAGATGCCCAACTTGATGAACGAGTTTGAAGAGCGGCTCAGAAACATTCAAGAAAACAGGGGGTATTATATAGGCAAGAAATTATTCTACAGGTCATGGAATCTAAATATGGACATATGTGATTCCATAGCCCAACAGAATGCATGAGGACATGCATTAATATAAGTTGGGGGGAAAATGATGAGGCCTGGAAATGCCTCAATCATGACATGTTTTGAACACTAAAATTGCCTATAAACTCTTATGTTTTATCTGATATGTTAGTTAAGTTGATTCAATATGTTGTATATTAACCATTTTGCATGATCTATGTATTTGGAATATTATATGCCGATTTTTATAGCTTTTTGCATAGTTTTGTGTTCTTTTTGCTATGACTTGCTAAAATGGAATATGCTAAGAATAATAGCAACATTTCACTAATCATGTTTTGATTTGTCTCAAGCATTTATTTCACCTAAATCTGGCAATAGTGCAAGCAAACTGTTGCTGTGCAGCAAAAACTGGTTTTTCCCATGTAAATTCCAGCCATTTGTCCATAAATAGCAAGGCATGGAATTCACATGTGGAAAGAGATGAAGACCATTGGAATTTGATCTTAGGAGATAACCCACCTGAGAGATGCAGAAGAAATCACTAGAAAAGCACACATTTGTTCATTCCGAAGTATCTTTAGAATGAACAGATATCTTCGGAATGAGAGAACACAACGTCTTCAAAATGAGTGGATCTTCGAAATGAAGAATGCAGTATCTTCAAAATGAGCGATCTTCGGAATGAGAATTGCAGTATCTTCGGAATGAGAATTACAGTATCTTCGGAATGAGCGATCTTCGAAATGAGAATTGCATTGTCTTCGAAATGAAGCCACTTATCTTCGGAATGAAAACATAATGTGCTTTGACTTGTTGACCGATTTTTGAAGCTAGAAAAAGGGAAATAAAGGTCAGAAAAGGTAAATGAAAAGATCTTCCATATGTCTTTGCCGTCATTGCCGACCAAAGCCATCATTAATGGAAAGATCAAAGAATAAACCCAATATTTGTTGCAGCATAGTAGGATTAGATCTTTTGAAATATCCACAATTTGTAATTAGATCATAGGACAACTATAAATATTTCTCCCATTCAGGTTGAGCCAAGTAGGTAGTAAGTAGTGAGAAAAGAGTAAGGAAGCTAGGAGAAAGCAGAAAATACAGAGAATAGGTAGAAATTGATTGTTATAGTCCTGTAACAGTTTTTAGCAGAATTATTGTAATCATGTTCTTTAATCAATAAAGTGCACCAGTTCTATTTCATATTGCTTGTAAATGAGTGTGATTAAGATCTAGAGAGAGAGACTCATACCTTCTTTTGGACAAGGAGGCTGGCCACTTCCAGACCTAGGAGGAGGACTAACAACAGGTTTTTATTCGATTTTGCTTGCGACCAGAATGAGTTGTAGAACTTGTTATTTCAATTGCTTGTAAACAGCTGACAATATCTGCAGTATTAGTTTATTTATGCTTAGATTAATCTTGTGCTTAATGTTTTAGCTATAATCTTTACTTTCAGCAAAGCTTCTATTTTATTTCAAACTTTTATTTCCAAAATTTGCTGTTTTCTGCAATTTCCTGCATTTTGTGTTTTGCTATCAAACCCTGCACAGAAGATTGACAACCTTCTATTACAGAGTCTTGACAGGGTTTTATTTTCCATGCTATAATTAGATTTCCATTGCTATAAAAGTAAATAGATTTCCTTTCTACAATTAGAATCAGACTTTCAATTCTGCAACTATTATTTCTGTAACATAATTAGGTCCCATTCTACAATTGTAAATCAGGATTTCATTTTTGCAGTTAATTATTAGTTTCCATTTCTGCAATTATATTAAGGTTTAATTTATGCAATTAGAGATAGGAATGTCTTAAAACCCCCCAAACAACCGGTTCCACCAATAAAACTTGTTGCTCTAGATTGACCTAAGTTATAGCTGTTTCACTTCTTCTTTCACAGATAGCCTTGTACACAGCCCTGGATTGACAAATTCATTGAGAATTAATGATGGTATAACGACTTCGCATCAATTGCAAGAGAGAGAGTTCGAAAGAAAAAGTGTCACGATTTTGTGACATATTGCAAGAGAGAGAGTCCAGGAGAAAAAGTGTCACAATATCGTGACATGTCACGTTTTCGTGACCCGAAGGCAAGAGAAAGCGCTAAGGAGAAAAAGTGTCGCGATATCGTGACATGTCGCATTTTCGTGACTAAAGGAGGAGAGAGAAAGTAAGAAGGCGAAAGTGTCGCGATATCGCGACATGTGTTTTCGTGGGTACAAGTTCGAGAAGAAGACAAAGAGGTAAAAGTGTCACGATTTCACAACAGGTCGTTGTGGAGCGAGCTAAGAAGAGAACCCAGCCAAAATAAAATAAGAAGAGTTAACTGAAGTTAGTACGATGGTTACAGGTGTAGACGCAGAAGAAGATCATGCAGCTAAAATAAGAAAAGTTAACTAAATTCAGTACGACAGTTACAGGTGCAGACGCAGAAGAAAATCATGTAGCTAAAATAAGAAAAGTTAACAGAAGTCAGTACGATAGTTACAGGTGCAGTTACAGAGAACTTTGTTATAAAAGGAGGTCTGCATGGAGTATTAGAGGCGGTTGAAGTAGTGTGAAAGTGCTACGAAAAGAGAGGTTGGGTTAGCAATAGACCAGTCAGGGTCTTGTATAAGCGAAGGCATTTTTATGTCAATCATATAGTCTCAAAATTGTAGTCCAAGTTGGTGCTTGGAATTAGGAGTTGGTGCTCCTTTCTGTTGGTGTAGATAAATCAGGGGTTGGTGCTCCTTCCAGTGGGTGCTGGTAAATTGATTGTAAATTTGGTGCTTTGCAAAGGCTAGATTTAGATGGGAGTCCAAACAGTTAATTTTTGAGGAGTAGCCAAAACTGGTGAACCTCGTTATATCTTGTGTTATTTGCTTTATGTGGTTTTAAGTTTTAATTGTTTCAGATTTTAGAGTTGAAGATTTAAGATTTAAAGAGCTACACTGATTCACCCCCCCTATCAGTGTCATTATGAGATTAATAATTGGTATCAGAGCCAAGTTCCAGAACAAGCTTAATCGGCTAAGGTGATCTTGGAAGTGAGACAATGGCAGGTGGTGAAGGATTTTCATCAAACAAAGCACCATTGTTTGACAGAACTAATTACGCATTTTAGAGACTCAGGATGCAAACATATCTATGTGCTTTGGGATACGACATTTGGGAGTCAGTAAACAGTGGATACACAATACCCACCACTCCTCCAATCGATGCTACCGATAAGAAACTGTTTGAGAATAACTTTAAAGCAAAGAATTCTATCATGTGCGGTTTAGTGGACAGCAAACTGATAAAGATTATGAATTGTAAAACAACAAAAGACATGTGGAAAAAACTAAGGAGCATTAATGAAGGACAAAGGAACTTTACCAGTAGAAATGTTTTTTCACCATTGATGGATTATGCAGTAGAATGTTATAACTATCATAATTTTGGGCACATTGCAAGAAATTGTCGAAGTACATTTGCAGCAAATAAACATCAGGGAAGAAAATTTCAACCAAATGGTTTGAGACAAAATAGAAAATTTCCCAAAAAATATGCACAGGCTACTGACAAAGAAAAGTCAAAACAAATGACCAAAACTGTAATCAAACCAGAGTGGAAAGAAAAGGAGAGACCCAAGGAAGAAAAGGAATCTTTGATCGTACAGACAACATTTAAAGCATAGAACAAATCTGCACCATGGATACTTGATAGTGGATGCTCCAGTCATATGATAGGTGACAAACAAAAATTTGAGAAGTTACAAAAATATGAAGGTGGTTCTATAAAATTTGGAAATAATGATGGAGCTAAGATAGTTGGCAAAGGATCAGTTAATATCAGTGATGGAAAAAACAAGTCAAAAGAAGTCTTGTTTGTGATTGGTCTAAAGCATAACTTGTTAAGCGTAAGTCAGATTTGTGACAGAGGTCATGAAGTAATTTTCAAGAAGCAAGGTTGTGAAATCAAAACAACAAACTATGAAAAGTTGATAGCAACTGGATCAAGGACATCTAGCAACCTATATACTCTCTCAGAGACTTTAGAAGGAGCGTGCTTGATTGGACAGGAAGAAGAAAATTGGTTATGGCACAAGAGGCTTGGTCATATCAGTTTTGACAATCTAGTAAAAATCAACTCAAAAAGGGCAGTGAGAGATATTCCCACCATTGGCAAACCATTAAATAGCATTTGTGCTTCATGCCAAAATGGGAAGCAAACTAGAGCCACATTTAAAACAAAAGAGTACTTCACAAGCAAACCTTTAGAACTAATACATACTAATTTATGTGGACCCATGAGAACTCAAAGCATAAATGGTGACAAATACTTTATGTTGTGCATAGATGACTATTCCAGGATGACATGGGTACTATTTTTGAAGCTTAAATCAGATGCCTTTGAGATGTTCAAGATTTTCAAAAAACAAGTTGAGAATCAAACAGGAAAAATGATTAAATGTTTAAGATCAGATAGAGGAGGAGAGTTCATTTCAGAGGAGTTTGCAGAGTACTATGAAAAATATGGGATTAGGAGACAATTTTTAGTAGCAAGGACACCTCATCATAATGGTGTGGTAGAAAGAAAGAATAGGGCAGTGCAGGAAATGGCACAAACTATGTTGACTGAGAACAAAATAGCAAACAGGTTTTGGAAAGAGCAGTCCATACTGCGGTATACATCCAAAATAGGTGCATGTTGAGGACACATGAAAGCAAAACTCCGTATGAGCTGTGGTTCGGGAAAAAGGCAACAAAAAGATACTTTAAAGTTTTTGGCAACAAGTGTTACATCAAAAGAACTGAATATAATCTTGGTAAGTTTGAAGATAGAGCTGATGAAGGTATTTTTCTTGGCTATTCGACAAAAAGCAAAGCCTACACTTGCTACAACAAGAGGCTAAAGAAAATTGTGGAGAGTGCCGATGTTAAAGTTGATGAAGGTAGGGAACGAGAAATAAGCTATGAAGAAAACTACCCAATTTATGAAGAGGTTATTGAAGGAGATGAGGAAAAGGAAACATAAAAGAAACAGAAAATTGACTCAGATGATTTAAGTAGGGATTCAGAAGAGGAAGAAAACAAGAAATTCAAAACAGGAAGCTGGCAGAAAAATCATCCTAGAGAGCAAATAATTGGAGACCCCACAGTTGGTGTTCAAACAAGAAGAAGAGTAGTACGTAACTACTCTCTATTATCCAGCATTGAGCCCTAAAATGTTGTTGAAGCAAGCAAAGATGAAAGTTGGATGACGACAAGAAATGAAGAATTAGATCAGATCGAGGAAAACAAAACCTGGGAGTTAGTACCAAGACCTGCAAATAAAAATATAATCGGTACTAAATGGATTTTTCAAAACAAATTGAATGAATATGGATAGGTAGTCAGGAATAAAGCAAGATTGGTCTGTAAAGGCTATGCACAAGTTGAAGGTATTGACTTTGAGGAAACCTTTGCACCAATGGCTAGACTAGAGGCAATTAGAATGTTTCTGGCTTTAGCAGTTCACAAGAATTTCAAAGTTTATCAAATGGATGTGAAATCAGCATTTTTGAATGGAAAACTTGAAGAAGGAGTCTATAATGAGCATCCAGATGGTTTTCAACTCGGTGATAATCCCAACTTCGTTTGCAAGTTGAAGAAAGCATTGTATGGATTGAAACAGGCACCCAGAGCATGGTATGCAAGGCTAGAAAATTATCTTACTCAACAAGGGTTCAAAAAAGGTATGGTGGATAGCAATTTGCATGTTAAAATAGATAATGGCCATCTCATTGTCCTTGTTGTTTATGTAGATGATATCATTTTTGGCAGTAGCAATGATGAGTCATGTAAATATTTAGCAAATAAGATGCAGAAAGAATTTGAATTGTCAATGATTGGTGAACTTTCGTATTTCATCGGACTGCAAGTTAATAAAAATGAGAAGGGCATATTTATTTCTCAAGTTAAATATGTGAAAGAGATGCTAAAAAAGTTCACAATGGAGGATTGTAAGCTCGTTAGCACTCCCATGACGACGAGGTTGCAAGTTGAGAAAGGATGACAAATCTCCGGATGTTGATCAAACCATGTACGGATCTATGATTGGGAGCCTACTATATTTGACGACTACCGGACCATATATATTGCAGGCGGTTTGCATGGTAGCACGATTTCAGGCTAGTCCCAAGGAGACTCATGTGACAGCAGTGAAGAGGATTCTTCGGTATCTGAAGGGTACTATGGAGTATGGATTATGGTATTCGAAAGGTAAGGAATTCACCCTTATTTCATACTCAAATGTAGATTGGGCAGGATGTGTTAATGACAGAAAGAGTACTAGTGGAGGTGCATTCTATCTTGGAGACAGATTGGTCGCGTGGCATAGTAAGAAACAAAAGTCAGTTTCTTTATCGACAGTAGAGGCAGAATATATTACAGCAACAACGTGTTATACGTAGGTATTATGGATGAAACAAACCCTAAAATATCTTGGTATTAACTTCAGTGAGCCAATTTCAGTTAAGTGTGATAACACCAGTGCCATTAACATCTCAAAGAATTCGGTCATGCATTCTCGCACAAAACATATTGCTATTCGATATCACTTTCTGAAGGATAAAGTTGCGAAAGGTGAGGTTAAGTTGGATTTTGTCCCAACTACAGATCAAGTAGCGGATATCTTCACAAAACCGCTGCCCAAGGAAATTTTTGAGTACCTTCACAATAAATTGGGAGTGGTCATGCTTCCCAAGAACTGACTAGCTATCGGGACCACATTCTCAGGGGGAGCATTTATATATTTGATTATCTTTTTGCTCATATTTGTAATTTTTGCTAACTATAATAATTTGTGCCTAAGAATGTTGTGCATGGACTCAAGGGGAGTCTACAATAGCCCTTTGGTATTATTATCAAAGGGGGAGAAGAATTACAAGAAATTGCACGTGTGTTGCCAACAATTCCAAAGGGGGAGATTGTTGAACAAGGTGTAGAAACAATATTGTCATTGTTGTCAACATAGTCAGACAGATCGGTTGATGTAGTGGATAGGAGTTAAGAGGTTCTTCATAGTATATACAGTGATTCTCCAAAATATCGAAGTGGCCCAAATGCTAAAAATCAAAAGAAAATCACAAGGAAGAAAACTGTCGTGATATCGCGACATGTTGAGCAAGAAAGAAAAACTGTCGCGATATCGCGACATGTTGAGAAGAAAGAAAAACTGTCGTGATATCGTGACATGTTCGAAGACAAAGTGCAAGAAAGAAAAAATGTCGCGATATCACGACATGTTCGAAGACAAAGTGCAAGAAATAAAAACGTCACGATATCACGACATGTTGAGAAGAAAGAAAAACTGTCGCGATATCGTGACATGTTCGAAAAGAAAGATCAAGCAAGCAAAACTGTTACGATTTCACGACATGTTTAGAAAGAAAGAGCAAGCAAGCAAAACTGTCACAATTTCACGACATGTTCGAAAAGAAAGAGCAAGCAAGCAAAACTATCATGATTTCGTGACATGTTCGGAAAGAAAGAGCAAGCAAGCAAAATTGTCACGATTTCGTGACATGTTTGGAAAGAAAGAGTAAGCAAGCAAAACTGTCACGATTTCATGACATGTTCGGAGAGAAAGCGCAAGCAAGCAAAACTGTCACGGTTTCATGACATGTTCGGAGAGAAAGTGCAAGCAAGCAAAACTATCATGATTTCATGACATATTGCAAGAGAGATTGTACGAAAGTGTCACGATTTCGCGACATTTTGCAGGAGAGAGAGTCCAAAAGAAAAAGTGTCATGATTTCGTGACATATTGCAAGAGAGATTGTACAGAAGAAAAAGTGTCGCAATTTCGTGATATATTGCAGGAGAGAGAGTTCGAAAGAAAAAGTGTCATGATTTCGTGACATATTGCAAGAGAGAGAGTCCGGGAGAAAAAGTGTCGCGATATCGTGATATGTCGCGTTTTAGCGACCCGAAGGCAAGAGAAAGCGCTAAGGAGAAAAAGTGTCGCGATATCGCGACATGTCGTATTTTCACGACTAAAGGAGAAGAGAGAAAGTAAGAAGGCAAAAGTGTCACGATATCGTGACATGTGTTTTTGCGGGTACAAGTTCGAGAAGAAGACAAAGAGGCAGAAGTGTCACGATTTCGTGACAGGTCATTGTGGAGCGAGCTAAGAAGAGAACCCAGCCAAAATAAAATAAGAAGAGTTAACTGAAGTTAGTACGATGGTTACAGGTGCAAATGCAGAAGAAGATCATGCAGCTAAAATAATAAAAGTTAACTGAAGTCAGTACGATAGTTACAGGTGCAGACGCAGAAGAAATCATGTAGCTAAAATAAGAAAATTTAACTAAAGTTAATACGACAGTTACAGGTGCAGTTACAGAGAACTTTGTTATAAAAGGAGGTCTACGTGGAGTATTAGAGGCGGCTGAAGTAGTGTGAAAGTGCTGCGACAAGAGAGGTTGGGTTAGCAATAGACCAGTCAGGGTCTTGTATAAGCGAAGGCATTTTTATGTCAATCACATAGTCTCAAAATTGCAGTCCAATTTGGTGCTTGGAATTAGGAGTTGGTGCTCCTTTTTGTTGGTGCAGATAAATCAGGGGTTGGTGCTCCTTCCAGGTGGGTCTTTGGTAAATTGAGTGTAAAGTTGGTGCTTTGCAAAGGCTGGATTTGGATGGGAGTCCAAACAGTCAATTTTTGAGGAGTAGCCAAAACTGGTGAACCTCGTTACATCTTGTGTTATTTGCTTAATGTGGTTTTAAGTTTTAATTGTTTCGGCTTTTAGAGTTGAAGATTTAAGATTTAAAGAGCTACACTGATTCACCCCCCCTATCAGTGTCATTGTGAGATTAATAATGCATACATCTATATCATATAGTTAAAATCATCCATAGTCATAATAGCATATGCATACATCAACATAAATAAATATGTATAAAGAACAATAAACCGTGACAAGTATATAATAAAACCAAAAAAAGAGATTTATATATATCAAGTCAAAATACCCTCAGGCTACAATAAGAAGGTCCTCTAACCTCACAAAAACCAAAAACTTAAAATCACCAAAGCTTAGGGATTTGGCCACCATGATCATGCAGGATCGGTGCGAATGGAACTACCCATAGTAGTATGGGTCCTATGGGACCTCTCAAGGCGACTGTTGCTAGCCCTTGCACCCTACCCACCAACACTACCCTCACCTAGCCACCTGCGATGAGATGATGTAGACTGCTTAGTCTCACTGCCTCTGGTATGGTGTGACAAACCACCTCCATCAAGCACAGGCAACTATCTGCCAAGGCATACAACCTCTGTATCTAACTCTATCTGGTATCGACCCCACTCTATATCTCGTTGGTGATACACAGCCAATGCACTATCTCAATGTGCCAACTGAGTCCGCAGGAGATCCCTCTCCTACGTTACCTCCACCAAAGCATCTCTATGCTCCTACTCCTGTATTCATAGGAGACCCTCCAATCATGCTATATCAACATGAATCCTAGCCTCCATATCCCCTGAGACAGCCTGAGGCATGGGCACCTCCGGGATGGCCTACTGCTCTGGCACCCACTACTCCAAGAAATCTTGTACATTCGACTACTTCGGAACCCCCAAATCATCTCCATCATCGATGAAGTCATCGACCTCCACCATGTCAACATCATCAAGTAGAGCCCCCTAACCCTCCACTGGTGCATCTGAATCCCCACCTCCTACTGATGTAGTATCCATGCCTCCTAGATGCCCCTCACTCTGCCATCGTTGCATAATCCACCATCGATCATACTCTACAGTCACCCCGACATCATCCATGTCGGGTACATCAATAACTGCATCGGACTCCTCATCCAGTTTCTCAATGCTAGGCCAGACTAGAGTCTTCTCGTCACTGCAATGCCGATAGATCAAGGGCTCACCAGGAAATTCATGGTGCACCCCAAATTGTCGTGTCACCCGAACATATGGGAAGTACTCCTACTATGTCCCGTGCTACCCAATCAACCATCTACCCCTGCGCACCCGTCGAAGCCACTCTCCAGCCTTAGGCTAGGCTGGACAGTCCTGGTACGGCCACCAGAACACCTACCCTAGCACTAGATGAGAGAAGGCATCAGTATAGTGACCTACATCACCTGCCCACCATCGACTTTGTCGATGCTCCTTTGCCCTCCACCACAAATTGGCATATCCAATTTCTTGATCCACCATCTCACATTGGGTGGTCCAAGGCAAACCCTACGACCGCTCCATAGCTATGTGTTGCCACCCCCAACACTGCAAGAGATAGTTGCACTTGATCTCCTTTCGATTTTGACAGCAAAACTCGTACAACTCATTGTACAACTATACCAATAAAGTCTGACCCCATCTCATAATAAGTGGAGTCGATGTAGGACACTCCATCAATGTGAAAACCAACTCAAGCAAGTTCCAAGGGAACCTAACACCTAAGGAGTCAGGAAGTAGCATATTGGAGATGCAGGTCATGATCAAAGCATACCTCACCCTTAATACGCCCTTCTCCAGCCACCACCGCACTAGAATACCGCCTTTCCAGCAGTCAATATCTACCCTCTCCACAACCCTCTCCACCCCCCTCTCCATCATCGGACCAAAACACCGTGTCAATACCACCGTCCATTGGTCACGATGGGTCGTCTGGATAGGTAGTCCATCTATCATAATCCACAAAATCTGATACATATCCTCCAGAGTAACAGTCATCTCCCCTGTTGGGAGATGAAAAGTGTTGGTGCGGGGATCCCACAGATTGATCAGGGTAGTCAAATATGCCTGATCCCCCACCACAGGCTCCAGACATGTCACGTGCTTGAGCCCAAGGGCATCAAGCCACTCCCAATCCACAACTATCAGGGCATCCCGGGCATCAGAGAAAATAGTCTACTGGCGGTACCAACTCTTCATAACCTAAAATAATAAAATGAAAAAAAAAATATTAAGTACATTCTTAATATAAACAAAAACATTAAAATAAAACTATACAACAGAAGTACAGACTACAATTTGTAAAACTGTACAGCAACGACAACATACATGAAAATAATTGTAAAATCAACAAAAAAAACAACAAAAATCATATTAGGGTTTCTACATTAATGTGAAAACAACACAAAAAAAAAATCATATTAGGGTTTCAACCTTAATGTGAACACAAAAAAAAAAACATATTAGGGTTTCAACCTTAATATGGCAAAAACAAAAAAATATATTAAGGTTTCAACCATAATATGAAGAAAAACAACAAAATAAAACGAAAACATTTTGGGTTTTAAACACAAACACAAACAAATTATAGATAACAATTGTGTACTAGGGTTTTGACCTTTATATATGAAAATTAACAACAGAGCACAAAAACATGTTGGGTTATTTTAACCTAATATGACAAAAAAAAAACACAAAGCAAATAAATTTCCTATGTTAGGTTTTCATCTTGATATACGAATAAAATCAAACCAACACACAAAAAAAATAGGTTTTTAAAACCTTAAAAACAAAATAAAGCGAGCAAACATTTTATATGTGAGTTTTAAACTTCATATAAAAAAACAAAATGCACGAATAACAGGCAGAGAAAAGGAACATCATACCGGTCTCACCTCAGCTCCGCCACTCGAAGATCTAGTTCTCGCACTCATGATGTCCGCAAAATTTTAGTAGTGCTCCGCTATGCACACTCGCACTCCTCCTCCTCACTGCTCCAAATCGCCAAGAAAAAAATATTGCAAATGAGTCCAAAACCTAGTTTTGGTCCTTATATAGGCTGTTAGGCCTATAATCGTTCCACCCTAGGATGAGCGCTCTAGTTAGCGCTCATCCCACCCAGGTACGATTACAAAATTGGTATTCGTACCACCCTGGGATGATTACAGAGCAAGAAATAAAGTAACAAAAATTGCATCCAAAAAATGCACCAAAAATAGCAATAAATCTATCGAACAAAGGTGCCTTTGCACCTGATATTTATGGCATAAAAAACCATCGTCGGGGTCACAAATACTCACTACCTTACTTCCTAAGAAGGCTAGCATAGCCAGACTACTCCACAAGAAGGAGGATTTTTGATAATTTCTACCCCAATAGGCATCAAAAAAAGGGGTCAAAATCCACCAAAAATAGGTCCAATGGTTGGAAAACTGCAATAAGCGTTCAATGAAAACAACTGAAGGCACCCTTACAAACGTCATCTTGGGTCAAGCGACTCATCGCTTTTCTCATTTTTGGTCATTTCCTCATAGATTTGTCGCTTGAGGGGGTAGTCACACTTAGTTACCAATCAAAAAATACACACCCAATGAAGGAATTGGTATGCATTCAAAGAATCATTGACAAAGACAATCATGCTCCTGCTTGGGGCAACAAACAAGCAATAATCACAAGCTAAAAAAATACTTGGCATTCTAGAAGCATGAAGAAAAGGTTCCTCAGACAAAATGTTGCACCCTTTGCCTATTCATGTCTGAACAATGTCCAAGATCAAGTACACATCATTGAAAAAGGTTACACTTGAGTTAAGCTCCTTAGCTCGTCAGAAGCAAGGATTCAAGAATGTGTGCCATTTCCATACTTGGGACATCAAAATTTTGTTAGGTTACTGAGAAACCCTAATAATTAAGTGCTTTGGTCATCTATTTTTGCTCAACACTACACCACACACAACACATCCCAAAAAGGGGCATCTATAGACACCAAAACAACACCAATCCAATTATGTGACTACAAGCACTGAATGAATTGGTATACATACCCCCTAGGGCAGCATCTAGAGGTTAAAAAGTGGTCCTAACCACTCCCAAATTAGTTTTGGAAGGTCAAAGGTCAGTTTTGCACCTTTTAAGCACTTTGCTCCCTATTCATCCCACCCTGGGACGATTAGAATCCTATTCGTCCCACCCCGGGATGATTAGTAGCAATCACTCCAGGGTGGGACGATTAGCAGGTTTGACTGGCAAAAAGTCAAACCTTGGCAAATGGCAGCCCAAATCTGCCATCTGACTTTGCCTTCAAGGCATGCAATTATGAGGGAGTGTTTCAACTCAAAGAGGCTTCAATCAAGGAGGCCCTAATTAGGGAGGAGTCTTCTCTCCCCCAAAAAGGCATAATGAGCCAAGTGGGGCCCTCATATGCGCATTCAAAGGATACCCTTAGGTCTATAAAAAGGTGAGCCTCCTCACCCCAAAAAAAGAACAGAGCTGGAGTATTTGGAGCAACGAAGTGTTGCCAAATTGTACCTCCATTTATCTTTGTTCTTCCTACATCCCTAATCCCTAAGTGTGAGGGGGTAGTCACACTTAGTCACCAATCAACAAATACACACCCAATAAAGGAAATGGTATGCATTCAAATAATCATTGACAAAGACAATCATGCTCATGCTTGGGGCAGCAAACAAGCAATAATCACAAGCTAAACAAACACTTGGTATTTTGGAAGCATGAAGAAAAGGTTCCTCGGGAAAAATGTTGCACCCTTTACCTATTAATGTCTGAACAATGTCCAAGATCAAGTACACCTCACTAAAAAAGGTTACATTTGATTTAAGCTCCTTAGCTCGTCAGAAGCAAGGATTCAAGAATGTGTGGCCCTTTCCATACTTGGGGCATCAAAAGTTGGTTAGGTTACTAAGAAACCCTAATAATTAAGTGCTTTGGTCATCTATTTTTTCTTAGCACTGCGCCACACACAACACATCCCAAAAAGGGGCATCTATAGACACCAAAATAGCACCAATCCGATTATGTGACTACAAGCACTGAATGAATTGGTATACATACCCTCTAGGTTAACCTCCAGAGGTTAAAAAGTGGTCCTAACCACTCCTAAATCAGTTTTGGAAGGTCAGAGGTCAGTTTTGCACCTTTTAAGCACTTTTCTCCCTATTCATCCCACCCTGGGATGATTAGAATCCTATTCGTCCCACCCCAGAACGATTAGTAACAATCACTCCAGGGTGGGACGATTAGCAGGTTTGACTAGCAAAAAGTCAAACCTTGGCAAATGGCAGCCCGAATCCTCCACCTGACTCTGCATTCAAGGCATGCAATTACGAGGGAGTGTTTCAACTCAGAGAGGCTTCAATCAAGGAGGGTCTATTCAGGGAGGAATCTTCTCTCCCCCCAAAAGGCATAATGAGCCAAGTGGGGCCCTCGCATGCGCATTCAAAGGAGACCCTCAGGTCTATAAAAAGGTGAGCCTCCTCACCCCAAAAAAAGAACAGATCTGGAGTATTTGGAGCAATGAAGTATTGCCAAACTGTACCTCCATTTATCTTTGTGATTCCTACATCCCTAATCCCTAAGTGTGAGGGGGTAGTCACACTTAGTCACCAATCAACAAATACACATCCAATAAAGGAAATGGCATGCATTCAAAGAATCATTGACAAAGACAATCACGCTCATGCTTGGGGCAGAAAACAAGCAATAATCACAAGCTAAACAAACACTTGGCATTCTGGAAGCATGAAGAAAAGGTTCCTCGAACAAAATGTTGCACCCTTTGCCTATTAATGTCTGAACAATGTCCAAGATCAAGTACACCTCACTGAAAAAGGTTACACTTGAGTTAAGCTCCTTAGCTCGTCAGAAGCAAGGATTCAAGAATGCGTACCCCTTTCCATACTTGGGGCATCAAAATTTGGTTAGGTTACTGAGAAACCCTAATCATTAAGTGCTTTGGTCATCTATTTTTTCTCAGAACTGTGCCACACACAGCATATTCCAAAAAGGGGCATCTGTAGACACCAAAACAACACCAATCTAATTATGTGACTACAAGCACTGACTGAATTGGCATACATACCCCCTAGGGTAGCCTCCATAGGTTAAAAAGTGGTCCTAACCACTCCCAAATCATTTTTGGAAGGTCATAGGTCATTTTTGCACCTTTTAAGCACTTTGCTCCCTATTCATCCCAACCTAGGACGATTAGAATCCTATTCGTCCCACCTCGGAACAATTAGCAGCAATCACTCCAAGGTGGGATGATTAGCAGGTTTGACTGGCAAAAAAGTTAAACCTTGACAAATGGCAGCCCAAATCCTCCACCTAACTCTGCCTTCAAGGCATGCAATTGTGAGGGAGCATTTCAACTCAGAGAGGCTTCAATCAAGGAGGCCCTAATTGTTGCATTGTGAACACATTGTTTAGGTTTAGTTGTCGGCAAGTTTATAATGTCGGCATGTTTGTTTTTAATTAATTTTTCTTCTTCCCCTTATCCCTCCATTTCCTCCATTATTCCCTCTTCCTCCTTATCCCTCCAACTCCCTTTCCCCTTATTCCTCCAACTTCCCTTCATTTCCTCTCCGTCGACTTCCTCCCTATCCTCTCCGTATAAATTAATGGACATTTTCCTATGTTCATGTTGTTAATGTAATAGCTCTGCAATTAGTTTAATATTAAGATTTAATTTAATATTTTCTATTACCTCCTGGTCCAAATCTGACATTTGGTATCAGAGCCGACGGGCATGATTCCCTAGATCGAACAGGCACATTTCCTGAGGATGCACGGGCATGATTCCTGAGGACGCACGATGACTGACAGGCGAGCGTGCTGGGCACGCATCTCGAGGAGTTGGCGATCAGATCGAGGAGGTGGTAGAGCTGGGCACAGATTTTGATGCTGCACGATTTTTGAGGTGACACATGGTGGCTACATGATTTTTGAGGTGATACGTGGCAGGCAGAGCGATAGCTGATGTAGACACGCGGATCGAGATGCTGAAGTGGCGACAGTTGACATGTGGCAGGTGCTGACAGAGCGTTGACATGGCACGCTGAGGAGGCGATTGACGTGGCGCACTGAGGTGGCAAAAATTGGTTGAAACACGTGGCGAGCAGGGATTCGTCCGAAGCGAACACGTGGCAATCGTGGATTGGTCGAGGAGCGAGCATAGTGGTGAGGATCGATTGCCCGAAGGCAATCGATAGCATATGCGCGCGGCCGCATATTTGAAGACTTAATTGTCTTCTGCCCACTGCATGTGGGATAAAACATTTTGTTTTTTAAAAAAAAACTTTGCCCGCCGAATTCTATAAGGAATCGAACATTCCTTTATTTACCCGCCGAGGTCCGTAGCGGCGTTGGTTGTGTTGTTCGCTGGCGGACGTGAGGTCCCGGGATCGAATCCCGCCGAGGGTTAAACAAAGCTTTTTGTTGTTTTTTTTTTTTTGAACATTGCGGACGGCGGGGGGTTTAATACGGCGGTCGTCCCCTTTGGTTTCACCGGCGCCGCGTGGTGTAGCGGCTGGTTGCCGCGGATAGGACACGGAGGTCCTGTGTTCAAATCCCATCGGGGATTTCGCAACAAACAAAAAAGGTTTTTTTATTTAATGTTTTTTATTTTTTGTTTTTAAAGTTTTTTAAAATAAATTTAATGTTTTTTATTTATATTTTTTATTAAGTTTTTTAAAATAAACTTTTATTTAAAAAACTAATTTAAAATATATATAAAAAAATGTTAAATTTTTTTTAGGGACTTTTTTAACAAATTTTGAAAAATTATTTTTTTAAAAAAAGGGTGAAAAGTTTTTTTTTAGCATCCTTATTATAACCCAGTGCATGCGGTGAAATTTGTGGGTAGATGATTCGGTCATCTGGATGCTATCATGCATTGCTCTCTCTGTTGAGAAGAGAGACTCCTGATTCCTTTGACAGGAAAGTCCAGCGAGGTGGACTTCATACTGTGTTTTGTCAGTTGGAAAACCAAGTAATTGCACATCAGGGAAAACCAGATTCTGGATACGAGGCAGATTCAGAAGATAATATCTTCGGGCAAAGAGTAGTTGAATCCGAGACGGTTGAAACAGTACCTGAAGGACAATCAAGTGACAATTATACTCCTGCAGTGCCTGAAGTTGAAACGAGTGAGAGCTATACACCTCGCTCTCCTGATCCAGAACCAGCAGAAGCAGAGGAAAAAGAACCAGTGGAGGTGAAACCTGCAATTGAAGAACGAGTTGTTCTCAAAAGGCGTCTTGAGCCAGCGGCAGGAACAAAAGAAGTCATTATCATCGGTGACGACGAAGCGGACAACTTCACATTTCCAGTTTTGGGAGATCCTCAAGAAGAAGAATGCCAAATCAGCGAGAATTTTAAGAAAGCTAGATTTGATTTAAATCAATAAATCAGTAATCTATTTTGTACTTCTTTGTACAACTTGTTTGAAGTTGAAATAAAAGTTGCTTTCTAAAATGGCTTCCAATACTAGTTTACCAATCCCTGAATTCAATGGTAGTGATTACGAGTATTGGTCAATTAAAATGCAAACTCTGTTGATTGGCAAAGGTCTTTGGGATGTAATTGAAGAGGGATATACTGAACCTTCAGCTGCTGAGTGGGCAGTTTTGAGTGGTGCTGATAAAAGGGCTAGAAAAGAAGCACAGAAGAATAATTCTTTTGCCCTTTATCACATTCACGCTGCCCTTGATAAAAGTATTTTCCCTAGAATAGCTTCTTTTAAAACTGCTGAATCTGCTTGGAAAGCTTTACAAGAAAGTTATAGGGGTAGTGACCAAATCAAACAAGTTAAACTCCAAACCTTGAAAAGAGAGTTTGAAACTCTTAAAATGCAAGAAAATGAAAAGGTTGGTGATTACTTGCGTGCGTGTGAAAGCCGTAGTAGATAAGATGGTCACTTTAGGAGAAGATGTAAAGCCTGAAGTTATAGTGAAGAAAGTGTTGAGAACACTTCTTCCTAAGTGGAATTCAGTAGCCATCATTATAGAGGAATCTAAAGACCTAACTTCTCTGTCTTTTGAAACCCTCATTGGCTCACTTCTCTCACATGAGGAGAGATTACAACCATCTCCTTCCACAAGTTACGGAGGAGATGATAAAGCCTTTGCTTCTCAAGAAGGCAGAGGTAGAGGTCGAGGTAGAGGAAAGTCTAGAGGAAGAGGCAGAAATAATCAGAGAGGTGGAACTCCTAACAGAGGAGGAAATCAGAACAGAGGAGGATTCTCAAACAACAGTGAACAGCAACAGAATAGAGGAGGACAGCAAAATAGAGGGAAACAATCAGGCAGAGGTAAAGGAGGAGATAAGTCAAAACAATCTTGCTACAATTGTGGCAAACTTGGCCATTATGCTCATGACTGTTGGACTAAGACTTCACAAGGAGCTAGTAGCAGCCAGAGCAGTCAGTTTGGAAACTTTGGAGAAGAGGAAGAGGCCACAAATCTCTTTCTCTCATATGGTCAAGCAGATCAGAACATGAATGATACATGGATCTTGGACACTGGGTGTTCAAACCATATGAGTGGCAAAGAAGAGCTCTTTGCTACTCTAAATTCCTCCTACAAATCCAGCATCAAATTGGGAGATGATAAATCATTGGCAGTCGAAGGCATTGGAGCTATGGCAGTTCCAACTAAAGAAGGAGTCAAACAAGTAAGTGATATCTATTATACACCCCATCTCCAACATAATCTTTTAAGTGTTGGACAAATGTTAGAAAAGAACTACAAGTTGCTTTTTGATGAGGGTAAATGCACTATTTTTGATAAAAATAACAATAATAGAATCATTACTCAAGTGCCAATGTCAAAGAATAGATTGTTTCCTTTAAAGTTTGGCCAACCAGGGGGAGATAAGTTAGCAAGTGTTGCTATTTCCAATCCAAGTGTTCTATGGCACTTGAGATATGGCCATTTGAATTCTGCTAGTTTGAAAATGCTAACTTCCCAAGCCATGGTCATTGGACTTCCTAAAGTTCAGGATGGTAAAGAAGTATGTGAAGGGTGTGCTCTTGGAAAGCATGCCAGATCAAAGTTTCCTCATGGACAAGCATGGCGGGCCAGCTATCCACTCCGACTAGTGCATACCGACATCTGTGGTCCGATGCAGACACAGAGTCCGGGTAACAACTCTTACTTTCTACTCTTTATTGATGATTATACTAGAATGTCTTGGATATATTTTTTGAAACATAAGGATGAAGCATATGAATGTTTTCTTGATTTCAAAACAAGAGTTGAAAGTGAAAGTGGACATTTTGTAAAATGTCTTCGATCAGATAGGGGAGGAGAATATTCCTCTAATGAGTTTGTGAATTTTTGTAAGCAACATGGCATTAAGAGGCAGTTTATAGCTGCCTACACTCCACAACAGAATGGTGTCGCAGAGAGAAAGAATCGCACTATTGTGGAGATGGCAAGGTCTATGCTTCAGACGAAGCATTTGACTAATTCCTATTGGGCAGATGCGATCGGGACCAACGTGTATATCTTGAATAGAAGTCCTACTTCAAGTTTGGAAGGACAGACACCTTACCAAGCATGGTATGGTAAAAAGCCAAATGTTAAGCATTTCAGAGTGTTTGGCTCGCTGGCCTATTCTCACATTCCTGATGAGCTTAGGAAGAAGCTCGATCCAAAGAGTCAGGCATGTATCTTTGTAGGATATTGTGAGAATACAAAAGCTTACGGACTCTATAATCCCCGGACTAGAAAGCTTGTGATTTCCAGGGATGTGATTTTTGATGAAGGGGGAGAATGGGGTAAGCCCCAAATATTCGATGATGTTGAGGCCATCGATATAGTTGCTCGACGAGTGCAACCGCGAGATACCACGAAAGGAAAGCGGTCTCCTCCCACAAATCCTCCAAGTCCATCTTCGATTCAACTTCTTCACCAAGTCCTTCTCCACGACGATCGAGTAAGTTCCTCACCAATGGACATTGATTCTCCATCCAAAGGTAAGAGAACTCTACGAGTATCATCCATCATCTCGGATGTTGGATAAAAATTTTTCAAGAAGATACACTAGGAGTCAAGCTAGTGAAATGGAATCTATTTTACACAGATTAGAAAGTATGCACTTGTATGGTGATGATGTCTCCCAGCAGGAACCTAGGGGAGATCAAGTTAACTATGCTTTGTTAACTAGTGCACAGCTTGAACCTTCTAGTTATGAGAAGGCATGTACTCAGAAAATTTGGCAAGATGCCATGAAAGAGGAGATAACCTCTATAAAAAACAACGACACTTGGGAGCTGGTAAAGCTTCCTAAAGGCAAGAAATGTGTTGGATGTAAGTGGGTCTACAAGACCAAGTTTAATGCTGATGGTAGCATTGAAAGGCACAAGGCGAGACTAGTTGCAAAGGGATTCACTCAGAAATATGGAATTGATTATGAAGAGACTTTTGCTCCTGTAGCCAGACAGGAGACTATTAGAACAGTTCTTGCCTTAGCTGCAAATAAGGGATGGAAAGTTCAACACATGGATGTGAAAAGTGCATTTCTAAATGGTTACTTGATAGAAGAAGTGTATGTTGAGCAACCACAAGGATTTGAAGGAAAAAGACAAGGAACATCTTGTTTACAAACTGAAGAAGGCACTTTATGGCCTCAAGCAGGCACCAAGAGCTTGGTACTCACGCATTGATGGGTACTTCAAAGAATTTGGGTTCACCAGAAGTAGAAATGAACCCACTCTTTACTACCTACAACAAGGAAATGACATCCTCATAGTTTGCTTGTATGTGGATGATCTCATATTCATGGGTAGTAATGAAAAACTGAATATGAAGTTCAAACACTCCATGATGGAGCAGTTTGAGATGAAGGATCTTGGCTTAATGCACTACTTCCTTGGAATGGAGGTTCATCAATCAGATACGGGGATCTTCATCTGTCAACATAAGTATGTTCGGGACATGCTTAAGAAGTTTGCTATGGAGCATTGCAAACCAGTTGCAACTCCGGTTGGACATGGGATCCAATTAAGCAAAGATGATGGAGCATCAAAAGTTGACGTGACCACTTTCGAAAGCATGGTTGGGAGTTTGATGTTTCTCACCAACACCAGACCTGATATTCGGTATGTTGTTTCTCTTGTTTCTCGATTTATGTCTAATCCTTCTGAGTTGCATTTGCGAGCAGCTAAGAGAATTCTTAGATATGTAAAGGGTACATGGGATTTTGGAATCCATTACCAGAAATGTAACACTATCAAGCTTGTAGGCTTCAGTGATAGTGATTGGGGTAGTAACATTGATGACAAAAAATCAACCTCAGGGAACTGTTTTAGTCTGGGATCAGGACTAATAACTTGGAGTTCCAAGAAGCAGACAGTAGTAGCACTATCTTCAATAGAAGCTGAGTATATAGCGGTCACTCATGCTAGTACTCAAGCTCTATGGCTACGAAAGGTATTAGAAGAACTTGGAGAGCAACAAAGTGGTCCAACAAGGTTATTTTGTGACAACATTAGTGCCATTCAGTTGGCATACAATCCTGTCCACCATAGTAGATCCAAGCATTTTGATATGAAGTACCACTTCATCAGAGATATGGTGGAAACTAAAACTGTTGAGCTTCACTATTGCCCCACTTTGGAGAATGTTGCGGACATCTTCACCAAGGCGCCGACTAAAGCTCAATTTGTAAAGTCGAGAGACTCGTATTGTCGGACCTCTCAACTTTAAGGGGGAGAATGTAGCAAGTGTGAACACATTGTTTAGGTTTAGTTGTCGGCAAGTTTATAATGTCGGCATGTTTTGTTTTTAATTAATTTTTCTTCTTCCCCTTATCCCTCCATTTCCTCCATTATTCCCTCTTCCTCCTTATCCCTCCAACTCCCTTTCCCCTTATTCCTCCAACTTCCCTTCCTTTCCTCTCCGTCGACTTCCTCCCTATTCTCTCCGTATAAATTAATGAACATTCTCCTATGGTCGATGGTTAATGTAATTAGCTCTGCAATTATTTAATATTAAGATTTATATTTAATATTTTCTATTACCTCCTGGTCCAAATCTGACACTAATCAGGGAGGAATCTTCTCTCCCCCAAAAAGGCACAATGATCCAAGTGGCACCCTCACATGTGCATTCAAAGGAGACCCTTAGGTATATAAAAAGGTGAGCCTCCTCACCCCAAAAAAATAATAGAGCTAGAGCATTTGGAGCAACAAAGTGCTGCCAAACTGTACCCCCATTCCTCTTTGTGCTTCCTACATCCCTAATCTCTCTCTTCTGGAAGAGGGGTTATCAGGTGAACACTAGGAACACAATCCAGATCCAAAAACCCAAGCAATCGGCCGCAATCCCACCCCAAAATCATCAACACAAACCCATAGGAAGTTTTGGACCCATCCCACTAGGATTGGTGTCAAAACTAGGCCCTAAATCGTGGGCATCCCGCCCCCGGGTGCCCCCCAAACTACTGCAGTCCTAATTGCCCCACCCTAGAGTGATTAGAAATCTGTGCATGGTTTTGTTACTATTATTTTTGCATTCTTTTATATTTAATGTACTTTGTTGAGCAAGGTGCAGCAAAAGAACTGCAAAAGTATTGTCATTGTTGTCAACACAGACAGAAGAGGTCAGTCAGATCAAGTGCAGTGAATTTCAAGAAAAACAGAGGTGACCCAGATTTAAAAATTGGTAGAAAAAGACAAGGAAGAAAACTGTCGCGATATCGCGACATGTTTTCTGTTGCGATATCGCGACAAAATAGAGGAGAGAGAAAATGCAAGGAAGATTGTCGCGATTTCGCGACATTGCCGAGGAGAGAGAAAATGCAAGGAAAATTGTCGCGATTTCGCGACATTGCCGAGGAGAGAGAAAGTGCATGCCAATTTGTCGCGATATCGCGACATGGCAGAGGAGAGAGAAAGTGAAAGGTAAACTGTCATGATTTCGTGACATGCTGGCAGAGAGGGAAGCAAGGTGAAAAGATGTCACGATTTCATGACATAAATGGAGGAAAGGAGCTAGCAACGAAAAGTGTCGCGATATCGTGACACGTCGGGTTTTCGCGACCCGAAGAGGAGAGAGAATGCTCAACAACAAAGGTGTAGCGATTTCGCTACATGTTGAAATGAATGGAAACAAAGGTGTAGCGATTTCGCTGCATGATGGAAATACATGGCACAAAGGTGTAGCGATTTCGCTACAAATAGGAAGTGCAGAAAACAAAGGTGTAGCGATTTCGCTACAAGTGAAAAGGCACAAACAAGAAGATGTAGCGATTTCGCTGCATGACAAAATGTATAAAAACAAAGGTGTAGCGATTTCGCTACCATTCAAAGTTGCAAAAATTAAAGATGTAACAAGTCAAAAGCACAAGGCACAAAGTTGTAGCGATTTCGCTACTGCACGAAACAGAGAGTTGTATGGAAGAGCAAAGTGTCGCGATTTCGCGACATGTTCCATTTTCGCTGTTGCTGGCAAAGGAGAGTGTACGGAAGCCAAAACGGTCATGATTTCGCGACATGCTTAAGGATGACGTCAGCAAATTTTAAAAGTGTCACGATATCGCGACAAGATGCAGGGAAAGCTTCCAAGAGCCAAAGTGTCGCGATATCGCGACAAGATGCAGGGAAAGCTTCCAAGAGCCAAAACGGTCATGATTTCACGACATGCTTAAGGATGACATCAGCAAATGTTGAAAGTGTCGCGATATCGTGACAAGATGCAGGGAAAGCTTCCAAGAGCCAAAACGGTCACGATTTCGCGACATGCTTAAGGATGACGTCAGCAAATGTTGAAAGTGTCGCGATATCGTGACAAGATGCAGGGAAAGCTTCCAAGAGCCAAAACGGTCATGATTTCATGACATGCTTAAGGATGACGTCAACAAATGTTGAAAGTGTCGCGATATCGCGACAAGATGCAGGGAAAGCTTTCAAGAGCCAAAATGGTCACGATTTCGCGACAGCAAGGGCATGAAGTGTATGACTTCAAAAAGTGTCGCGATATCACGACAGGTAACAGTCTGGCAGGTAAAACCCGTAGGAGCATGCAAGGTGACACGTGTCGAAAAAGCAGACAGGAAAATCATGCAGCCAGTTACGTAAAAAGTAACTGATGTCTGATCAGCAGTTACAAATTGACAGGTGTCGATCATGCACTAGAACAGTTGTATATTCTTGATTGAAAAAGCATTCGATGCATCACATATGGAGTTTCGAAAAAGCATTCGAAAAGCTGTATTTGAAGAAATTGAACAGCCGAATATGGAGGATCAGAAAAGCTTTCTAAAAGACGTATTTGTAGCATTCGAACAGCCGTATTGCATGGATTCAACAACCGTATTGCAGGGTTTCGAACAGTCAAAGTGCATGGAACCGAACAGTCGTATTGCATGGATTCGAACAGTCAGAGTATGTGATTCGATTGCATGCAGGATTGAAAGGTTATAAAAGAATAGTCGTACAGAGAAGATGTTGTTGTTGTTAGAGGGAAATTGCTATAAAAAGAGGGTTAGAAAAGAGTCAAGAGAAAAATTAGCAGAGTAGTGAGAGTGTGCAGAGTTGGGTTAATTGCAGACCAGTCAGGGTCGTGCATGAAGTGAAGACATTCTTATGTCATTTTAAATTGAACAGAATTGCAGTCCAAGTTGGTGCTTGGTACTAGGGGTTGGTGCTCCATCTGTTGCAGCAGAAAATTAAGGGGTTGGTGCTCCTTCCAGTTGATGCTGGTAAAGTATTTGTAAAATTGATATTTTGCAAAGACCGGATTTGGATTGGAGTCCAAGCAGTCATTTTTGAGGAGTAGCCAAATTGGTGAACCTCGGTATATTGAGTGTTGTGGTGTGCTCTCTTGTTCAAGTTGTTTTTCTAGTTTTCAAGTTCTCTTTATTTCATATTAAATGCTGTAGATATTAAAATTAATAGCTACACTGATTCACCCCCCCCTCTCAGTGTCATTGTGTGAACATCAATTGGTATCAGAGCAAGGTTCCTTGTTCAAGCTTAATCAGCTAAGGAGATCTTGGAAGAAACAATGGCAGGCGGTGAAGGATTCTCATCCAACAAAGCTCCCTTATTCGATGGAACAAATTACACTTTCTGGAAACTCAGGATGCAAACATATCTGAGTGCATTGGGATATGATATTTGGGATTCTGGTAGATAGTGGATACACAAGCACCCACTACCCCTCCAACAGACATCCGCCGAGAAGAAAAAATTTGAGAACAACTCCAAAGCTAAGAATGCCATAATGTGTGGGCTTGTTGACAGTGAACTTATAAGAGTCATGAGTTGTAAATCAACAAAAGGCATGTGGGATAAACTGAAAAGCATCCATGAAGGAGACAGCAAGATCAAGGAAGCAAAACCGCAAACTCATCGAGCACGAGTCGAAGCACCGCAAATGAATGAAGATGAGAACATAGAGGCTTATATGCCAAGAGTCAACGAAATCATTAATGCAATCGGAGGACTCGGTGAAGAAATTGATGATGCAGCTTGTTGTGAAAAAGGTTCTCTAACACTCGCACAAAAGATTTAACTCCAAAGTTTCTGCAATAGAAGAGGCAAAAGATCTGAACAACTTCAGCTTGGATGAGATGCATGGTTCTCTGACAGCATATGAAATGAGAATAGGACAAACCAAGTCTATAGACAGAGAAGCATCTTTTAAAGCACACAAGAATATAAAAGCTGAACATGAATCTGAGGATGAAGAGACTCTGGATGAAACAGAAGCTAATTTTGTTCGAAAACTCACAAAAGGAAAAGGAAAATATAGAGGAAAGCTACCTTTCAAATGCTTCAACTGTGGAGGAGTCGGTCATTTTGCAGCCAAATGTCCAATGCATGAGAAAACTAAAAATGGTGAAGGCTCACACCAAGAAAAAGGTGACTGGAAGAAGAAACAAAATTTCAGAAAGAACAACCTCAAGAAGAAAAGCTTCATATCCAAGAATGTCAGTACTTCTGAAGAAAGCTCAGATGAGGATTCTGAAGAAGAAAAGGTGAAGCTCTGTTCATGGCACTTGAAGAGGAAAGAATAGAAGAAAATCAGGAAGGTGATGAAAACTTTAAAGATGAGGCTGAAGTTTATCTGGAAGGAGAATTGGTTGCTGCACTTGAAGAGTTGAGTGTAGAAAGGAAAAAGAACAAAAAGTTTTCAAGAAAACTAGAAGATGCCACTGACATAATAAACAATTTAAAAATACGGACAAAGGAATTCAAGAAAATGTCTGAAGTTCTTGATGAACAATTAACTCAGTAAAGACGCTTGAATGCAGCAAGCTAGAGGAAGACATTGTTAAGTTAAGAATGCAGCTAGAGGAAATGAATAGAAAATTGAACTATTTTCATAAGTTTGAAGAAAGCACTGTAAAGCTGGATAAAATGTTAAATAACCAAAGGCCTTCCAGCATCAAATTTGGTTTAGGCTTTGATGAAGGAGAATCATCAAAGGATTCAAAGAACTTGAATTTAGAACCCATAAAGAAAGAAGAAAAGATCAGGGTTGAACTAGAAAAAACAAATCATGCCAAAGAAAACAATAATGCCATAATCAAGAAGAATACTGACAAAGATGGATTCACAAAAGTCATACATCCAAGAAAGAGAAGATTCATGGCTTCTACTTCAAACTGGCAAAGACCGGCACCCAGGTTTAATCACTCCTTTTCTGGTTATTGTTTTAAATGCAATGCTTATGGCCATAAGATTTCAGATTGCAGACATAATGTATCTCAAAGGAATTTCACCAGCAGAAATGTTTTTTTCTCCTTTAATGAATTATGCAGTTGAATGTTATAATTGTCATAATTTTGGACATATTGCTAGAAACTAGTAAGCACTTTTGCATCAAATAATTATCAGGGTAGAAAATCTCAACCAAGTGGGTTGAAACAAAACAAGAAATTTCCTGAAAAACAAGCACATGCTAATGAAAGGACAAAGGCAAAACAAGTAGCCAAATCTATCATCAAACCAGAATGGAAAGAAAAGGAATCTTTGATTGTTCAGACTGCCTTTAAAGCTCAGAACAAATCTGCACCTTGGATACTTGGACAGTGGTTGCTCCAACCACATGACAGGTGACAAGCAAAAATTTGAGAATTTGCAGAATTATGAAGGTGGTTCTGTGAAATTTGGAAATAATGATGGAGCAAAGATTGTTGGAAAGGGATCACCAAGATCGATGATGGCAATATAAAATCAAAAGAAGTCTTGTTTGTGATTGGTCCGAAGCATAACTTGCCGAGTGTCACCAAATCTGTGACAGAGGTCATGATGTAATCTTCAAGAAGGAGGGCTGTGAAGTAAGAAAGACAAAAAATGGAAAGTTAATAGCCACTGGATCGAGAACTTCTGGAAATCTGTATACACTTTCAGAGACTTCAGAAGGAACTTGCTTGGTTGGTCGAGAAGAAGAAAACTGGTTGTGGCACAAGAGACTCGGTCACATAAGCTTTGATAATCTGGTAAAAATCAGCTCAAAAGGGGCAGTAAGAGACATACCAACTATTGGTAAACCTTCAAACAATATTTGTGAGTCATGCCAAAAGGGAAAACAAACCAGAGCCACTTTCAAAGCAAAAGAATATTTCACGAGCAAGCCATTAGAATTAATTCACACTGATTTATGTGGACCCATGAGAACTGAAAGCATAAATGGACACAAATATTTTATGTCGTGTATAGATGACTACTCAAGAATGACATGGGTACTATTTTTGAAACTTAAATCGGAAGCCTTTGAGATGTTTAAAACCTTCAAAAATCTTGTTGAGAATCAATCAGGACAAAGAATTAAATGCCTAAGATCAGACAGAGGAGGAGAGTTTATTTCAGAAGAATTTGCAGAATACTGTCAAAAATATGGGATAAGAAGACAGTTTTCAGCAGCTAGAACACCTCAGCAGAATGGAGTTGTAGAAAGGAAGAATAGGACAGTGCAGGAAATGGCACGGACAATGCTGGCTGAGAACAAAATAGCTGACAGATTTTGGAAAGAGGCAGTACATACTGCAGTTTACATTCAAAACAGGTGCATGCTAAGACCACATGAAAGCAAAACACCTTATGAGCCGTGGTTTGGCGTAAAGGCAACAACAAGACATTTCAAAGTATTTGGCAGCAAGTGCTACATCAAACGGACTGAAGATAATCTCGGTAAATTTGAAAATAGAGCCGATGAAGGTATCTTTCTTGGTTACTCAACAAAAAGCAAAGCCTACACATGTTATAACAAAAGGCTAAAGAAAATTGTTGAGAGTGCTGATGTGAAAGTTGATGAAGGTAGAGAACAAGAAATTACTTATCAAGAAAACTACCCCATCTATGAAGAAGTCATTGAAGGTGATGATGAAAAGGAAACAGATAAGAATCAGAAAATTGATCCAGATGGTGTAAAAACCGAATCAGAAGAAGAAGAAAACAGGAAATTTAAAACAGGCAACTGGCAGAAAAATCATCCAAGTGAACAGATTATTGGGGATCCCAAAGATGGTATTCAGACAAGAAGAGCAAAGATGCGGAACTATTCTCTCGTTATCTAGCATTGAACCTAAAAATGTTGCTGAAGCAAGCACTGATGAAAGTTGGTTGAAGGCAATTAATGAAGAACTAGATCAGATTGAGAAAAACAATACCGGGGAATTAGTACCTAGACCAACAAATAAAAACATAATTGGCACTAAATGGGTTTTTCAAAATAAATTAAATGAAGATGGACAAAGTTGTCGTAAATAAGGCAAGATTGGTCCTGTAAAGGCTATGCTCAGAGTTGAAGGCATTGATTTTGAGGAAACTTTTGCACCGGTAGCCGACTAGAGGCAATCGAATGTTTCGGCATTAGCAGTTCATAAAAACTTCAAAGTATATCAAATGGATGTAAAATCAGCATTTTTGAATGGAAAACTGGAAGAAGAGGTTTACATTGAACAACCGGATGGCTTCCAACTTGGTGAAAACCCAGATTTTGTTTGCAGAGTTAAAGAAAGCATTATATGGTTTGAAACAGGCACCCAGAGCATGGTATGCAAGGTTGGATAATTATCTAATTAAACAAGGGTTCAAGAAAGGTTTGGTGGACAACAACTTATATGTCAAAACAGAGAAGGGCCATCTTATTGTTCTTGTTGTTTATGTAGATGATATAATATTTGGCAAGAAGCATGGATGAATACCGCAAAGACATATCAACTAAAATGAAGAAAGAATTTGAGATGTCTATGATTGGTGAACTTTCTTATTTCCTAGGACTGCAGGTCAATCAAAATGAAAAAGGCATTTTTATTTCTCAAGTTAAATATGTAAAAGAAATGCTGAAAAAGTTCACAATGGAAGACAGTAAACCGGTTAGCACTCCCATGACAACATGTTGCAAGTTGAGCAAGGATGATAAATCCCCAGATGTAGATCAAACAATGTACAGGTCTATGATTGGAAGCCTCGCTATATTTAATCAGCCACTAGACCAGATATATTACAAGCAGTATGTATGGTTGCAAGATTTCCAAGCCAGTCCCAAAGAAACTCATGTAACAACTTTAAAGAGGATCTTCAGATATCTCAAGGGCACTATGGATTATGGGTTGTGGTACCCAAAAGGTAAAGATTTCACTTTGATTGCATATTCTCATGCAGATTGGGCAGGATGTATTGATGACGAAAAGAGCACAAGTGGAGGAGCATTTTATCTTGGAGACAGGCCGGTAGCATGGCATAGCAAGAAACAAGAATCAATATCTCTATCCACTCGCAGAGGCAGAATACATTGCAGCAACAACATGTCGTACTCAGATATTATGGATGAGACAAACATTGAAAGATCTTGGTATTCATTTCAAAGAGCCAATTTCAATTAAATGTGATAACACTAGTGCTATCAACATATCCAAGAATCCAATGAATGCATTCAAGAACCAAACATATTGGAATCCGATATCATTTCTTGAAGGATAAAGTTGCAGAAGGAGAGGTTAAATTGGATTTTGTTCCAACTACGGAGCAAGTAGCTGATATATTCACAAAACCTTTGCCAAAGGAAGTATTTGAATACCTTCGAAAGAAGTTGGGAGTAGTCACACCACCCAAGCACTGACTAGCTATGGGAAACACATTCTCGTGGGGAGCATTCAAACTTTTTAAGTCCTGAGAATGTTGTGCATAGACTCATGGGGAGTCTACAGCAGCCCTTTGGTATTATTGGCAAAGGGGGAGAAGAAATTAAGCAAGGTTGCAGTGTGTTGCCAACAATTCCAAAGGGGGAGATTGTTGAGCAAGGTGCAGCAAAAGAATTGCAAAAGTATTGTCATTGTTGTCAACACAAGCATAGCACTGATGCAGAGCAGGTCGAGGTCGAGATCAAGTGCAGTGAATTTCAAGAAAAACAGAGGTGACCCGGATTCAAAAATTGGCAGAAAAAGACAAGGAAGAAAACTGTCGCGATATCGCGACATGTTTTCTGTCGCGATATCGCGACAAAACAGAGGAGAGAGAAAATGCAAGGAAGATTGTCGCGATTTCGCGACATTGCCGAGGAGAGAGAAAATGCAAGGAAAATTGTCGTGATTTCGCGACATTGCCGAGGAGAGAGAAAGTGCATGCCAATTTGTCGCGATATCGCGACATGGCAGAGGAGAGAGAAAGTGAAAGGTAAACTGTCACGATTTCGCGACATGCTGGCAGAGAGGGAAGCAAGGTGAAAAGATGTCGCGATTTCATGACATAAATGGAGGAAAGGAGCTAGCAATGAAAAGTGTCGCGATATCGCGACACGTCGGGTTTTCGTGACCCGAAGAGGAGAGAGAATGCTCAAGGAACAAAGGTGTAGCGATTTCGCTACATGTTGAAATGAATGGAAACAAAGGTGTAGCGATTTCGCTGCATGATGGAAATACATGGCACAAAGGTGTAGCGATTTCGCTACAAATAGGAAGTGCAGAAAACAAAGGTGTAGCGATTTCGCTACAAGTGAAAAGGCACAAACAAGAAGATGTAGCGATTTCACTGCATGACAAAATGTATAAAAACAAAGGTGTAGCGATTTCGCTACCATTCAAAGTTGCAAAAATTAAAGATGTAACAAGTCAAAAGCACAAGGCACAAAGTTGTAGCGATTTCGCTACTGCACGAAACAAAGAGTGTACGGAAGAGCAAAGCGTCGCGATTTCGTGACATGTTCCATTTTCGCTGTAGTTTGGCAAGGAGAGTTGTACTGAAGCGAAAAGTGTCACGATTTGACATGCATTAAGGATGACGTCGACAAATTTTAAAAGTGTCACGATATCGCGACAAGATGGATGAAAGCTTCCAAGAGCCAAAATGATCACGATATCACGACAAGATGCAAGGAAAGCTTCCAAGAGCCAAAACGGTCATGATTTCACGACATGCTTAAGGATGACGTCAGCAAATGTTGAAAGTGTCGCGATATCGCGACAAGATGCAGGGAAAGCTTTCAAGAGCCAAAACGGTCATGATTTCGTGACATGCTTAAGGATGACGTCAGCAAATGTTGAAAGTGTCGCGATATCGCGACAAGATGCAGGGAAAGCTTTCAAGAGCCAAAACGGTCATGATTTCGCGACATGCTTAAGGATGACGTCAGCAAATGTTGAAAGTGTCGCGATATCGCGACAAGATGCAGGGAAAGCTTTCAAGAGCCAAAATGGTCACGATTTCATGAAAGCAAGGGCATGAAGTGTACGGCTTCAAAAAGTGTCGCGATATCGCGACAGGTAACAGTCTGGCAGGTAAAACCCGTAGGAGCATGCAAGGTGACACGTGTCAGAAAAAGCAGACAGGAAAATCATGCAGCCAGTTACGTAAAAAGTAACTGATGTCTGATCAGCGAGCTACAAATTGACAGTGTCGATCATGCATGAGAATAGTTGTATATTCTTGATTGAAAAAGCATTCGATGCATCACATATGGAGTTTCAAAAAAGCATTCGAAAAGCCGTATTTGAAGAAATTGAACAACCGAATATGGAGGATCAGAAAAGCTTTCTAAAAGACGTATTTGCAGCATTCAAAACAGTCGTATTGCATGGATTCAACAGCCGTATTGCAGGGTTTCGAACAGTCAAAGTGCATGGAACCGAATAGCCGTATTGCATGGATTCGAACAGTCAGAGTATGTGATTCGATTGCATGCAGGATTGAAAGGTTATAAAAGAATAGTCGTACAGAGAAGATGTTGCTGCTGTTAGAGAGAAATTGCTGTAAAAGGAGGGTTAGAAAAGAATCAAGAGAAAAATTAGCAGAGTCGTGAGAGTGTGCAGAGTTGGGTTAATTGCAGACCAGTCAGGGTCGTGCATGAAGTGAAGACATTCTTATGTCATTTTAATTTGAACAGAATTGCAGTCCAAGTTGGTGCTTGGTACTAGGGGTTGGTGCTCCATCTGTTGCAACAGAAAATTAAGGGGTTGGTGCTCCTTCCAGTTGATGCTGGTAAAGTATTTGTAAAATTGATATTTTGCAAAGACCGGATTTGGATTGGAGTCCAAGCAGTCATTTTTGAGGAGTAGCCAAATTGGTGAACCTCGGTATATTGAGTGTTGTGGTGTGCTCTCTTGTTCAAGTTGTTTTTCCAGTTTTCAAGTTCTCTTTATTTCATATTAAATGCTGTAGATATAAAAATTAATAGCTACACTGATTCACCCCCCCTCTCAATGTCATTGTGTGAACATCATACTTATGTTGTTGTTCAAGTTTCATTGCTTTCTGACATGATTTGACCTGGTTTCTGTCATTTTATGCATCTACTAACCTATAGGGAGCACCTTCAGATATAGGATAACCTGGGTAGAATATACCAAATCTGAAATTCTGGGTCATCTCAAAATCATGTTTTTATTCTAACCACAAGTTTACAGGAGTTTTGGAGGCCTCTAGGTAGGACATTTGCAAGGTCACATTTTGCAAGTTTTACGACAGTCCCCAACGCCCCACCCCAGAGTGATTAGAAATATGTGCATGATTTCCTTGCTGTTATTTTTGCAATATGTCTCAGATGATATCCTAATGCCTCTGTTAAATTTTGAATTCATTCTGACATGATTTGACGATCGTTTTATTATTTCATGTATTAACTAGCTCAAAGGGAGCCCCTGTCACATACAAGGGAATCTAGGTAGGATATGAAAATTATGAGCATTTGGGTAGTCTTAGAATTACATATAATGCCTAAACTATGAGTTTAAATTTATTTGTATAAGCATAGGTGGGGCATTGGAGCGCTCACTTTGGAGAGGCCCCCGACGGGCAAACGAGCATAATGGGGTCGTCCAACGCCGCTTCGACGCAAAATTAGGTGATACCAATTATAGAAGTTGCCCTTTTCATTTATACCATTCTATAATCTACTTATCAATATTATCACTAATATCTTCTAAGCGCTCGCTGGAGGCCTTGGGGATTGCACGTTTCTCTAGATACGCATATGCTATTAACAATTTGTTGTCTTTCTGTGTGCAGGATCTCATCGCTAGGAATACTAAAGGGGCATCAAGGAATGACGAACACATGGACACAAGCAGTGGCAACTTTTAGCCCACCCACTTCGAATGTGGGCACGCGAAAGACGTTGGAAGCGTACCATCCGATCTTGGAAGCGTGACTTCTTTCGGGCATCCATTGATGTAAAAAATTGTATCAAATGTTTTTATACCTAGATGAGGGACATATTTTAATCATATTAAAAGCAATATCAATAAAGGAGGCCCCGCTTTTTTTGCTCACATCTCGTTTATGCGTTGTTTCCTTCATGCATTGCTCATCGCATTCGTAGGACTTAGCATCTATACCTTTTTTTTGTTCGCATGACATTGGAACGCCATTATTCTGCATGCTTTCACCCCATTTTAATGAAATGGTAATTTTCATAAAGGGAGTCAATTTATTGCTTGAAAAACAAAATGCAAAGCCTAAAAATTCTATTTTCTTTTAAACTGTGAAATCATGCAAAACTGAAATAAAAATTCCTACTAAAAGTGTGAACTTCAAATAATTTTGGAATTTTGAATTTAAGTTAAAACAAAAACCTACTTGCTTTAAATGGAACATTAAAGCTTATTATTTCAACCTATGTAACTCTTTTTGGAATTTTATATTTTTTCAATTATTTTATTTTATTTTGAAAACTTAAAAAAATGAAAAAAAACAGGGTTAGAAAATAAAAAATAAGATAACATGAAATTCTGGAATATGGACCAGAATATGGAGAAGACCAAAGAAAACTACTGCAAACAAAATCCAACATATGCTGCAGAAAAAGGTTAGATTCCGAACACAAAACACAACCGGGTTAGACCTGCATCCACACAATCTGAAATCTGGTTATGGCAAGAGTCTAAGGAGTTAAAAAAAAATATGCAATAAAAATATTGAAATGGTGCAACCATATCCATGCATAAACACCATTAAACACAATTAGTGCATGTGAGAAAGATATTCAATAAACACAAATTTGTATTCAAAAGTTCATTTTCTGCATACAATGGTGAAAAAACAGCTCCACAATAGTTTGAATAAGCTTCCAATCTCCTTCCATTGCTTCTTGTTCCAAAAAAACCAGCCCCCATTTCCTTTGCTTCCATGGCTTTTTAAAGCTTTCCAACCCTAAAAGAAACTCTTCATTTCATTTTCTCCCCTTTTCCTTTGGCTTAGTCACGTAACTTCTTTGTAACTGCAATATCTTCCAAATGAAACGCTTCTTCCATAATGATTTTTGCCAATAATAAATTGGTAAGTATCTTCTAAATGAAACGCTTCTTCCATAATGCTTTTTGCCAATAATAAATTGGTAAGTATCTTCTAAATGAAACGCTTCTTCCATAATGCTTTTTGCCAATAATAAATTGGTAAGTATCTTCCAAATGAAATGCTTCTTCCATAACATTTTTTTTTGCCAGCAATGAATTAAATAATGCCTTTCTTTTATTTAGAAACCTGCCAACATCAATATAAAGCATTAATTCAAACTAACTTTAATAAAATCATAAAGTCAACATAGAAATTAATACCAAACCAATATGTAAAGAAATATTAGCATGCCATGAGAAAAAGAAATGCTATTCTTTTGTTTTATTTTATTCATTTTATTTTTATATTATATATTTTTTATTCTTATTTGTTTTTTTGTTTTTTAGTTTTTCTTCTATTTTTATTTTATTTTCTTTCTTTATTTAAATTTTACTTGTTTTCTTTCTTTTTTTAATTTTAAATTTGATTTAATTAATTTCAAATGTTTGAATTGGTTTAATTCAAAACATTAAAACTAACCAAAACAATAAAATAACAAAAATAAGAAAGAACCTAACCAACGCACTAGACAACTTAAAAGAAACCAAAAGGAGACACTAGTCAACACACCAACCTATCAAAATTATCATGCAAAGAAACTAAAATTCAACAAAAATTCCAAAAATTAAAGGTGGGTCCCCAAGTTTGGGGCTAGTTGTGGAATGGCCACAACAAATGGCGACTCTGCTGGGAAATGCTCCTGAGCATTTCGGATGAAGAACCCAGAATCTCTGGTTCTGAAACCCAACCAATCAAATATTAGAAATAAAAATATTCAACAACATCCAAAGATGATGGGGATAGACAACTTCAATTGAAAACACATGAACCATTGCTTTAGCTAAGTGTGTGAAAGTGTTTTCATTCTAGCATTCTTGACACTATTCAAAATCCATCACTCGCTTTGCATTAGGCTATAAAAATATTACTCATGAAAGAATGTGCCTCTGCATTGCTCCACTGCTAGCCAGGCATTTATAGCCCCGATGGAGATGCCTTGCTCACCCAGGTATTAGATGAATTTGCATTTGCCTCACTTATAAACATTGCTCCACTGCCAGCCAAGCGTCTATAGCCCCGATGGAGATGCCCTAAGCCATTTGATTGATTTGGATTTTTCTCTTTTTTTATTCATCATTGTATTGCTTTGCAAACTTCACCTGCCACCTAGGTTAGAGATCAAGTAAGGTTAAATATTGAGTATACAAAAATTTTTGCCTTAATTTGCAAACCAAATAACTTCATTTTTCAAGATTCCAAGAATACCCCTTAATGTGATGTGTTCATGTGTAGCCTTAGCAAATGATTCATTGTTCTAAAATTCACTATCTTAGTCCCCAAAATCTAGGAGCAATTACTAAATAATTCTATTCTCTTTTCCTTAATTCATATGATAGTCAATTCATCCTTCAAGAGGCCATAAATTAGTAGCTATCCCAAAACATAACCACCAATTGAGGGACAAACCCAAAACTCAAACTTACAAACCAAAATTTGGAAGCAAACCCAAAACCTACTCTAATACAAACTTGACAAGAAAACAAATACAAAACTCACCAAACCAAAAATTTAAAACAAATTCCAAAACTGAAAACCAAAGCAAAAAAAACATGAAAACCAAAACTTATATACAATAATATACAAGATGATGCAAAAATTTGGACTATCATTTCCCTGGATCCCAAACATGATTAGCACACTTTGAGAGAGATGTATTATGATACTCATGCCAAGCTTTACATAAATCCAACCCAAGTAGGATTAGACCAAATAATGCAACAACTCTCATCTTGCCTCTCTCACGTAACCACTTTGATTCAAGTTTATTAGCAATTCCATGTTGGACATTTGATTCATTAAAATTGCAAGTGAATACATGATTTTCAACAATCTTTTGCTTATTCAATGAGAAGCAAATTTTAAAATTAGATTCATTTTTGCAAGAAGGTATGATTTCCTTCAAATAGGAGGCTATTTCTAAAAATTTTAAAGCACATTCATCATCCATGTCTTTAGGCCAATCATATTCATGTAACAATTTACAAGCATCTAGGACATCTATTAAATGAGGATCATTATAGGTTTGTATCCTAGATTCAATTGTTAGTTGTTGATGAACCTGATTTAACAATTCAAGCATGTCTACTTCTCCTTCATTTAACCAAGCAATCTCATTAGTGGTGTAAGTAGAAATCCATTCTAATTCTTCATTCACTTCTAGTGGCATTTCATCATAAATAGCATTTGAATCCGATAAATGATTATACAAATTTTCACCTGAAGCTTGGATGTTTGGACACAAAAGGTTAGATTCTACCTTTTGTACATTTTCATTTACCAACGCTTGGTGAGCCATTGTGATATTTTCTTCTTCTTCATGGGCTTCATCATCATCATGTATCCCTTTATCTTCATCAATGACCTATTTTTCAAAAACACCAAAATTAGGCACCCAATCAAAAATATGTCCATCATTTTCAAACCATAACTCTTGTTGGTTAAGGGATGTGCCAAAAAACCTATATCCATGACCACTTGCTTGAGTCTTCTCAAATAAAGCAATATTTTCATTTGGATCATCAATAATATCAAACCCAAACCATGAGTCCTCTTGATCAACTACTTGAATTATTTTGAGTAAAGCAACATTTTTATCATTTGGAAGCATAGATCAAATCACCTCCCCCCCCACAATAATCATATGAATTTAAACCCACCTTTTCAAAAGATAAAAATGAAAGGGAAGCCTTTACCTCTTCCTCATCCAAAACAAAGGAATCATAAGAAGCATTCACCATTTCTTCATTTTCTATTTCAGTAAGGTGTTCAATAGACTCATATTCAAAATGATTGAATCCTAAAACTTTCTCTATTTCAACAAGTTGCATGCCATACTCTAATTGTACAAGAATTGCAAAATTTTCATGAGATATAACATTTTCAATGTCCTGCATATCAAGTGAAATAGGAATTTCATTAGTAAGAAGATGAGGAACCAATGATTCCTCATATTTTTCCCAATCCTCCTTTGTAAACAATGACTCTAAGCCTTCTATTTCTAGCTTGTCATGACTTGGCTCATGTTGGATTTCTTGATCATTGTCATAATTATCTTCTAAAAACAAGTGATGAAATTCTATCATGTCTTCAAATTCATCCATGGATTCCTTTTTAAACTCACATTCAACCACTTTTGATAGCTCAAATGCTTCTATGATGGGATCAATGGTTGAATTCAACTTTCTATAATTATCCCAATCCTCCTTTGTAAACAACAACTCTAATCCACTCATCTCTTCCTCTTGGATGATCTCTAAGGTGGTTGAGACATTTGGATATTCACTTATATCCCCTTGATTCCTTATATTAGACATCGTTTGATTCAAGAGTGTTAGATTGAATGGTTGGCATGGGTTGCAATCCCTAACTCCTGGTTTCCCAAAATGGCTAAGAAATATTTCCTTTAGTTGAGTCCAAGAAGTGATAGAACTTAAAGGTAAGTGTATATACCACTCAAATGCAACCTCATCCAAAGTGTATGAAAACAACCTACAAGGAACATCTCTATGCATAATTTGGAAGTAACTTAAAATATCCTTGTATCTCTGAATATGTTCCTCAGCCAGGACCACATCATGCTTAAACATGGGTAAACAATCTTCTACACCTTCAGGAATTGGATAAGGAGACATGTTTAAATGGCTATAATAATCACCTATCCAAGATGCAATTCCTACTAGAGTAAACATTGCCATTAGCAGACCTTGAAGAATATAACCTTAGTACCAATTTTGTTAGTCAAATAAATGTCTTACAACAAAGCACAAAATGACTAACAAATCTTAAATGATATGCATCATTTAAACCATGACATTAAAGACCATTCTCCAATTTGCAAAGGTTAGTATCCATGCATCATCAATTTCAAGAATTTCAAATTAATGGATACGATCAACAAAACCTCATTAGTCAAGATAAATACCTGCAAATCACTCTTTCAAATAACATGAACAATTTAGCATCTAAATATCAATAAAGTAAACCAAATCAGCCCTCCTTCTAGCGCCAAAATGTTGAGTGGTAATTTTACCCAATTGCAAAACCACACTCACCCTTAGGATTTTGATTAGAAAACCCTCTCTTGCAAAGAAATCGAAATCTCTCCAAGGTTCCTTTTATTTAATGTAGACTTGTGTGCTTGTGAAGATGTATCAAAATAAATGCTAGGAATACCTTAGTGACCTGCAAACAACTGTTAACAAGGGGCCTATGTTGATTTTACTTTGATTTTGTCATGCTATTATTGTTCATTAATTAAAAGGGCTTGAGTTCCCTTATGTGCATAAATAAAATGATGAATGAATGCCTAAAGTTGATCCTAACTCATTTTATTTCTGATTTGTTAAAGTGATTTATCCCCGAATCCCTGTTAGCAGATACCTTTTATCTTCAATTAAAATGTTCTGTTAGCAGGTGTTGTGGTGAACCACTTCATTTTATCTTTGATTTAATGTGAAATTTGGAGTTAGTACTTGTTGTTAGCAGATTCATTTTACTTAAATTTTTTTAACACTTTTTTTTTTCTCTATTAGCAAATTCTTTTTATCTTCAGATTAAAATATTGTTATTAGCAAGTGTTGTGGAAAACCACTTCATTTTATCTTTGCCTTAATGTGATATTGGAGTTAGTAAATCCCTCCCTTGAATGCAAATTGATTTTATCTTGGATGGTTAAGCTCTATCCGAACAAGAAAATAAAGTGACTGAATCTAAATGTGAAATGTGAATCCTGAATGATGCTTCAATTCATTTTATCTGCTTTGAATGGATTTTATCTTGCCTTGCTTTGCTTTGAACATGAGAGAAAATAATGTAAATGACTAATATTTGAAAGTATAATAGCCTTTGTATGCCATACAAATTACCCCCTTTTAATGAAATGGTAATTTTCATAAAGGGAGTCAATTTATTGCTTGAAAAACAAAATGCAAAGCCTGAAAATTTTATTTTCTTTTAAACTGTGAAATCATGCAAAACTAAAATAAAAATTCCTACTAAAAGTGTGAACTTCAAATAATTTTGGAATTTTGAATTTAAGTTAAAACAAAAACCTACTTGCTTTAAATGGAACATTAAAGCTTATTCTTTCAACCTATGTAACTCTTTTTGGAATTTTATATTTTTTTAAATTTTTTATTTTATTTTAAAAACTTAAAAAAATGAAAAAAATAGGGTTAGAAAATAAAAATAAGATAACATGAAATTCTGGAATATGGACCAGAATATGGAGAAGACCAAAGAAAACTACTGCAAACAAAATCCAACATATGCTGCAGAAAAATGTTAGATTCCGAACACAAAACACAACCAGGTTAGACCTGCATCCACACAATCTGAAATCCGGTTATGGCAAGAGTCTAAGGAGTTAAAAAAAACATGCAATAAAAATATTGAAATGGTGCAACCATATCCATGCATAAACACCATTAAACACAATTAGTGCATGTGAGAAAGATATTCAATAAACACAAATTTGTATTCAAAACTTCATTTTCTGCATACAATGGTGAAAAAACAGCTCCACAGTAGTTTGAATAAGCTTCCAATCTCCTTCCATTGCATCCTGTTCCAAAAAACCAGCCCCCATTTCCTTTGCTTCCATGGCTTTTTAAAGCTTTCCAACCCTAAAAGAAACTCTTCATTTCATTTTCCCCCTTTTCCTTTGGCTTAGTCACGTAACTTCTTTGTAACTGCAATATCTTCCAAATGAAACGCTTCTTCCATAATGATTTTTGCCAATAATAAATTGGTAAATATCTTCTAAATGAAACACTTCTTCCATAATGCTTTTGCCAATAATAAATTGGTAAGTATCTTCTAAATGAAACGCTTCTTCCATAATGCTTTTTGCCAATAATAAATTGGTAAGTATCTTCCAAATGAAACGCTTCTTCCATAATACTTTTTTGCTAGCAATGAATTAAATAATGCCTTTCTTTTATTTAGAAACCTGCCAACATCAATATAAAGCATTAATTCAAACTAACTTTAATAAAATCATAAAGTCAACATAGAAATTAATACCAAACCAATATGTAAAGAAATATTAGCGTGCCATGAGAAAAAGAAATGCTATTCTTTTGTTTTATTTTATTCATTTTATTTTTATATTATATATTTTTTATTCTTATTTGTTTTTTTTGTTTTTTTGTTTTTCTTCTATTTTTATTTTATTTTCTTTCTTTATTTAAATTTTACTTGTTTTCTCTCCTTTTTTAATTTTAAATTTGATTTAATTAATTTCAAATGTTTGAATTGGTTTAATTCAAAACATTAAAACTAACCAAAACAATAAAATAACAAAAATAAGAAAGAACCTAACCAACGCACTAGACAACTTAAAAGAAACCAAAAGGAGACACTAGTCAACACACCAGCCTATCAAAATTATCACGCAAAGAAACTAAAATTCAACAAAAATTCCAAAAATTAAAGGTGGGTCCCCAAGTTTGGGGCTAGTTGTGGAATGGCCACAACAAGTCATATCATATTTTACTTCAAGAGTAAAATTTGAGATGACATAGCTTTAATTTTTAAACAGAGGGTCTTGTTTAGGTTCACTCGCTAGCCCTTCAAAATTTTATTGATGTTCTTATACTTATTTGCAAATGTCTATCCATCCTAGTTGTTGTAGATGATGGAGTTCTTGAGAGATATTATATAGATGGTAAGTGAGGCTTCATTGTCAAAATGAGTGACCAATTGTTTCTTTAATTATCTTATCTATCTTTTTGATAGATCTACTCTTTGGAGTATCCATTGCACCACATTCACATATTTTGATAACTTGGATCAAGCACCAACCTTTGGAAATTTTGAGTCCATAGTGTTTAGGTAGTCCAAGTCATCTCTATAAGTACTTTTGTGTTGAGCAACACTCTTGTGGTAGATATTTAAAAAATATTTTACACTGTTACTTAGGTTTGTAAGTGTTGTGTCATTGATAATGAGGATGGTGTTGATAGTTTGGCTCTTACCCATTTTAGATATTGTGAGTAAAATGTACTAGTTGAAAGTATTTAGAGAACAAGACACCAATGGTAAAGGTGGTGGGCCCTTCTTACAAAAAACTAAGTTTAATTCATAAGTAAAATGACCCCTATATACCCTCAATTGAATGCTTTGGCTATTAATATATGTTTCTAATATATATATACACATGCTAAATAAACATATTTCTTGAAATATTGTGCATGTATGTTTCTTGTGTGTGTAAGAAGAATTGTGCACCATACCCTAAACTTCTTATGGTAAAATATCCAATGGAAAAAAGAATAGATAAAAAAAATAGACATGGGCTAATAAATTTCTTTGATTTGGTCGTTAAGGGTCATTTCATAAGCTATTTTTTTTAGTAACATTTTACTGTGAATACATTTTGGTAACAAATAAGGCTTTCTTTTGAAGCTTGAGAGTCTTATGTATGACGATTCATTCATTTGGTTGTAAATTTTTCCTAGATTCCTCAATGAAGCGAGGGCAAGAAGAATTATGAAGAACACATACATGGAAAGGAAACAAAATGAATGTAATACAAATTTCTTTTTTAGGGCATTTTATTTAAAGAGGTTCATAAAAAATATTTTAACAAATGACATCTCTGGATAGCTAAAAAAGGAAACTTTATTAACTTTGAGTGATGATATTGTACACACAATATCAATAAAAAATAGTCATATGAACCTAAGCCCCTTCAAGACTTGAGTGTTGCTAAACTCTTTGGTTTTTCTAACTAAATTATCTAAAATAAAAGAAGCCCATTCAAATTTAACTCCTTCAAGAATGATAAAAATTACTATCGAGACATAGTGAAAATAGAAGTGGGACATGTCAAGCTTTCCCAAAAATTTGTTGAGCATGGCCATATCATATCTTACTTCAAGCATAAAATTTGAGATGACATAGCTTTCATTTTCAGATAGAGGTTCTTGTTCTCGTTCACTTGCTAGCCTTTCAAAATCTTATTGATGTTATTATACTTATTTGGAAATTCCTGGTCATACTAGTTGTTGTAGATGATGGAATTCCTATGAGAAATTCTACATATGACATGTAATGCTTCATTATTGAAACCATTGACCAATTTTTTAATTCTCTTATCTCTTTTTTTTACAAAGCTACTCTTTGGAGTATCCATTATAATACATGCACACATTTTGATAACTTGGGATAAGCACCAACCTTTGACAATCTTGACTCCATAGTGTTTAGGTAGTCCAGGTCATCTCTATAAGTACTTTTCGGTTAAGCAACACTCTTGTGGTAGATAAAAAATATTTTATATCATCACTTAGGTTTGTAATTGTTGTGTCATTGATAATGGAGATGGTATTGATAATTTGGCTCTTACACTTTTTAGAGACTGTAAGTAGAATGTAGTAGTTGAAAGTATTTAGAGCATAAGACACCAAAAGAGAACTTCGAACACTTAGTGAATTTAAATAAAATATCAATCCAATAGATAAATATTTTAAGTTGTGAAAATTAAATGCATGGTCATGTGAACTTGAATTCACAAGACTCAAATCAACTTTAATTTATTAAAATTTTGTGTTAGCCATGGTAAGAAATCTCTACACTAAATGTTGTTATGACTTGGCCATTTAATTCTAAGTAATTATCAAAATGGGTAAATGATACATCATTAAAGTGTCAAAATAAATGACTTAAATTAATCTTACTTTTTTATGCATTTAGAGGATAGGAGAGAAATAAATGCATTTATAAGATAAAGGAAGGAAATAAATGCATTTATAAGATAAATGAGGGAAAAAAATAAAGGTCTAGTCAGTAATAAATCTTCAATATTTCTTTGTATGCATTAACAAAAAGAACAAAACATTAATATAAAAATTTTGAACTTCACGAATACAAAAAAATCATAATTTCAAATTTTAAAAATACATAATAATTCTAATTTTTTTTTACCTTCAATTATTCAAAACTAACTTTTATAATTTTTAAAACAACTTAAAATCTTTATTGAAAAATTAAAAAACCATAAAATTATATAAAATAAATAAATTTAAAAAAATCTATCATAAATTTTTTATAATAAATTTAATTTTGTAACACTAACATAATCTAATAAAAACTAAACAAAATAAATTAAAAAAACATAATAATGTAAGTGAATAGCTCTCATAACTTTTAAAGATGCTACTTTACAACATAAACATATAAAACGCAATTAATATGGTCAGTTTCCTACATGGACGAACGTAGGTTGTTTAAAAGCCTCAAAGGTTCTAGTTTAGTTTAGTTTTTTTTATTATAAATTATATTAATATTATAGGAGAATTAGTAATATTGTGTTTTATGTTTTTATTATAATCGGAAAGGATTTGATCTTTTAGAATATTGGATTAGATAGTTAATTACCAAACACTTAGTTATTACTTTCTATTCCTTTTTAAGTATACAATGATTTGATCTTTAAATTTTAAAAGACTCAAAATAGGTATCTAATTCTTTTTATAGGTGTCTAAAACTAATATACATTAAAATATTGAAAAATATAATAATTAAAATGTTGGACTCTTTTACAAAAATAAAAATTCAATTTGTAAGAAAAATAATCGCTATATACCCTCAACTGCTTTGACTGCTATATATTTTCAATATATAAACTAACTAAACATGTTTTCTTGAACTTTGTTACTATATATTTCTAATATATACTAGCTAAATAAAAATATTTTATCAAACATTTCACGTATACATATTGTTTGTAATTCGGCTTCCAATAAAAATATTCTTCAATGATAATTCATCTTCATTGTGTAATTATTGTCGTGTGTGACAATTTATTATATAATTACGGCTTTCTTTAAATATTTAAAACATAAAATTTATAGTACATAATATAATTAAATAAAAAAAATTCTTTATTGTTCAATAAACTACTAAATTGTGTAGAAAGTATGGACGAAATATAAATATGTTAATTTAACGTGGCAAGGATAAATACGTTGAAGTGATCATAAATTGAAAGTCTTATTTATGTATTTTTTTAAAATTATTGGTCACTAGCATACTATGCCCCATATCGTAGTATATTGACTATTTAAGCAACACAACAACGTTTTGTTTTTGGTTCTGATATCAATTAAATCTAAATTATTTTATTTTAAATCATTAAGTTGGTTTCACGGAAGTGTAAACCTAATGTGCTTGTTATAAGTTATACGCAAAACGGTTAAATGAAAGTCACACTAAGCAATGTTTGCAGAACAAACATCATCGCCTCAAATTTTATTAAGTTTTAAAAGTTTTATGTTTTTAAATTAAAGTTTTAATTTTTTATATATTTACTTATTCACATTAAATTATATAATTTATAATTTATATAAATTATATTACTTATAAATTTGAAGTAACCTTAATATAAACTATATTACCCAGAAATTTTAACTATTAGGAACCTTAATATAAACTATATTGCTCAGAAATTTTAACTATTAAACCATTCAACTGTAATGATAAATAAAAACTTTATAATGATAGAAAGATTGTTAGCTACTAAAAAGTTAATATTTCATATTCCTTGTAAGTTAATATTCCATATTCCTTATAAAAGACTCATTATAAGTTCGTTCTTTCTTAATAATCCCTCTCTATTTCTGCTTATTCCTTATAAAGGACTCATCATGAGTTTGTTCTTTCTTAATTATCCCTCTATTCTTCTCCTTTGTTTGGCTGGGCTATTATATAGGAGTGAAGACACTTTATAGAACTTTCCGGACATCTTTAACTTCTTATCCAAACTTTATTTATTTTTAATAGAAAATAAAAATAAATACTACGTTCCATTATTTTTTTACATGTTTCATTTGTGTCTTATATTATTAAAAATGACAAATCTGCCTACAACTTCACACCACATATTATCTAAATAAAATTATTTTTATAAAATTTTCATATTATTAAAGTTGACAACTCCACCATATAGCTTCGCACCTTATATTTTTTTTCTATTAAACATCTGAAACTTTATATTAAAACAAGTTATTACATCAGAAGCTCATAGCATCATAATAGGCTAAAACCAAGAATTACAGATAACTGGAAGGATTCCAGTCATAACAACCATAAAACAGTCATAGAGTGCTGTTGTTTTTAACATACAAAGCGTTCCAATTTATAACAAAATTGCAAAACCATTTATATACATCAAGATCATGAATATCATCAAACATGGAGCATATAACCCAATCATTTGTCTTCAATTGATCCAAGTCCTCAAAAACTTTCTTTGATTTGTAGCTGCCCTTCAATGTCCATAGCGACCTGTTGACCTGCAATAAGATTTTGAAGCGTATGAGTCTCAAATGAGACCTAGTAAGATTTCTACAATGCTGCTGAAAAAATTCATCATTACGAGATCTCCATATCATCCATAAAATTTTAGAGGATAGAATGAGCCAAAACAGATTATAAGTTTTTTGCAACTACTGAATATACCCACAAACAACTTGCATTTTAAACTCAATTGAGTTACAATTCTAGCCAAAAATACCAGAGCAGAAAAGAAGCCATATTTCTTTAACATATACACAATAAAAAAATATATGACAAATAGTCTTTGGAACTTTACATAAAGAGCATATAACCAAACCGTTAGGATCAACCATAGTAGACAGCCTGTATAACAGAAGAAGCCATCTAAAAAAAAAAAAAATTGGTTCAAGATGCTTGGACCATATATGTTGCAGAATAAAAGAGTAATGACTACTAGATAAACTGAAACCTCATTTAGTGATAATGTGCTGACAAATAATATCCGTATTAGTAAGCATAAGATACAGCTGCTTCAGTTTAGGCTTTATGAATTTAGAACCATCATTCCAATAGATAAAATAAAAAATATGCTGCTCATCAAAAACAAATTCAAGATTGATCAGTTGTCTAAAACATTTCTTAAGCACACAGTAAGTTATCTGCTGAGAATCAAGTAGATGAAATTCCGGTTTCAACATTTCCCAAGACTTCAAACCAGTAGGACATAGAATATGCTAAAAAAAATAAATATCATTTTGAGCCCAACTATGAACTAAACAACCCTGTAAAAGGGCTAAAGGCTTATTTTTATGTTTCAATTTCCACCAAACAAAACTCTTCACATATATTTTAAAGCTGGAATTTATAGGCCAAAACCAACCCTGCAAATTAGATCTCACATGTTTTCAAGCTTTCCAGATAGTTCTAAAAATAACTAAACCAAATGGAACACTACTAAAAGTGACAAAAAGAATATCAAAAAAGGATAATAAATGTCAAAACTTCCTTTTGTGAGGAACAACAACACAAATATTATGCCTAATTAAAACTTTCCATGGTTCCACACCATTAATGCACTTCATTATCCATTTAACAAGAGTCATACCCTGTTTACGCAAGTTAATTAAACCCAAACCTCCTCTGAATTTGCATAAAGCAACCCAATCCCATTTAACCATATGCCTTTTCTTAATCCCATAATCACCAGCCCACAGGAACTGTTTAATATATTTTTGAATTTCAAAAATTTTATTAGCATTAAAAGACCAAACTGAAGCATAATAAACAGTACATGAGGATAAGATATTTTGACAGATCTGAAACCTGCCAACCAAAGAAAGCTATTTATTCTTCCATTTGTCAAGTTTTAGAACAACTTTCTACTTAACCCAGCTCCACATATCCCTTAAATTAGATTGAACAGCAAAAGGTATCCCAAGATATCTTACCTGAACATTAGGTCCACACCATTGAAGCTCATATTTGTTCAACCAAATAGGAGGATTAAAATCCCAACTCAAAATTTTGGACTTAGCATTAGATATTTTAGCTCCAGAAGCATTGCAAAAAAGATCCAGTTTATGAAAAATATTATCAAAATTATCCTCCACTAACTCCACAAAAAGCATAGTATCATCCGTAAATTGCATATTAATAAGCTCTTGAGAAGAAGGTAAACTAACACCTCTAATAGAAGGACCCAGCGAGTTATCTCTTAACAAGTAATAGAGAAGGTCATTAGCAATAAAAAACAATGCAGGAGCAAGGGGATAGCCCTGCCTGATTTATTTTTGCAAAACAATAGGATTAGATAAACTCCCATTAAATTCAATCCATGTAACAACATCAGTCATAAGAGTTTTAACCATTCTGCAAAAATTGTCAGGGAACCCAAAACCAACCAAAACAGCCATAATATACTCCCATTCTATTATATCATAAGCCTTCTCAAAATCAAGAAGAATCATGCCAATATTTTGACCAAACCTACGAGCCCAATCCATAGCCTCCCATCCAATAATCAGATTTTACAGAATATATCTACCTTTGATAAAACCGATCTGGGTAAAATTGATAAATTTAGGTAAAATATCCACCAATCTAAGTGCCAAAATTTTTGCCAATATCTTATAAGAGACATTCAAAAGAGTAATAGGCCTCCAATTCTTAATAAAAGTTTTGTCTCCATATTTAGGAAGAAGTCTGATAACCCTTGAGTTAATAATGCTACCTAAATAACCACACTTAATAGCCTCATCATACACCTTCTGTAAATCCTCACAAATCCAATTACTATACTTCTTATAGAACTCAATAGGCAACCCATCAGGTCTATGCGCCTTATCACTGTTTATATCTTTAATGGCTTTCCAAATTTCATCACAAGAGATTGGCCTGTCCAAAATTTTAGCCTCTTGATGGGTAATTTTCCTCGGAATAAGAGAACATAAAATATTCTTATCTCTAATTCGAGAAGAGTCGTCTTTAGAAGAGAAAAGAGAGGAGTAAAACTGATGAAATATCTCCTTTATTTTATCATCATTAGTAACCAATTGATTTCCATCAGAGATAGAATGGATATGAACTTTATGGTTCTTTTCCTTCAGATAATCAAAATAGAATTTGGTACCCCTATCGCCCATTTTTAACCAATTCATTCTAGCTCTAGTTATCTGACCATTAATTTTCTTAACTTGAAAGTTTCTAAGCTCCTCCTTGATCCTGATCAACTCCATCTGCAAGTCAATATTGCTAGGCTGAAGCTGAAGAGCAAATTTTGTTTGTAAAAACTGCTCATTCAAAAGGACCTCTAACCTCTTATTGGCTTTGGCTCTAAGTCTTCCAACAATTTGAAAGGTTTTAGTCAAACTTTTCACATTGTAATTCCATCTATCAATGGCTGAACAATGCTTAAAGCAAACTCTATTAAGCTCCCTTATAGTAAAAATAACATCATAATAGTCTTGAAGGTCCAATAATGAAGTGTTCAAGATAAACTTGTTATATTTTCTAGTCGGCTTAGAAAAAGCTCTCGGAAATCTCAAATTAACCATAATAGAAAAATTTTCAAAAAAGGCAGTAAGAAGGACATTAATTTTGCTGCCATTAGCAAAGTAATCAAAACTAAAAAAGTTACTATTAGCATAGGCTTTGTCCAATTTGCAATATATCCTATTATTACCCTTTTGCATATTACACCATGTGTATCATAGACTGGGATGATTAGCCCTTTGACCCAACAGAGGATCACAAAGGCAAAAATGGGCCTTAACTTTAGACCAAAAAATTGTTCCTCTCTTTTCCATTCAAAAATTGCCCCACCTTGTTTATCATCACAATGTTCCACCATATTAAATTCTCCCATGAGAAGCCAGGGCAGATTGGGTAAACCCAACAACCATTGCCATAACAAACATCTACTTTTGTAGTCATTAGGTGCATAAATAGAACATACACCAAAAGCAGAGTTCTCATAATTTAGAATAACCCAAACAACAGAGTTGCACAGAGAACATCCATGATTGACAACCTTCAAAGACCATTGTAAAGACAGCATAAGGGTAGAGCCACCCCTACCAGGGCAATGATCTATATAATATGCATAAGAATCATTCCAAATAGCATTTAAAGCTGCATGAAGTTTAAAACCTGTGGCTTTTATCTCATGAAACATAACACAATCAATAGAACCAACGGAATTCACCATATTTCTATCAGAATATTTCCTATCTGGGGATTCAAGACCCCTAACATTCCAGCTCAAACACTTAAATGCCATTAATATCAGAGAGGAGAATTTTTACCTCTACCAAGGCATTTTAAACTTCTTAAGGATTTACCCATACTATTAACATCAGAAGAATGCCTGCGTTTCTTCTTTTCAACTTTTTCCCACCCTGAACTACTGGGATCAAGCACGTCATCCTCTATAACATCACAAACAGAGCCTGAAGGCTCACTACTAATATGAGTGTCAGCATCAAAGAACTCTTCATTGACATCCTTTTCTGGTATACTAGCTGAATCCCCTTTAATTGGTTCTTTATTATTGTAATACTCTACAGCCCTAGCATTAATAGAAGACAGGGCTAATTTATGGGCACTTAATCTACCCTCAAACTGTATGTGACCACCAACAACAAATTATTGCCACTCAATCCCTCTTCCACACTATGCCTGATAGTATTAGGAGCAGCCAACTAAGTAATAGAGTCCCCATTTTTGCCAATTCTATTATTCAATTCCTCGCACATAATAGAATCACCCACAACAGGGGCGACAGAATGAGTAAAAGAGGAATCAAAATTAATCACTGTTTCACTATTGTGTTTATTCAAAACATCCAATACATCCTTTTCTGTGTGTAAAACAAAATTACCAAGTAGATTGTTCTTATGTAAAACATCACCCAAAATTATCTCATTATCCATAACTGTTTTATCCTACATCATAGATGTTCTAGGAACTTTTACCCTTTTATCTTTACTACCAAAAACAAAAATAGATTTATTCTGAGAAAAAGAAAGACTGCCAGGTGAAGAAACCCCAGATCTAGACTCAACATTGGTCGTGGCAGGGCCATAAACACTTTGACCATGCACAAAATCAACATTATTATTATTCATCTCAGGAGACCTGGCCGGAGTACCATGCTTATTTACACCTTCATTATTATTTTTTTGCTCACTAGAAGACAAACCAGGATTTAAATTTCATTTCCTTGCTAGAAAAACTGGACAATTTTTTCGGAGGTGTCCCTCACGTCGATAGATAAAACAGGCGTTGATTCCACCCAAAATCTCAACTTGGCAAACAGATTTAATATCCCCAAAATCCAATTCAATTTCATGTGAAATGTTAATGCCAAGAGTAATAGACAGAAGGACGCGAGCGTCCGTGTGCATGAGAGGATAACGTGACTCCTCAACCCTTAGAACTTTGCCAAACGGTGATAAAAATTAAGATAAAAAACACCAAAGTATAGGTGGAACATTATTTATGATTACCCATTTGGGATATGAAACGAAAAATAGTTCCTCATTTAACAGATTAGGAGACCAGGGCACAGCCCCAAACATCGAGCTCCCTACAGACCAATATTGTTTTTAAACCACCTTAGACTGCATTTTTGGATTATTGAATACAATTAAGAAAAACCCCTTTTGGATCATGCGATATAGTGAAAACCTAATATTTAATTTTTTGCCTCAAACATTGGATAACCAGCCATCAAAGAAATTATGGGAGGGTAATGATGAAATATCAACAGAGACAAAGAAAATGGCACAAACCTTAAGCCTAGATTGTTCCCCAACTAACGTCATTTTCATTGCATTATTAGGAGAAACGGTAACTCGCACAACACCATTAGAAGAAATCTTACCTGTAACATCAAAATTCAACCCCACAGGAGCATCAACACTGGTCCCCCCAGCCAGCACCTCATGAAATGATGGTTTTTGCACTGTAGCATTCCCGACACACTCCTCCTCCATGATAACTTCTTCTCCCATCATCCTCCCATCCACACGCTCCACCATATCAGCATCCCGACATGAATTCCCATCATCATAAACTAAAATCTCCTCTACACTATCAGGTGGTCTCCCTGTCTCCACCATCGTTCCTTACCACCAAGACTATCCTTCGCACCTTATATTATCTCGATAAAATGATTTTTTATAAATTGTTTTATATTATTAAAGTTGATAAGTCCATCGGTTGTTTTTTAAGATTTTTACATTGAAGAATGTAACTTTTAAGGTTAGTGGATTGGTAAGTGTTAGTATGGTTGGGCACTTACCAAAAAGAGACCTAGGTTCAAACCTTGGAGGAAGACTCTTGAAAAGGTAGTAGTTTTCTGCGTCACTTACGACAACGATATGAATCCCTAACACCCGGTGGTCCATTTCACAGATATAAAACAACGAGGTAGAATAGGTTTGGTGGATGCAACCCTTATGATTTAAATCCTCCACTTGCTAGCTACTAAAAATAGTGTGGTTGTAACCAACTCTTCTATCAAGGAGAAAAAACATTAAGGAATGCAAGGTGATTTTTATTAAAAAATGATATAGGTTCAAATCTTGGAGGTATGTTTGTTGTATTTTTGTAAGATGGTAACACCAAGGAATGCAACATAGCATTTATTAAAAAGAGACTTAAGTTAAAATCTTGGAGACATACCTATTTGCAAAGGTAATAGCCTCACTTGAATTTGATGGTCTCCCTCATGCACTCCGATAGCCCCTCTCATGATAGTCCCCATCATGTGGGGACAATAACAACAAGATAATATAAAAAATATAGGGACAACCTTAACAACAAAGTTACATAATAATTATAATAGGTAACTCCAAGTTTTAAACCTTAATAATAAAAAAATATTATAGATGTAATCCATTTCCTTGTATATAAAAAAAAACAAGTAAAAGATACGGTTGCTTGACATCTTACATATTTAAATAGGATTCCACCTTGTAGCTTGACACCTTGCATTATTTAAATAGGATTTCACTTTATAGTTTGACACCTTGCATTATTTAAATAGGATTTCACTTTGTAGCTTGACATCTTTTGTAATTTAGGTTTAAATCTTGGAGGTATGTATGTTATCTTTTTGTAAGATGGTAACACCAAAGAATGTAACATGGTATAGGTGTAATTATTGTAGGCATGTTTGTTGTCTTTTTGTAAGATGCTAACACCAAGGAATGCAACATGGCATTTATTAAAAAGAGACTTAGGTTCAAATTTTGGAGACATACCTATTTACAAAGGTAATAGATGGTTTCCTTTATGTTAGGTCAATAACTCTGATAGTCGTCTCGTGTCGAATCAATAACAACAAAATAATATAAAAACTATAAAAATAACTTCAACAACAAAATTACATAAAAATTATAAAAAATAACTCCAAAATTTAAAAATACTCCATTCCCTTGTAAAAAAAGGTAAGAGATACAACTTCGATAGTTACAATGCCACCTCATAGCTTGACACCTTACATTATTTAAATAGGATTCCACCTCGTAGCTTGATTCCTTGCATTATCTAGGGATGCAACTACTGAAGTACTCGAATAGTTACAAGCCCACCGCGTAGCTTGAAACCTTACATATTTAAATAGGATTCCACCTTGTAGCTTCACACCTTCATTATATAGGATTTTATTTTGTAGTTTGTTGTTTAGGTTTAAATTTTGGAAGTGTGTTTGTTGGTTTTTAAAGATGATAACATTAAAAAAAAGGTAACATGGTATAGGTTCAAATCTTAGAGGTATTTTTGTTGTTTTTTTATATAAGATGGAAATACCAAGGAATGCAACATGGCATTTATTAAAAAGAAACCTATGTTCAAATCTTGGAAACATATATGTTTACAAAGGTAATAGCCTGATCTGACTCCGATGGTCTGCAACATGGCATTTATTAAAAAGAAATCTAGGTTCAAATCTTGGAAACATACATGTTCACAAAAGTAATAGCCTGACCTGACTTGACCTGACTTCCATGGTCTCCCTCATGTTGGATTAATGACTCGGATAGTCTCCTTATGTCAAATCAATAACAACAAGATAATATAGAAGATATAGAAGTAACCTCAACAACAAAATTACATTAAAAAAATTATAAAAACAACTCCAAAATTTAATTTTTTTTATAAATTAGCTTCTAAGAAAATAAACCAGTAAGGGATACAACTTCGACAGTTACAAGCCCACCTCATAGCTTGACACCTTACATTATTTAAATAGGATTCCACCTCGTAGCTTGACTCCTTGCATTATCTAGGAATGCAACTACTGAAGTACTCGACAGTTACAAGCCCACCTCGTAGGTTGACACCTTACATATTAAATAGGATTCCACCTCGTAGCTTGACACCTTGCATTATTTAAATAGGATTTCACCTCGTAGCGTGACACCTTGCATTACCTAAATAGGATTACTTTTTATAAGATGGTAACGTTAGTGGATGCAACGCATGACATTATTAAAGTTGACAAGCCCACCTATAGCTTAAAACCTTTCATTATCTAGATTGTGTTATTTGACATTAGTGGACGCAACTACCTTATTAAAGTTGACAAGCCTCATAGATTCACACCTCCTAGCTTGACACCTTGCATTATCTAGATTCACACCTTACATTACCTAGATAGGATTACTTTTTATAATATGGTAGCGTTAGTGGATGCAAAGCAGTTTTGGCAAGCCCATTTATTGCTAAACAACGTACATGATATTGGATCAATTGACATTATTCAGTTACTCTCCCGTATCAATTGACATTATTCAGCTACTCTCCCGTATCAATTGACATTATTCAGCTACTCTCCCGTAGTCCACATTAATGACAAAGTGCTTACCATGGCTGCGTCAGTTCATTCTAGGACGTTTGTCGACCGTCTATGAGGTCTATTATTATCAGCAAAAACCTTTAAAAGAGCTCAATTAACTTATATTGATAAAAAGACACAACATCTAGTTTTTATTATGTTTCACCATTCGTAAAATAAAATTAAGTGGCAATAGAAAAGATTAGTAGACGCTCTTTACACACGTTCAAGATTACGTGAATGGAAGAGTACATTAAAAAAAAATTAATCATTGTCAATGGTTAGTTGTATCATAACTTTGACCTTTTAAAATCAAATTGACTTTTCAACTCAGACGTCAAATCTCGACGTGCTGGAACTTTCTGGTTCCTCCTGCCTCAGTAACATTGTGGATCATCAAATTCACGTGAAGAATACATGGAATCTTTCGGGGAGGAAAGGAAGGAGGTTCGAATTAGCTATAAAGAGAAGTGTGATTCACTACATCAAAAATCATCAGTTGTGCATTACACAAGGCCAAACATTTAAGCTGAACTAGCATGGCAATGGCTGCTCTCTCTAGTTCGTTTTCGTCTCCCATCTTATTCCTTCACACATCCTTCAAATACAAATCTAGCAAATATTGTCCTTTTCCTACTAAAACATTCCCAACATTAACAAGAATGCATCACCGTAGAGTTTCTGTTTGTGCTTTCCAGGCTGTTACTGAGGGTGTGTCGCGACGTAATGCCAACCACCACGGCAACGTGTGGGACGACAAATTTATACAGTCCCTACCAAAGCCTTACGACGTAAGTCAGTTTTCTATTTTTTGTTTTGCCACGTTCTATGTTTTTCTTCATTTACTTAATTTATAATTTTAAAATAAATTTTTAATTTTTTTAATATTTACTTAATTATATTATATTATATAATTTTTTTTTTGAATTTATGGTGGAATAGATACCCGCCACAAGGCGGACAGAGTGTCTGGCTTTTATGCCCGCCACAGTATTTTGTGTTGTCTGCCTCGAAAGCTGCCACACAGGTATTCGTGCAGTCCGTCCTTGTAACCATCATGCCACAATCATTTTAAACCTTTTAAGCTGTTGTAAGCATCCCCACAGTATTCTACGTTGTCTGCCTCGGAAGCCGCCACACAAATATTCGCATAGTCCGTCCTTGTAACCACCATGCCACAATCATTTAAAACCTTTTAAGCGATATTTTTGTTGTCCGTCCTTGTAACCACCATGCCACAACCATTTTAAACCTTTTAAGCTATTGAAAGCACAGTCCTTGTAACCGTCATGCCACAATCATTTTAAACCTTTTAAGTTGTTGAAAGCACCTCCACAGTATTCTGCGTTGTCTGCCTTAAAATCCGCCACACAGATATTCGCGCATTTTGTCCTTGTAACCACCATACAACAATCATTTTAAACCTTTTAAGCTATTGAAAGCACCAAAAAAAGGACAAGCGTTCAATCCGACGAGACCTGGGATTTGAACCTTAGACCTGTATCCCTTTATTGGGTTTAGTCAAACCAATTGATCTACACTAGAACCTTATTAAATTATATAATTTATTTAATACAAAAAATTTAAATTAACTATTAAACCATTCAACTATAACATGTAAAGATAAATAACAACAGATTGTTAGTTACTAAAAAGTTAATATTTCATATTCCTTTTAAAGGACTCATTATGAGTTTGTTCTTTCTTAATTATCCATCTATTCTTTTACTTTGTTTGGTTGGGTTATTATATAGGAGTGAAGACACTTTATAGAACTTTCCCGTCTTTAACTTCTTATCCAAACTTTATTTTTTTAAATACAAATAAATACTACGTTCTATTATTCTTTTACATGTTTCTTAACTGTATTATATTATTAAAGATACAAAAATGCCTACATCTTCACACCACATATTATATAAATACAATTATTTTTATAAAATGTTCATATTATTAAAGTTGACAAACAAGCCCACCATATAGCTTAGCTTCTCATCTCATATTATCTCGATAAAATGATTTTTATAAAAAAATTTATATTATTAAAGTTGATAAGTTTTTTTTTTTTTTTTTTTTAAAAGATTATAACATTAAGGAATGTAATTTTTAAAGGTTAGTAGATTGGTAAGTGTTAGTTTGGTTGGACACTTACTAAGAATAGACTTAGGTTCAAATCTTGGAGGAAGCCTGTTGCCTTTTGAATGTGTGTCAAAGACAAAAAAATACTAAGGAATGCAGCGTGAAGTTTATTAAAAATATATCTAGGTTCAAATCTTGGAGGTATGTTTGTTGTTTTTTTATAAAATGGTAACACCAAAGAATGTAACCAGAAACTAATTAAAAAGAGATCTAGGTTCAAATCTTAGAGGTAATACCTGTTTGTAAAGGTATTAACCTAACTCGTATGGTTCCCTTTATGCTGGGTCAATGATTCCCATAGTCCCTCTCATGTTGAATCAATAACAACCATATAATATAAAAAATATAGAGATAACCTCAATAACGAAGTGAAACAACTCCAAAATTTAAACCTTAATCAATAGTAAAAAAATTATAGATGTAATCCATAGTATATAAAAACCAATAGGGAATACATCTTCGACAGTTACAAGCCCACCTCGTAGCTTGATACCTTAAATTATTTAAATAGAATTCCACCTCGTAGCTTGACACCTTGCATTATCTAGATTCACACCTTACATTAAAGTTGATAAGCCCACCTATAGCTTAAAACATTTCATTATCTAGATTGTGTTATTTGACATTAGTGTACGCAACTACATTATTAAAGTTAGACAGGCCCACCTCATAGATTCACACATCGTAGCTTGACACCTTGCATTATTTTAGATTCACACCTTACATTACCTCGATAGGATTACTTTTCATAAGATTGTAACGTTAGTGGGTGCAAATGAGTTTTGGCAAACACCACTTATTGCTAAACACCGTACATTATTTACATTATCACTTGACATTAGTGGATGCAACTCACCTTACATTACCTCGATAGGATTACTTTTTATAAGATTGTAACGTTAGTGGGTGCAAAGGAGTTTTGGCAAAGCCCACTTATTGCTAAACACCGTACATTATCTACATTGGATCACTTGACATTAGTGGACGCAACTCCTCAGTACTCTCCGCTAGTCAACATGAATGACAAGCTAACATTCACAGTCTATTCTCCTGGATCGCAATCGTTAGCATCTCAGTAATCTTCAGCTTCGTCTCAAACCAGACCCTTATTTCCCCAAATTTCATTGCGATTTCCGTGCACAATATTTTCACTTAGTGCTTACCATGGCTGCGTCAGTTCATTCCAGGACGTTTGTCGACTGTCTATGAGGTCTTTAAGCATCAGTAAAAACCTTTAAAAGAGCTCAATTAACTTATATTGATAAAAAGACACAACATTTAGTTTTTATTTTCGTCATTCGTACAATAAAATTAAGTGGCAATAGAAAGGATTGGCAGACGGTCGATTAAGTGAATTGAAGAGTACATTGACTGTAAATAAAAAAAAATTAATCATTGTCACTGGTAAGCTGTATCATAACTTTTACCTTTTTAAATCAAATTGACTGCTCAAATCAGACGTCAAATCTCGACGTGCTGGAACTTTCCGGTTCCTCCTGCCTCACTAACGTTTTAGTTCATCAAATGCATGTGAAGAATACATGGAATCTTTAAGGGATGCAAAGGAGGAGGTTCCAATTTGCTATAAAGAGACAAGTGTAATTCACTACATCAAAACTCATCGGTTGAACTAGCAACATTGTTCAACTCCCACAATGGCAATGGCTGCTCTCTCTAGTTCATTTTCGTCTCGCAGCTTATGCCTCCATACATCCTTCAAATACAAATCTAGCAAATATTGTCCTTTTCCTACTAAAACATTCCCAACATTAACAAGAATGCATCACCGTAGAGTTTCTGTTTGTGCTTTACAGACTGTTACTGAAGGTGTGTCGCGACGTAATGCCAACCACCACGGCAATGTGTGGGACGACAACTTTATACAGTCCCTAGCAAAGCCTTATGACGTAAGTCAGTATTCTGCTTTTTGGTTGGCACATATATATGTTTTTGTTCTGATTTTCCCTTACCTTGTTTCTGCTTGAATTTGGGAATTTGTTGGTTAGCAGGCTCCTTGTTATTTCGAACGTGCTGAGGTGCTTATTGGAGAGATCAAGGATATCTTCAACGCTATGATCACAGCAGAGAACAGCTCATATGTAGATGATATTTTTGAACGACTTTCATTGGTTGACAATATTGAACGTCTCGGAATTGACCGACATTTCCAAAAGGAAATAAAAGCAGCACTTGATTACGTTTGCAGGTTTGTTTAAACCTTCCACGCAAGATTAAGATTAAGCGTTGATGAATAAATTTTAATGTAAAACATCATTGATTGAGTAATAGGAATTGGAACGAGAAAGGTATTGGATGTGGTAGAGACAGTTTTTGTAGCGATCTCAACACCACCGCGTTGGGACTTCGAATTCTTCGACTGCACAGATATAACGTTTCTTCAGGTGTGGGCTTTGATTACATTAATTAAATTATTGAACAATATAAGTGATTTGCCGGTGTGTATTTAGTGATACGGCTTGAAATCCGTGTGGTTAGCTAACTTGGGTATTGTTGCAGACGTGTTGGAGCACTTCAGAGGCAAAGATGGACAGTTCTTGTGCACCGCGACTGATTCACAGGCAACCATAGAAGGCATTTTGAATTTATATCGGGCTTCACTCATTGCCTTTCCAGGGGAGAAAGTTATGAACGAGGCCATGTTAGAAATATTAACCCAGATTTCACGCCTACGCCAGACTGTGCTCCGAATTTGGGCGAAGCCGGACTGCGCTCGCGCAGTTGGGGATCCCGGAAAAAGGTCTAACATGATGTCGCACCTACCCTCTGACAGATGTGACGTCTGACAGTTTCGATCACTGCAGAAGTTAATGTCAGTTCGGCGATTTAATGCCAGTTCGGTGATTGGTCAGAAATCCTAGTTGAGGGTCTGTCAAAACCTGTCAGAGAACAAACCCTAATCCTCCTCTCCTCGCGGCTATATAAGGCGTCTCGGGTATTTCAGACAAGGTAAGCAGAGTGCACAGAGGAGCAGTGAGGAGAAGAAGAGCAGAGAGAAAGGAGAGCGTCTCAGTGAGCAGTGTGGCTCATTTGATTAATGTCCGAGTAGCCGTCTCGACATTTCTCCTTTTTAGTTTATCCTACAGCTCGGTCTGCAGATGTTGTTATATTTCCTCAGTTGAGGACATCTGTAACCCCCGTTTCATATGAATAAAGTTTGTTGTTTGTTTTAGGCATCTTTAGGGTTTGCAGTCATTTTATGTGTTAAAGTTTCTTGCTCTCTGTACAAATCGCCTCAGAGTGATTGTGTTTGGGTTCTAATAGTTAGAGCTCAGATCCGAGACTCAGATCACAGTTTCGGTGTTTCTCTCCTCCCTGCCAAGCAAGAAGTTACCGTAGCCGTGCAAGCCTTCCGAGCAGAAAAGACTGCAGAACCAAAGTTGGCTAAGTCGGGAGAAGCCTTCTGAGGTCGGTGCCGCAACCCGACTGCGTCGAGATCCGAGCGCAGCTCGAGTGCGCAAGCGAAGTCTGAAGTCGGGCGCAGTTTGCACTTCGCCCACTTTTTGGGCGAAGTCCGTCGGTGCCCCCGACATTTGCACTTCGCCCATCTTGCGGGGGAAGTCCGTCGGTGCCCCTGACGTTCGCACTTTGCCCACTTTCCGGGCGAAGTCCGTCGGTGCCCCTGACGTTCGCACTTCGCCCATATTGCGGGCGAAGTCTGTCGGTGCCCCCGATGTTCGTACTGCGCCGCAACCCGAGCGCAGTCCGCACTCTGCCTTCTTCGAACTTTGCCCATCCAAACATCGGCAGAAATTAGAAAAATTGAAATTAAATTCTTCAAATTGGTATCAGAGCTATTGATCCCTTGACGCGGAGACCGAAGCAGAATGGCTTCCACCAGCAACAATTTGTAGTTGCATATCCCGCGCTTCAACGGGAAAAATTACGATTACTGGAGCATCTAGATGAAGATCCTGTTCAGATCTCAGGAGCTATGGGAGTTAGTCGAGAACGACTACCCAGAACCGGTAGATGCAGCAGCACTGGCCGCCCTCTCTCAAGCAGACATGGACCTGCTGAAAGAGAACACAAAGAAGGACCATAAGGCCCTCTTCTACATCATGCAAGCGGTCGGGGAGTCCATCTTCCCGCGGATCGCATCAGCCACCAAAGAGAAGCAAGCCTGGGAGATTCTGGCCAGATCGTACCAAGGCACCAACATGGTAAAGTTGATGAAACTGCAGATGCTCAGGAGGGAGTTCAAAAATCTGCAGATGAGTGAGTCCAAGTCCATGAGTGATTTCTTCACCCGGACGACGGACATTATCAACCAGATGCGATTGAACGAATAAAATGTGTAGAGCCAGAGAATCATGGAGAATATTCTCAAAAGTTTGCATGCTAAGTTTGACTCGGTTGTGATAGCATTCGAAGAGTCGAGGGATCTGACAACCCTATCGACAGACGAACTCATGGGTTCATTGCAGACCCATGAACAGAGGCTGAGTCGTTCATCTCAGACCTCTCTGGAGCAAGCATTCAGGGCTCGGGTCTCATTTCAAGACAACGGCAGACAAGATTCCCACCATGGCGCCTCTAGTTCTCACGGAGGAAGAGGCAAAGGCAGGCGTGGGAAAGGCAACAAGCAAGGAGGAAGGTCAAACCCTAGCGAAGGAGAGACCAACTATAATTTCCATCAACAAGGTGGAAGAGGCAGTTCGAGAAATCAATAAGCTGGATCTGGTCAGAAGAAGGACATGTCAAAGGTCTAGTGCTATTTCTACAAGAAGTTCGGCCATTACATCTCACAGTGTAGAAAACAGATGGCCACGAAGAACTAGCAGCAGGCCCATTACACGGATGAAACCGAAAATGCTGCAGGAGGAAATGTGTTGTTGACTTGCAACATTGAGGAAGAGTGCCATAAGAATGTTTGGTACTTAGACAGTGGGTGCAGCAACCACATGACGGGGAACAAGGAGATGTTCTCCCAACTGGATGAAATAGTCCAATCTGAGGTAAATATGGGGAACAACAACAAAGTTCCCGTAATGGGGAAAGGAAAGATCCTCATTCGCACAAGGCACGGCGAACGGAAGCACATCTATGATGTCTACTATGTGCCTGGCCTGAAGCATAACCTATTGAGCGTTGGACAACTCATGCAGAAGGGATATATGGTCCAGTTCAAATACGGAGCTTGCACCATCAGAGACAAGTCGCATGGGCAGATTGCTACAGTGTCCATGACGAAGAACAAAATGTTTCTACTGTAGATTCAGAATGAATCATTGATGTCTCTGAGTGTAATTGTGAAAGATGCTACCTAGCTGTGGCATCTCAGATTTGGTCACCTAAGTTTCAGTGGCCTGAATCAACTACACAAGATGCAAATGGTGAAGGGTTTACCCCTTATTGAGCAACCGAACCAAGTGTGTGAAGGTTGCCTAGTCGGCAAGCAACATAGGGATGCATTCCTTGTAGGATAGTCTTGGAGAGCATCATGGCCATTGGAGCTGGTGCACTCAGACATTTGCGGTCCAATGCAGACCACCACGTTTGATGGCAACAAATACTTCTTAACATTCATAGATGACTTCAGCCGAAAGACTTGGATCTATGCCATCAAGTTGAAGTCAGAAGCATTCTCTAGATTTAAGGAGTTCAAGGCTCTGGTGGAGAAACAGAGCGGATATCAGATCAAGACTCTCAGGACAAATGGTGGAGGTGAATACATCTCCAACGAATTCCATAACTACTGCAAGCAGCACGAAATTCGAAGGCTGTTCACTGCCAGATACACGTCACAGCAGAATGGCGTAGCTGAGAGGAAGAATCGAACCATCATGGAAATGGCACGAAGCATGATGAAGGCGAAGGGATTGTCGCACGAATTTTGGGCAGAGGCTATAACATGTGCGATCTACTCGCTGAACGAGATGTCCCACCAAAAGTGTGAAGGACAAAATCCCTCAGGAGGCCTGGAGCGGAGTGAAGCCAAGTGTGGCTCACTTGCGTGTGTTCGGGTGCATTGCATATGCACATGTTCCAAAAGAAAAGCGACAGAAGTTGGATGATAGAGCTGAGAAGTGCATTTTCACAGGGTACAGTGAGCAGGCGAAAGCATATAGGTTGTACAACCCTGTGATGAAGAAGCTCATCATCAGCCATGATGTGAAGTTTCTAGAACAAGAAGCCTGGAACTGGAAGTCAGAGACTTGCCAGTCAGAACCAGTAGTAGTACAGTCTGTTGACTTGGAAGAAGGAAGTGTGCAGCCACCTGCAACTTCTAGCAGCAACAACGGTGCCAGCAGTAGCACAGCCACTCCATCTCGGTCGCCTCCATGTGCAAGTAGAATCCATAACCTGGTGACGCCAGCGAAGACAAGGAGCTTGCAAGAAATCTACAAGGCAACCCAAACCCACATAGATGAAGAGTACTCTGACTTTGCATTCTTTACTGAAGTTGATCCGAGTAGAGTTCGAAGACGCAAGTCAGAATCAGAAGTGGGTGCATGCGATGGACGAGGAGATAGCAGCCATTGAAAAGAATGAGACATGGCAGCTGACAGATCTTCCAGCAGGGAAGAAGACCATTGGGGTCAAGTGGGTGTATAAGACAAAGTTCAACGCCCAAGGAGACATTGACAAGCATAAAGCCAGACTGGTGGCGAAGGGTTACAAGCAGAAGTCAGGCATCGATTACCATGAGGTATATGCGCCCGTAGCCCGACTTGACACAGTCAGGATGATCCTGGCATTGGCAGCCCAAGAAGGTTGAAAGATGTACCAGATGGATGTCAAGTCAGCCTTCCTCAACGGAGTGTTGGAGGAAGAGGTCTACATAGACCAGCCACTAGGTTACAAAATTGAAGGCCGGGAGGGCAAAGTCCTGAAGCTGAAGAAGGCCCTGTACGGTTTGAAGCAGGCGCCCCGAGCTTGGTACAACCGGATTGACAATTATTTTTAGGAAAATGGGTTTGTCAAATGCCCATATGAGCACACCCTATACATGAAGACAAATGAAGCAGGTGAGCTCATTATTGTCTGTCTGTATGTGGACGATTTGATTTATACTAGCAACAGTAATGTCCTGTTTGACCAGTTCAGAACAACCATGAAGAAGGAGTTCGAGATGACGGACTTAGGGCTGATGAGGTACTTTCTCGACATTGAAGTTGACCAATCGACAGATGGCATCTTCATTTCTCAGGGCAAGTATGCAAAGTATGTCCTGAAGCGGTTCAAGATGGAGGACAGTAAACCTGCCATCACACCTGTAGCCACAGGTTTGAAGCTGAACAAGCTGGATTCAGGGAGGAATGTCGACCCAACCCTGTTCAAGAGGCTAGTTGGCAGTCTGATGTATTTGACTACAACTCGGCTAGATCTGATGTTCAGAGTCAGTTTGATCAGTCGTTTCATGGAGACTCCGAAGGACACGCACTGGCAAGCAGGCAAGAGGATCTTGCGCTATGTCAACGGGACGCGGAACCATGGCCTATTTTATGCCAAATAGGTCCAGATGGAACTGGTCGGCTTCACAGATAGTGACTAGGCTGGCAATACCGACGATCGAAAGAGCACCTCCGGGTATGCTTTCCATCTCGGATCAGGGGTAATCTCGTGGGTGTCCAAGAAGCAACCCATCGTTACGTTGTCCACAGCAGAAGCAGAGTACGTTGCTACCACCTCAGCCGCCTGCCCGAGCGATCGGTTGAGAAGAGTTCTATGTGAACTACATCATCCGCCCGAAGCAGCAACAACAATATTTTGTGACAATAACTCTGCAATCGCACTGTCAAAGGATCCTGTCTTCCACAGTCGGACAAAGCACATAGACATCCGGTATCATTTCATCAAAGAGCTGGTGAAATTTGGTGAAGTACAATTGCAGTTTTGTAGGTCCAAGGAGCAGCTGGCAGATATTTTCACGAAGCCTTTGAAGGAGGAAGACTTCAGCAGATTGCGAGAGCAGCTTGGAGTCAAAGCACTCGTGAAATTAGGCTCCGAATTTGGGCGAAGCTGGACTGCGCTCGCGCAGTTGGGGATCCCGACAAAAAGGTCTGACATGACGTCGCACCTACCCTCTAACAGATGTGACGTCTGACAGTTTTGATCGTTGTAGAAGTTAATGCCAGTTCGACGATTGGTTAGAAACCCTAGTTGAGGGGCTATCAGAACCTGTCAGAGAACAAACCCTAATCCTCCTCTCCTTGCGGCTATATAAGGCGTCTCGGGTATTTCAGACAAAGTAAGCAGAGTGCACAGAGGAGCAGTGAGGAGAAGAAGAGCAGAGAAATAAAGGAGAGCGTCTCAGTGAGCAGTATGGCTCATCTGATTAATGTCCGAGCAACCATCTCGACATTTCTCCTTTTTAGTTTATCCTGCAGCTCGGTCTGTAGATGTTGTTATATTTCCTCAGTTGAGGACTTCTGTAACCCCCGTTTCATATGAATAAAGTTTGCTATTTGTTTTAGGCATCTTTAGGGTTTGCAGTCATTTTACGTGTTAAGGTTTCTTGTTCTGTACAAATCGCCTCAGAGTGATTGTGTTCGGGTTCTAATAGTTATAGCTCAGATCCGAGACTCAGTTCACAGTTTCGGTGTTTCTCTCCTCCCAGCCAAGCAAGCAGTTGCCGCAGCCGTGCAAGCCTTCCGAGCAGAAAATACTGCAGAGCCAAAGTTGGCTAAGTCGGAAGAAGCCTTCCGAGTTCGCTGCCGCAACCCGACTGCGCCCGAGATCCGAGCGCAGCCCGAGTGCGCAAGCGAAGTCTGAAGTCGGGCGCAGTTTGCACTTCGCCCATTTTCCGGGCGAAGTCCGTCGGCGCCCCGACGTTCGCACTTCGCCCATCTTCCGGGCGAAGTCCGTCGGCGCCCCCGACGTTCGCACTTCCGGGCGAAGTCCGTCGGCGCCCCCGACGTAGCGCCCCCGACGTTCGTACTGCGCCGCAACCCGAGCGCAGTCCGCACTCCGCCTTCTCCGAACTTCGCCCGTCCAGACATCGGCGGAAGTTAGAAAAATTGAAATTAAATTCTTCAGGCCAAAGCATTCACCACCGCGTATTTAGAAGCAGCTCTTCGAAAAATGGACATTTCCTGCCTCTCACGAGAAGTAATGAACAGCTCTACTTACAGCAATTGATGATACTTCAAAATAAAATTTAGATATCTAATTTCCATTTTTTTTCTTTTGGTTAAACAGATAGAATACAATCTAGAGTATGGGTGGTACACCAATTTGCCAAGAGTGGAAGCAAGAAATTATATCGAAATATACGGAGAAGACCGTTCATGGATCGAGAAGACAATATACAAGTAATCTTGCTATTGTTACTCTCTTCAACTGTTGTATTGTTTGTATGTATATCGTGCATAGAAACGTGACGGAAAAAAAATAAAAACAAAAAATCCATTGCTTTAACATTTTTTAAATGTTTGATTTGCACGATGCCCCATATGAGTAATAAAAACCTCCTAGATCTGGCAAAATTGGATTTTAATATAATGCAGTCGTTGCACCAGGGAGAGCTTCAAATGCTTTCAAGGTGATGATTTGTAACCCATGCAAGTGTATCTAAACATATAAAATCTATGTGGACTAATTACGTTTTTTAAATTCCTTTTGTTTAGATGGTGGACAGAGTCCGGTTTGCCAAAACTGACGTTTGCTCGTCATCGTCACGTGGAATATTACTGTTTTGCGGCGGCAATTTGCGTTGAGCCCAAATATTCTGCTTTCAGACTTGGCTTTGCAAAAGCTTGTGCTTTTGGGACCTGTTTAGATGATTTTTACGACACGTACGGAACTTTTGACGAGCTCAAGATCTTCACAGACGCTCTTAAGAGGTATAATTGTGCGGCTAACTCAAAATTTGGCTGAGATATGCATTAACTACTGAAATAGTAAATTGCTGGTATTGGTGTGCGTCTCAGATGGGATCCTGCTGCAGCGAAGTGCTTCCCGGAGTATATGAAAATCCTATACATTGCATTTTACGAGGGAGTTAATGAAATGGCACGGGATGCAGAGAAGACTCAAGGCTACAACACGCTCGACTACGCCCGCAAAACTGTATGAAATTAATAAAATTTCCGTTTTAATTTCTAATGCATAAAAATAGACTATTAAAAAATTCGGTAATCTCAAACTCTAGGCGGCGTTGAGTAAGAGGTCCCAATTGACCTAGAGTTCAATTACAAGAAAATGATTGTGTTAGTAATAACAAGGATTCTTGCATGCAGAGGGAAGATAACATAGATGCGTATATGCAAGAAGCGAAGTGGCTTGCTGATGGCGACCTACCCACGTTGAAAGAGTTTTTAGAGGTTGGTAAATTGAGTGCTGGTAATAGAACAGTCACCGTCCAAACCGTATTAACATTGGACGCTCTTCTTCCCGAGAATATTCTCCCCAAAATTTTTAATCCGTCAAGGTTCGACGAACTTTTGTGCTTGGCCCTCAGATTGAAGGGAGATATTAGAACGTTCAAGGTATAATAGGATAAGCCTCCTACCTTATATTTCTCATACGTGATATTCTTTGGCTAAATGCTGTTATTTGTATTCAATTTCAAGATTATATGGTTGACTGTCGTTGTAGGCCGAGGCGGCTCGGGGAGAAGTAACCTCATTCATAACATGTTACATGAAAGAGCATCCGGGATCTAGCCAGGAAGAGGCTTTGAATTGCCTTCATGCTTTGCTGGAGGAAAATCTCAGAGAATTAAACTGGGAATATCTGAAAGGTGATAAGAAGGTTCCAAGCATAAGTAAGGATCATGCGTACAACATATGCAGAGCTTTTCAGCTGTTTTACAAAGATGGAGATGGCTTCAGCGTTTCTGCCAAATACGCAAAGCATCATGTGATTAAAATGCTTATACAGCCTCTAAACATCTAGTGGTTTTCGACAGTGGTCGGGTCAAAATGCCTGTCTTTGTTTTTTTAACTGGTATTAGGTATTAGTGGTATTATTATTAGGTGTTAGTGGTATTATAAGATGCAAGTTTGGATTATTGCTTATTAAACTTGTTATTTTTGTTTGTAATATATTAAAAATTATTTTGAAATTTATATGTTTTTTTAAATTATTTTTAATATGTTAATTTATATTTTAAAATAGAGTTTTAACAAAGAGATAAGGATTTAAATAATTAATTAATTTGATGCAAACTTATCAAGAAGAAACGTGAATATAGTAATTATTTTAATAAAAATTAAATAATAATTTAATTTTTAAAAATATTAATTTAAATAAATTAAAATATTTTTTATTTTTAAATTAAATAGGTTTATAAGTTTTAAAAATATGTGTTTGTACTATATTTTTAAAGTTTAAGAATAAAATAGAATTTTTTTTTATATTGAACATTGTATACAAATATTTACAAATAAGCGCTCGTTCGAGCAAACACAAGACAAGACGAATAGACCTCACAACCACATGGATGATAATAACTAGGCAACTACCATTACAACAAATGCCATTCAACAATAAAATAGAAAGTTTTATTGCTGACCATGATAAATATAGACAAGAATCAAGGAATTAAAGAATTCTAGCTGTCAACCTTAAAACTTGACCTAATTGCTCTTGACTTCTTTATTTTGTCCTTTTCAAACAAATTTTGAGATGATTAGTTAGTTCAATATCACACTATATGTCTCACATTCCAAAATAAAATATTTACCTCATATACCAAAGGTACGTGTCCTCTCTTTCCATTCTTATTTTGGACTCTTTTATGTACTTATCTTACATCTAAGTTGAGGTCCTTAGTGAGGTCATGAACATCTTTGCTCAAGAATTGACGTTTGCCTTTATATGGGCCTTGTTTGCCTCTATATAGGCATTTATGGTTATAATTATATGTAGGGTTAAATTTAGTAAGATATTATTCTTGCTTTCTTCTAAACTTCTTTTTCCATATTACTTTTTTGAATTTTTTCTTAACAAATGCCTCTGTGTATTTGTTATTATTTGATGATTCAAGTAGGTTAATATTTCATTTGTTTATTCACTTGTTTTTGTTTCATCAATGTTTTTTTCTTTCCTTTTTTTAGATCTTATTTTTCTTTCTATCCATTTTCTTGACTTTTTATTAGATATCCTATAAGATGAACCATGACAACTAACCCTATAAGGAAGGTACTTGTTTTTGTTAGAAGAATCTCATATGGAACTAACTCTTTCTATTACAAATTTATTTGCAATCATATGTTTCTTAATCCTCTTTCTTTTCCTCCATTTTGAGGTTGGTGTGTTGCTAGCCCACACTTTGCACCATACAATATCTGGTACCACTAATAACCCAAATAAAAATTGTAATGTTTTCTAGTTCCATAATTTATCCTCTCTACTTTTATTTTTTAATGCAAAAAGTGCTTTCCATCTTTTGAATGTTCTATTAATTCTACTTGTTTCCTAATTAAATTTATTCTTTATTCTAAGTTGATATATATATATATATATATATATATATATATATATATATATATATATATATATATATATATAATTGATATCATTATAGAATAAGAGTTTTCATCTCTTGTATTTCACATACTCTTAATTGCAAATGCTTATTAGGTTGTTTCCATACTATTTTTATTATATTGGTTCTTTGTTTAGTAATTACACTAACCACATCATTATTAAAGGAAGGGTTGTTATTATGCTTATAGTGTTTTCCTACCAAATAAGTTTTTTGTTCTCTTTTGATGTCATCAATCTAAACTTTAACAACATTGATATCAACATACAATTCTAATTTATTTTATTTTCAACTCTTGTTTTTTCATCAATGTTTTTTTGGTAAATTAAGATTTTATATACAAAAATGGGTTTTTTAAGAGGATCCCAAAACCTTATGACAAAAAGGGTCGTAGCACCTTGTATGCGTCCTTAGACATTGCCTTGATATAGAAAACCAAATGTAAACAAAAAAACAGTAAAGAAACTGTTGGAACAATAGAGAAACCAGGTTACAAAAAACAACCAGCAAGTCCATCTATCAAAAGCTACCAACCTCCCCTGGCTACCAATCTGAAGCCCTCCTAAGGATGGATCCAACGCGCCTTAAATATTCATGGTTTCCTCTTGGTCACCAGAGACCTCACTGCGCTTGCGGATGAGCTGCTTGAGAACTTTGGTGGTGGCATTTGCTAAGCTAGCAATATTGGCCATCGACTTAATGGCCATCTTTAGAAGGAGATGGGTAAAGGACACTTCACTGCCACTACCAGAGTTCGAGATGATATGCTCAGGGGAGGGCATCTTCTCCTACTTGGGATTCTTCAGTCGAGTAGAAGACCTAGGAATAGAAGGAGTGTCCCCCGTAGGGTTCTGCTCCCTCAGGGTATTACGCCTGCCACTCTTATGGGGAGAAGGCTTGCATCGGCCCACTAGGCTGGAATTTCCATCTTTAGGAGGGCTTGAAGCACGGTTCTCAGAGACGGTTGGGGAATCCAAGGGGGTGGGACGCTATGGGGAAAACTTCTTGAAGGGAGGGTGGTTGGCCACAAAATGGTAGAGGATAACCATAAGAAGGCCCTGGTGAAGGGGCCTCGCTTGGGTTTTTTGGCACTTCTCTATGGATAAGGTAATGGAATACAATAGATAATCAAGGATACATACCTGTTTGGCTTCGTAGAGGTGATTGACAAAGCTTAGGTGGAAGCTATGGAGAGGCTTCTCAGGGTCATCGCAGGTCACATACTGCATTATGGGAACTATGGCTTCATTCCAGGGGCTGGGCAGGGATGAGCGATACAGAGTAGATTTATCCCAACCTAGGTTCTTTTCTTTATCTGGGAATTGGTCAATCACCTCCTCCCAATTATGTTTATCTCATCGGATGAAGCACCCTGTGGGGGGAAGCCCCGTCACCTCACACAGAAGCTCTAATGAAATCCTGAAAGTGAACCCCATGAACACGAACCTTTATCTTGTATCAAGTATCCACGAAAGCCATGGTGATTTCGTCATCTGGACTCTCAAATTTATGCAAGAAAGGAGTAAATCCTTTTGCATCCATGAACACCTACGCACTGCTGCTAATGTTAAGTTGAGTCGGCTCCACGAACACAATGGCCATGGGGGTGGAAATAGTTAGGCTAGGGCACGGGGGAAGCTTGGATTCAAAGGCCCAGTGGGTAGGCCGACAAAAACCCAGAGTGGAGCAGGCGATAAGGAGACCCTAGGGAAGAAAGGGATGCAAGGAGCTAAAAGGGACCAAGGATGGGGAAATGTGATATGGGGACAACGATCAAGAAAAGGTGGTTAAGAAGGATGCGAAAGTCAAATATGGAGGGGGAACGTCGGTGAGAAGCCACCATCTGCATGGGGATGCAGCATCGATGATTAAATATGTCATGCTTTCAGGGTGGCGAGGATGAAAACTGAGGTGGGTGGATGGTTGGATTTAGAAGGGCCTCCAACAAAGTACGTTCCACTTAGAGTCCCAACGATAACTTTGTGAGACATGATTAGGGCATCAAAAATTGGTAAGAAGCCATGGGGGAAAAACCATAGGTTTGCCTTTGGTGGAGATTACCTTATCAAAGGGATTACTGACACGATCACTCACTTGGCAGTTCCCAATGCTTGGAGCGATGGGCCCAAATGTTCTGAGAATATGGATGGCACTGCCAATATTTGTTTGTCTCCTCGGGTTGATACTGGTGTGGATGGATTTGCCAAGTTTTCCAACTATTTCCCTATGAGAAAGGGCCCAATGGGGGACGGTTGAGACATGTAAGCTGGGGTCCAAAAAAGTGCCCTCATCTTCACTCTTTGTTGATGTGGAGCTCTGACCCACGTCACTCTTGAGAAACCTCCTTTGGCTTTTCATGATTGGCCGCATCCAAGATATCTTGAGGAAAGTCTTGGTGCCACACAAACAACTATCTAAGGAGGGTTCCCATGTTGGCCAAGTGGTTCACGAGGGAATTGGCCTCTCTGTACCTATGTTGAGCCTTCGAGGGACCTCTGGACTACAAGAGTTTCCTAACCTCTTCAATTGTATTGCTGACCCTCCATGCTGGACTATTGGAATTAGCCAGGTAGTTGATGACGTTCATGGAGTCTCCTTCTATGATGAGACGTCTAGGATCCTCTGAGAGGAGGGAAAGGCCTCTCCATAGCACTCTGGCTTTAGCTATGTGATTGGTTTGAACACCCAAGAATTTGGAATACACTAGGATCAACTCACCATGGTGATCACGAATGACTCCCCTAGCTCTAGTAAGACCTAGATTTCCTTTTGATGCTCCATCAAAATTTATTTTAATCCATCCTTCTTGGGGGATCCCATAGGATACTAGCTTTGGGGTGCATCGAGGCAGGGGGATGTTCCACTTCCACAAGGGATGTTGAGGGATTTGAAAATGGAGGAATCTAAGGCCGACTAAGGGGCGAAAGGGGAAAGGGATAAGCTTGGCATTTTTAGTAGCAAAGGCAATGGCTCTAGATGCTATAGATATAGGATCCCTGGAGGAGTCGCCAAAGGCTCTGCTGTTGCACTCTAGCCAAATATGCCAAAGGAAATGGTGGAGGCACACATCCTAGAGGAATTGGAGCCTGGAATTATGGAAAGGGTTTGTCCATTGGGAAAAGGGATAGCTGATGGACTTGAGGTAGGCCCATTGAACATGAAAAGAATTTGAAATGAAACCATGGACACTGGAGGAAAAATCACATCTCAGGAATAGGTGATTTGTGGACTCCCAATTAGCCATGCAAAGGTAGCACCTGTTGGGGATTGAGAAGCCTCTTTTGTGCAAATTTTTTATGGTAAGAGCTTTGTTTTGAATAGTAATCCAGGATAAGAAGATGACCTTGGGAATAAAGTGTTTCTTCCACACTAGGTTGAACGGGGTGGCTGGGACAAGAGAGGGGGTTTGAAATAAGCTAACTTGAATTTGAAGGCTCCATTGTTGGACCCCTTCCAAGTAGGCCTGTCAGGTCCTTCTCCGGTAGGGATGGTGGTCAAGTTGAGCATTGTGGATAGGGAGATAGCGGCCTTGCCAAGGTTATCGCCATTGATTGATTTCCACTGAGGGACTCCATTGGAGAGGGTTATGAAGTCAACCACCCTATGCCCCATGTTAGAGTTAGTGAAGGGTTTGAGCTTCGCCATCTCTATATTGTCAATCAGGGGTTCATCCTGGACCCAACTGTCATACCAAAAATCAATGCGATTGCCATCACCGAGGATCCACTGTAAGCCTTTCTGGATCAGTTGATGTGTGTGGATGATGGATTTCCAAAAGGCCAATCCACTCAAGGGGATCCCATCATCAAGGATTGAGTGATTGGCCAGGTATTTATTTTTTACTATTTGCACCCATTTTGTTGTGTCATTGGTGAGGATCCTCCATGTATGTTTTGCCAGCAGCGCTAGGTTCATTTTGGACATTTTCCTGAACCCCAAGCCTCCTTGTTTCTTACTTTTTTATTTTTTCATCAATGTTTTAACTTAACCTAGCTAGTTAAAATATTTTTAAAACCCTTTCTTTGATCATATACAAGCTAAACCCAATTTGTGAGCTATGGTAAGGAGACTTTATTTGCTTAGGTTGTATAGTTTGTATTATGTAATAAATAATGTGTTAAGGATTATTTTCAATGGGTTTTAATATTGTATTTATAAGAAAGATAGGATAGGGAGCTTCATTATTATGCTTGAAGTGATTTGTGATAGTTTTTTTTATCTTGGTTGAATACTATTATGGGAGACTGAGGATAAACTAATACCACCCAATATATCTCTTGCTCTCTCCTATGATAACACTGCTTCTTGGACCACAAAAATTGGATAACCAAGTTTGCACTTGATCAACCTACGAAGATGGTAGATCCCTAGTTCCTTTTATATTTTAAAGTTAAATTACAAGGAAAAGGGTTAGGAAAACACATAAAATAAATATAGTAGTTATTGATCGATTGATCAAGTTGAGCTTCACAAAAAGCTATAAATCCACAATAGATTACAATCTAATAAAAATATACAACATATCGTTAAGAGAACAAACAAGTATGAGATATCAAAGCTACAATTGTCTTTTTCATGGTCAGAAAATCATACACACATAGTGAAAATAAAGGACCACACACAATTGATGAATAATAATTATAATAATTTCTCCTTGATTTTATTATATTAAAAATTATACATAAGTCTTTGGCTTGCCAAAAAGATACTTATAAATATGTTCCAACACTTATTTATAGTTGAAATTATTCAAACATTTACTAAAACAGAACTATTAGACTACTTTATTAGATTAAAATAAAAGCATGAGTTTCTCCAAAAATCTCCAATTATTTTTCTTGTAGATTTGGTCTTTAATGCTCTAAAACAATGCAATTCTAGATGACACCTTACTTTAGGCTACATTGGCCCAAGTCCCTATTATCTCGAACTTCAACTCTCCACAAGAAGGACGCTTGCATACCATAACTACATCAACCTACAAATTTTGTCAACGTCTTTGAACTTGAAAATGAACATTCAATAATCACAATCTAATATTCTAAAATAACAACAATGTCCAACACAAGGATTGGAAATGGATTTATATTAAAATGTTGCCTTCATGGTTGTTACATATTACAACCTTTATGCCTATGTGTTTCCAATCTATTTAGAGCATTCTATCATAGCATTCTTTCTTCTGATTTCTTTCACTTCTCTTCTTCCATTTCTCTCTCTTGCCTCTCTCAAACCCTTTCCAATTTATAGGCTCGGGATATTAATTACTCTTCCAATTCCATCAGGCGGTTTTGATAATAGCCATTGGATGGTTGGGCTTCCATATTCTCATGCGTTTGTTCCCTACATCAGTCCCCACATGGATGTTCCTGCATCATACTCACTAGGTAACAGAAATGTTTCATGAACATTCTTGGAATCTTCAATGAATACTCTCTATTTAGTGATCTTTGAAGTATTCATCCATGTTGCAATGACAACTTCTTGGTTCTTCCACTTAACTAAATACTCATAATATGTCTTGCCTCTTGTCCTTCTCGCCACTCTAGAATCTATGATTGCTTCAATTTCATCTCATTCTTTCTCTAGCAACAATGCTAACTATTTTTCTGCTTAAATATCAATTGTATGATTTTCATCATCTCTAGGTTCATATTATGGATACAATTTGGCTATATTAAATATCAGAGAAATGTCTATGCCCTTTGGGATTTCAATTTCATATGCATCGGCTGCAAACTTCTTCAAGACCTTATAAGGTCCAATATTTTGGTAATTTAATTTATTATATGTGCCTTTTGGAAATTGCTCCTTCTACATATGTGCTAAAATCAAATCTCCAACCTGAAACCCTCGTGTTCTTCATTTGGGATAAACATGGTGTTTGTAATTCATGGCAGTTTTCTTTATTTTATTTTCACCTCCTGATGTAAATCATGAATGTAGTTGGCGAAGTCTTTTTCTACAGCAATTGGTTTCGCAACTCACCTACTCTTGGGTGTATTTCATATACAATTTGAAATGGGCTTCTACTTGTACTTAAATTTACAAAATTATTGTATGCAAGTTCTACCTATGCCAAAGCTTCAACTTTTTTCCACCTAAGCATCTCAGCAAATTCCCAAGGCTCCTATTCACGACTTCGGTTTGTCCATCTATTTGTGGATGATATGTCAAACTGAATTTTAGCTTAGCACCTAGTTTCTTCCATAAAGTTCACCAAAAATGGCCCATAAATTTAGTGCATGTATGAATCCATACCTTTCGGTAATCCATGCAATCTTACTACTTCATTAAAGAATAATGTGGCAATGTGAGTATCATCATTTATTTTCCTACAAGGTATGAAATGTGCCATATTCGAGAATCTGTCAACAAGAACAAAAATAGAATATTAACCTTTTGTGTCATCAACAACCCAAGAACAAAATCCATGCTTACGTCCTTCCATGGCTGTTTTGGAATTGCTCATGGTTGATATAGTTCAATGCCTTGACTTTTCCCTTTTGCATACTACCATACTCGAAAACCTTGCACAAATATTCTTACATCCGCATTCATTCTAGGCCAAAAGTAACTTTTCTCAAGTTGCCTTAGGGTTTTATCTATCCCAAAATGTCCTATAAATCCTCCATTGTGCTTTTCTCTTATCAAAATTTCTCTCATTGAACTTTGTTGTATGCATCATCAATGCCCCTTGAACAATACATCAGCTGTGCATTGCAGAAGGCCAACCATTTAAGCTAAGCTAGCGTCAGTGTTCATCGCTTACAATGGGTGCTCTCTCTAGTTCATTTTCGTTTCCCATCTTATGCATCCACACATCCTTCAAATACAAATCTAGCAAATATTGTCCTTTTCCCACTAGAATATTCCCAACATTAACAAGAATGCATCACCGTCGAGTTTCTGTTAACCCCATATTGAATATTGCTTCACAGGCTGTTACTGAAGGTGTAACGCGACGTAATGCCAACCACCACGGCAACGTGTGGGGCGACAACTTTATACAGTCCCTACCAAAGCCTTATGACGTAAGTCAGTTTTCTGCTTTTTGGTTGGCACATATATATGTTTTTGTTCTGATTTTCCCTTACCTTGTTTCTGCTTGAATTTGGGAATTTGTTGGTTAGCAGGCTCCTTGTTATTTCGAACGTGCTGAGGTGCTTATTGGAGAGATCAAGGATATCTTCAACGCTATGATCACAGCAGAGAACAGTTCATATGTAGATGATATTTCTGAACGACTTTCATTGGTTGACAATATTGAACGTCTCGGAATTGACCGACATTTCCAAAAGGTAATAAAAGCAGCACTTGATTACGTTTGCAGGTTTGTTTAAACCTTCCACGTAAGATTAAGATTAAGCGTTGATGAATAAATTTTAATTACTCAATACATCATTGATTGAGTAATAGGTATTGGAACGAGAAAGGTATTGGATGTGGTACAGACAGTTTTTGTACCGATCTCAACACCACCGCGTTGGGACTTCGAATTCTTAGACTGCACAGATACAACGTTTCTTCAGGTGTGGGCTTTGATTACATTAATTAAATTATTGAGCAATATAATTGATTTGGCCGTCTGTATTTAGTGGTACGGCTTGAAATTCGTGTGGTTAGCTAACTTGGGTATCGTTGCAGACGTGTTGGAGCACTTCAGAGGGAAAGATGGACAGTTCTTTCTCACCGCGACTGATTCACAGGCAACCATAGAAGGCATTCTGAATTTATATCGGGCTTCACTCATTGCCTTTCCAGGGGAGAAAGTTATGGACGAGGCCAAAGCATTCACCACTGCGTATTTAGAAGAAGCTCTTCGAAAAATGGACAATTCCAGCCTCTCACGAGAAGTAATGAACAGCTCTACTTTTAGCAATTGATGATACTTCAAAATTAAATTGAGATATCTAATTTCCATTTCTCTTTTGGTTAAACAGATAGAATACAATCTGGAGTATGGGTGGTACACGAATTTGCCAAGAGTGGAAGCAAGAAATTCTATCGAAATATACGGAGAAGACCGTTCATGGATGGAGAAGACAATATACAAGTAATCTTGCGATTGTTACTCTCATCAACTTTTGTATTGTTTGTATGTATATCGTGCTTAGAAACGTGACGGGAAAAAAAAAAAAAAAAAAAAAACCATTTCTTTAACATTGTAATGTTTGATTTGCAGGATGCCGCATATTAGTAATAAAAACCTCCTAGATCTGGCAAAATTGGATTTTAATATAATGCAATCGTTGCACCAGGGAGAGCTTCAAATGCTTTCAAGGTGATGATTTGTAACCCATGCAAGTGTATCTAAACATATAAAATCTATGTGGACTAATTACGTTTTTTAAATTCCTTTTGTTTAGATGGTGGACAGAGTCCGGTTTGCCAAAACTGACGTTTGCTCGTCATCGTCACGTGGAATATTACTGTCTTGCGGCTGCAATGTGCGTTGAGCCCAAGTATTCTGCTTTCAGATTTGGGTTTGCGAAAGCTTGTGCTCTTGGGACCTGTTTAGATGATATTTACGACACGTACGGAACTTTTGACGAACTCAAGATCTTCACAGACGCTCTTAAAAGGTATAATTACGCGGTTAACTCAAAAATTGGCTAAGATATGCGTAACTACGGAAATACTTAATTGCTGTTGTTGGTATGCCTCTCGGATGGGATCCCTCTGCAGCGGAGTGCCTCCCGGAGTATATGAAAATCCTATACTTTGCATTTTACGAGGGAGTTAATGAAATGGCACGGGATGCAGACAAGACTCAAGGCTACAATACGCTCGACTACGACCGCAAAACTGTATGAAATTAATAAAAGATCCATTTTACTTTCTTATGCATAACAATAGACTATTAACAAATTCAGTGATCTCAAAGAAAATTTACCTTAGTAAAGACTAAAAATAAGGATTCTTCCATGCAGTGGGAAGATAACATAGATGCATTTATGCAAGAAGTGAAGTGGCTTGCTGATGGCCACTTACCCACATTGGAAGAGTTTTTAGAAGTTGGTAAAGTGAGTTGTGCTAATCGAACAGTCACCGTCCAACCCGTATTAACATTGGACGCTGTCCTTCCCCAGAATATTCTCCCCAAAATTTTTAATCCATCAAGGTTCGACGAACTTTTGTGCCTGGCCCTGAGATTGAGGGGCGATATTAGAACGTTCAAGGTATATGAGGATAAGCCTACTACCTTATATTTCCCGTACGTGATATTCTTTGGCTAAATGCTGTTATTTGTATTCAATTTCAAGATTATATGGTTGACTGTCGTTGTAGGCCGAGGCGGCTCGCGGAGAAATAACCTCATTCATAACATGTTACATGAAAGAGCATCCGGGATCCAGCGAGGAAGAAGCTTTGAATTGCCTTCATGCTTTGCACGAGGAAAGTCTCAGAGAATTAAATTGGGAATATCTGAAAGGTGATGAGAATGTTCCAAGCATAAGCAAGGATCACGCGTACAACATATGCAGAGCTTTTCAGCTGTTATACAAAGATGGAGATGGCTTCAGTGTTTCTGCCAAATACGCAAAGTATCATGTGATTAAAATGCTTATACGGCCTTTCGACATGTAGTTTTTTTTTTATTATTTACAGTGATCCATCTGATAAACTTTATTATTGCTTCTATTTTTAATATTTTAAATAATATTTTCTGGCAATTTAAGAACATAGTAGTTTTCAATTTTATTTTTTATTTGTTGAATTATATTTCAAAATAGAATACTGAGAAGTCACCCTTGACAAGAAAATATCTGAGGGTAAAGGGATAGTAAAATTTTAAATACATAAGGAACTTATATAATTAATTGGTTTGGTGTAAACTTGGTAATAAGATAAAGAAAAGTGAATATTGTTATTATTTTAATAAAAGATTAATAAAGAGGTAAATTTAAAAAAAATATAGTTTGAATAGATTATATTTTTTATTATTTTAAAATTAAATAAATTTTTAAGATGTATAGATATATGTTTGTGTTATATTTATAAGTTTAAGATTAAAATAGAAGAAGCTTGTGAGAAAAGAATCAAAGTATCATGGTTGTCAATTTTAAAATTTGATTTAATAATTGTTATTGATTTTTGATAATTAATTTTCCTACACTCTTTATTTTTCTTATTCAAACAAATTTTGGATGATTCAACTATTAAAGTATCAACATAGTTAGTTAGGTCAAATATTATTATATGTTTCAAATTCTAAAATAAATTAGTTGTTTCTCTCAACAACCCCCTCCTCTCCTCATGTACAATAAATTCTCTCTTCCCATTTTTATTTTAATTTCTTCCACCTCCATGTTTTACATCTAAGTTGGTTCTCAGTTGGGCAATGAATGTTTTATTCTTTAATTGATGTTTTCCTTATATAAGCTTTATGATAATTTGATCATATGTAGGGTTATATTCAATATGATAATATTTTTTCTTTCTTTTTAACTTATTTTATCATATGGATTCTTTGAGTTTTCTTAACAAATATATTTATGTCTATGTTATAATGTGTAATCATCTAAGTTGATATTCCATTTGTTTATGCATTTTTGTTTTTCTTCATACATGTTTTCTTTCTTTTATTTAGATCTTCTTTTGTTACACCTTTAGTCCATCTCTTTATGTCCACTTGTTTATCGTTTTTTTAGATAACCTATAAGAAAAAACATAAAAATTGACTCTATGGGAAAGGTACTTGTTGTTATTAGAATAATATCATATGAAATTGGTTCTTTTATTCTAAATTTATTTATAGTCATATATTTTTGAATCCTCTCTATTAGCCTCCATTTTGAGTCTAGTGTGTTGCTAGACCATATTTCAGATCATACATTTGACATCACTAATAGTCCAAAGAAAACTTGTATAGTCTTGCAAACCCATAATTCATCCTCTCTACTTCTATTTTATATCGCAAAAAGTGTATTCATCCTAATGTTTGCTTGATTATACATGTTTCCTAGCTAAATTTATTCTTTATTCTAACTTGGATACTAAAATATATACATTATAATTAATATCATTATAGAATAAGTATTTTCATATTTTGTAATTATACACTCTTTATTGTAAATAGTTCTTAGGGTGTTCATCTACCATTTTTATCATATTGGTTCTTAGTTTAGTAACTGCATTTTCATTTGTAACACTAGCCACATCATTATTATAAGAAAAGTGCTTATAGATTTGATAGTGTTTTTCTAGTAGATGAGATTTTGTTCTCTTATGATGCCATATTTCTAAAATTTTAACAATATTTTTTTATCAAGAAAATAATATTATAAGGAACCCAGGTGTTGTAGGTGAGTTGGAGAGGAGAGGGCAATCGTCCAAGGGAGGTCCCAGGTTCAAATCTCCACCCTACCAAAAAGCTAAATTGGGTATCCAAAATCCAATTGATAATGTTGGTGCAGGTAGGGTCGGGTGCGACCCCCGGGTGACTTTGATGGTGTAGAACCCCCTGTTCGTGGTCTCTCAGACCAAGGCGGCCCCGCAAGGGATTTTTCACTTATATATATATATATATATATATATATATATATATTATATAAGGGTGGCTTTTTTGATAGGGTCCCCAAAACCTGTTTACATAAAGGATATTTCAACCATCATTACAAAACCTCAACAATATTGAAGTAGACTAATATGTTAAAATTATAGGAAACTGTTAAAAATCATTAACTACCATTTTTTGGAATTTTTTTATCAATATTTAGTTGATATTCAGCCCTACTACTTCAACAATTAGAGGAAGGAAAAAGGTAAAAACCACTCCCTCAATATTAACCTGACCCTCCTTCCAAGTCATTGCAACCTTCCTAGATAAATATTCATCAAAACTATAGCATGCTTCTAGAAATAAGTTCAAACCTCCTTCACAAATAATTCTCTAGACTTTTACCTTACCCTTGAATTCTACATAGTTGTCTAGTTTTGTCTTCACAAGATCTCCATCCATATTGCTAAAATTCCTCCACAAAAAGACTAAAATTGCTTCAATATAACGCTTCCCAAACTAAGAGTAAATAAACTAGAACGAGCATATTGTTGTATAGGATTCCAACAAAATTTTATAAATCCAATCATACTTGATAGAAAAAAATTCTAAATTGGCTTGTTTCAACTTGTATGCATTCAAAAATATCTCAAATCCACTTAACACACGTAAAACTAAATTTTCCATAAAGCACAACAATATATTTGTTGCAGTATGATAAATTTATTTTGATTTAAAATTAAACCACCATTTATGACATGCATGCCAATACTTATGGTGTCCTAACTTACACAAACTTGTTCTATCAACATCCCTTTCCCTAACTCCATCATTACACTTTTCAATGAAATTTAATGTTTCATTATTATTATTCCTTTTGAACTTCTTGGAAATGACAAGCCATATCTTGTCAACCCACTTTCACATTTTCTTCATTGTCCACATCATCATGATTTAATAATTACAATATCTTGATCATTTCCTTATCTTTCCTATTCTTTTGGGATCTACAAATTGAATAGTTTTGAAGAAAAATTATGTGATTCATCTCTTTCCATGTTGCCCAACAAAAATGTGAAGGAATGAAATATCAAAATTTATTGGAAATATTCCTACTAGAATTCCTATCCCATTGGATAAACATCTTTATAAATGATTCAAATTGAACCCATTGAATTCTCATATCATTCCAGATTCTACCCCAAATGTTCCTAGAAAAATCATAGTGTAGAAATAGATGGTCAATTGATTCCTCCATTTTATAGCATAAAACACATCTATTAGGAAGTTGAAACCCTATTTTATTTAAATTATCAATAGTAAGGATCTTATTATGAGTTGTTATCCATATGAAAAAACATATTTTTGGTATCAATCCTTTCAACCAAACCTTCTTCCACAATTGACAACCTACATCAACTGAATCAGAATTCACAAAATTAAAAGTTGATTTCACCTTGTACACCCCATCCTTTTCTCTATTTCAAACTGGATTATCTTTTCCATTAGAGTGATCAATTTCCTTTCCCATAAATTCTTTTCTTACCACTTCCAACTGACTATTGATATTTTCATCATCAAATTCTATCATATACCACTATTTTATATTTTTAGTTCTTCTAATATAATCAGACACCTTCATCCCTTGTTGATTTATTTCCCACAAAGCCCCATATTTCAATTATTCAAAGGAAATTAAAGGTTTATCCCTTAACCACCTATCTTCCCAAAATAATACATCATTTTCGCTTTTGATTTTCCAAGAGAGGTGATCCCAAATAATCTTCCTAGTTTCAAGCAAATCATTCCCAAAAATAACATTGATATTAACATTCAATTTTAATTTATTCCATTTTCAACTCTTGATTCTTCATTAACATTTTAATTTATCCTACCTAGTTGTAATACTTTTGGAACCATTTCTTTGATCATATATGATATAAATCGAATTTATGAGTTATGGTAAGGAGGTTATATTGGCTAAGATTGAATACTAGTTTATATTTTATATTAAATATGGTTTTAAGGATTATTTTCATTGGGTATTAATATTAAATTTATATGAAGGATAGGATAGGGAGCTTCATTCATAATCTTAAAGTTATTTGTGATCATTTTTTGCATGTTGGTTGAATTCCATTTGAAGGGTCCCAAGATAGACTAGTATGACCCAATACCTCTATTGATTCATGTTGTAGACACCAAAAAAGCACCAATCTGATTATGTGACAACAAGAACCAATTGTATTGACACACACAACCCCTAGGGCAGCCCCTAGAGGTTAAACAGTGGTCCTAACCACTCCCAACAACATTTTGGAAGGTCAAGGGTCAATTTGGCACCTTTTGGCACTTTGCTCCCTACTCGTCCCACCCTGGGACGATTACAAACTGGAATTCATCCCACCCAGGGATGAATAGAAGCATTCACCCTAGGGTGAGGCGAATAGAAGGTTTGACTAGCAAAAAGTCAAACCTCGATAGGTCCGCCAGTTAACTGCAACTTCAGGACATGCAATTGTGAGGAACGACTTCAAATCAAGGAGAGAGACTTTAGTCATGCATGTATTTATTTTAGAGGCCTCATGCAAGGAGAATCTAAATCAGGGAATAATATTTTCTCTCAAAATAGGACAAGCAACTCAAGTGGCACCCTCGCATGCGCATTCAAACAAAGAGACCCTAGGTCTATAAATTGGTGAGTCTTCTCACCCAAAATATATACGGAGAGGAGCTTTTGGAGCAACGAAGTGCTAAAAAATTATATCCTCACCCATCAATTGTGCTTTTACATCCTTGATCTCTCTTTTGGAGGGAGGTTATTAGGTGATTATTGGAAGCACAATCTAGACCCAAACCCGAACATTTGGCCACAATATCCCACCAAATTTACCGAAAACACCCCATAAGAGGTTTTGGACCCATATCAAGTGGATTGGTGCTAAAACAGAGTCCCAAATGGTGGACGTCCTGACCCTGGGCGCCCCCCAAATTATCGCAGCCCTAATCGCCCCACCTCGGAGCGATTAGAAATTTGTGACATATTTCTATGATTTTTATTTTTCATATTATTCTAGGTTGTTTACATATGCTTTCATTTAAATTTCATGTGATTCTGACAAGTTTTGATCATGTTTTTATCATTTCCTGCCTTTACTAACATGCAGGTAGCATCATCAAATTCCTGGTGATAGAGGCCAAATTGGGAAAATATGACCTTTTGGGTCTTCCCAAAATACCCCCAATTAGCTAACCCCAACTTTTTAGGTGATTTGGAGCTTCCTAGGTGTGACATTTGGAACAATGCTTTTTGGACACTTTGTTGCAGGTCTATTCGTCCCGCCCCGGAGCGAATACAAATCTGTGGCTAATTTGTGGATATTTCTTTTTGTAGTGCCTTCCCGATGATGTTTTTATGTGCCTGTAAAGTTTTCAATTCATTTGGATCCATTTTAGTTATCGTTTTATTCATATTTTGCATATGCTAGTTGAAGGCGTGGGGATTGCATGTTTTATTTTATATACAGGTGCTACTGATTGTTTTCTATTTCCTTGAACATAGGATCTGGACATTAGAGGAGCAGAAAGAAGTCAAGACTCATCAACACAAGCAGCGGTGACGTTTTGGTCCACCAATTTTACATGTGGGCACACATAAAAAGGAATACTATCTGTTGATGTGACAAGTACACTTTTAACGCTCCTAGCCCCTGAAAAGGGAGGAGGTGGATTGTAACCGAGTTCTGAAACATATCAATAAAAAGGGATGTCTTTCATATTGGATTTCTATTGGGTTTTGATTTGTTTATGCATCTTTCCTTTCATGCACTTTCAATTCGTAGGATTAAGCGTTATCTTTTGTTTCATTCGCATCGCATCTTGGCTTCTCCTTTTTGTTTCCGTATCCTCGTGATTTCAGTGGAGATCACGGTGGGACCTCTATCCCTTGATTTTAAGATTAAATTTTTGATCATAAGTTGCTTTTTTTTGCTTATAGGTACTAAGTTTTCAAATGCTGGACTGCTGTTCGTTTCAGTCTGTGATGAGTACAGAGCTAGAATTCATCTTACCTAGGGATGAATGGGCATTTGCCCCACCCTGTGATGAATATTGTTCTATTATTCATTTCACCCAGGGATGAATAGCTCTCTATGTAGTTTCAGGGCAGAAATTCAGAGACATTTGATTTGGGCAGAGAAGAGGTAGGGTTCCTAAACACCTTCTGTCAATTTTTGCTTTTTGTTCTCTGGTTATTTGCTTGCATAGGAGAGTTTGAATGCTTGTTTGCTTCATTTATGCAACTTAAAAATAACCCCACACACCACATGGTAATTTAAAACAATAAGGAGTTGGTCATAAAACCCCAACCCTTGAGCAAGACCAACGGTGGATTTCATCACCACCTTGGCTTGAGATACTACATACATAACCCCATGACTATTGCTAGATGTAAATCCTGACGAAAGCTGACCAAGTGTAGCTGGGGTGATTCCCAACACATGAGGATAATTCTTTTATGGTAGGTGTCATAAACAGAGTGATTCCCCTTTCATACCGCCTACGTTCCACGTACCATCTGCTCTCACGTACTAATAGTTTCCCTCACGTAAGGGCGGGTATATAGAAAGGTTGGTATATCGGCCTGGAAATGGTATATCGAAGGGGCGATCATTTTTGGGATTCATAAGAGCCATCATATTGCATTTAAACATACTTTACAAAAGCTTTCAAAACAAAATCAAAACACACTAAAACCATATTTAGGGCACACTTTTAATCTATAAACAAGATAACCATTGCTTTGATTGTGTGTTTCCTTTCTGTTTAGTGTAGCATAAGAAATCCTAAAAGAAGATAAAAACGTACACATCTTTAGGTAAGCATCACCATGGTGTACACCCGTAGCCGATCCCAATCACGAGCAAGCATTGTAGAAAGTGTACAAAGGGGGACAAGTCACCTCCGATATAGTCCTGAGGACTTGGTCATCCCGCCTTGGCGGCTTGACACACAAGATAGTCCACATCATGCCATTATAGAATAGGACTATAGAGGCACCTCTTTGAGGGGCACCCCCACTCAGCATAGATCCTTTCAAGAGGAGAACCTACATGTGGCACTCAACATAGACAGGAGGCCTCCCTTAGATGCTCATTATGAGTGGCCTAGTGATGAAGTGCTAGAGCAAAATAGGGTCCATAAGGAGGGGCTACATGATTTCGTCATCCCTCCTCTACCTCGTATTACTGGTAGAAACACTAGACCAAATCTAAAGCACAAGGCTCTCCAGATAGGGCAAGACAATTATACCTGCACCTTTCACGCATACAAAGGGTAGTACGAGGAAGAACACTATGTTACTTAAGAGCAGTACACAATGCGGGAGCGATGCACCTCTACACCTGCTATGTATCAGGATCACCCATTAAGGCCAGAGCATCGGGTGAATGCAGCTAACCTCGATAGAGGAAAGCAACCCATAGGGGTCTCGGATCACCACGACCGAGATAGACATGTAGGAGAGGCATCTAGGCTTCCTAAAAACGAGACGACAGAACAAATTTACTTGGCATTTTCCAGACATGCCGCTCACCAAGCGCAAATCATGCAGCTCATGCAAGATCAACAATAGTTAGAGCATCTTTATCGCCTTAACAAAGCATGCATTTAGTGTCAGAAAATCGAATTGCTTCATAACAATGTGCCTGAGAAGGTCTCAACCCATCGCGCGCATAAAGTAGAAGTGTATGAGAGGCGCAACCCCTTGGTGCTACCTCTGAGGCCTCCTAGACCTGAGCGGGAGGCCACTCCCAGGAACAACGATGGGCACCCACCCATGTTTATAGGTCTCGACCAGGCACTCCTCAAGAGGCCTATGAGGAGTATGAAAAAGAAGAAGAGTGGGCTGAAATGTCCTACCAAGGTAGAAGGGGTGTTATCCAGCCACCCCTCCATAAGACTCAAGTTCCCCGCAACCCACATCGAGAGAAAACTAAGGAGGAAGAAATTAAATCCTTCAATGCATATAAAGTGTTGTTAGAGCGCTTATATTCTATGGAGACCAAGACTTATGGGCCCCAAAAGCCTACTTTACGTCAACTCCATAGTCATCCTGTGCATCCGTCAGTGCCGACACCTCCATACCCTGAACACTTTAAACTACCCTAGTTGGCACTCTTTAGAAGGGACGAAGATGCCCAAGAGCATGTGACTAGATTCCTGAGCCAATGCTTTGGTATTCAGGACAACGATGCTTTGTTGCTAAGAACATTTATAACCACATTCACAGGCCCTGCCTCGGATTGGTTCACTCAGTTGCTAAAACATAGCATTAGTAACCTAGATCAGCTAGTGGATGCGTTCCTCAAACGCTTCGCCTTCAACACCAAGAAAAAGGCATCACTAAGCAACCTAGCTAGCCTCAGGTAGTATGAGGAAGAAACCATGGTGGCATATGGGAACCGGTGGAGGACGTTGCTTTCAAAGCTGCCCTACCTCCCTCCCATGTCCGACCTGACCCAAATGTTCTCAAAGAGTTGTTTGAGATCGATCTCCATGCTATTGTAGCTGCAGCAATATGCCACTCTTGAGGAAGCTTTGGCACAATCCAGAATCATTGAGGAGATCAAGATACAGGATGGCGAGATTGCCAAGCCAAAGAAGAAAGAATGGTCTAAGAACACCAAAATAGGGACCACGCAACAGAAACCTGCTACGGTCAATCAGGTTGCTATAAACGTCCCTAAGCTTGCACAAGAAACACAACCTCAAAAGGCTAACTATCAGGCGATGCCTCCTAACAATTATGACAGAGAAAACTAGAGGCAAGAACAAAATCAACAGCGTCGCCCTAGGCAACAATTTACACCTTACACAGAGTCCAGGGACTCCCTATTTGATCGCTTGTCAGCGACGAAATTGATCAACCTGCCAAAGATTCAAACCATAGACCCCAATGCACCAAATCCTAAGGGGTACATGAAGGACATGTACTGTAGGTTGCACAGACGAAAGGGACATGACCTTAATGCATGTTGGAAGTTCAAAGGCTTGGTGTAAGACCTAATCGACAACAAGACGTTGGCGGTGGACAACCCCGTAGCACCAAAAAACCAATAGATGGGAGTCTTTAGAGACCCCTTGCCTGCCCATGAGGTGCAAGAAAAATCCCTTCAAGTCAATGAGTTGCAACAGAATTGCCCCATGCAGGGGTATGTAGGGATGATAAGCATAGTGACTAGGAATAGGATGTACCCAAGAGCTACCCCTGCGACGATCGTCGAAGAAGTTCCATCGACGTCACAACCTCAAAAGCACCCTACACAATCTCCCTCGCCTAGACCAGTGCCCACGATTTGGAATAGACTTACCCAAAGTCTAAGGACCATGTCTTCTAGGCTCTCCATATACGAGCTCATTCAAAAATCAGCGCCCCATCGAGAAGCTCTAATGGAGATATTAAAAGCCATCGAGCTGCAGCCCCACGAAGCAAACTCTTTCAACAACTTCATGGGACATGTAAAATAATGTACAAAACCAATCATCACCTTTAGAGAAGATGAATTGAAATCAGTGACTGGTGATGTTGTGGATCCACCCCTACACGTCATTGCGCGGGTCAACGGGATTTCGTATAAGAGGGTGTTGGTGGAAACTGGATTATCCAGTAATATCATCACAACAACAGCATTGAAACATCTAAAGTTACCGGTATCTCACATCGTGGCCTCCACCTATACTCTTCGAGCATTCAATGATGCAATATGCTCGACGATTGGCATAATTGTCCTACCCATCCAAGTGGGACAAAATACTATTCATACATTGTGCCACATATTGGAAGGTGAGATGGCCTATAATATCTTGTTGGGCCGACCTTGGATCAGGGACATGAAGTGTGTCCCTTCAATAGCTCATCAGTGCCTAAAGTATACATTTGAAGGATAGGTTCATGTAGTCCCGACAGACATAGAGCCCTTCAAGTACTACAATACGGTGCAGCTAATGCTGCAATCAACCCTTCCATCAATGCATTTGGATTTTTAGTTGAATCCATCTAAACAGGGTTTGATTCTGCAAGTGTCCCCGTTGACAAGTCCATCAAATCCCTAGCAGGGTCCATCTTCCTCATCTGGTCCTTCAACAATGATGCCACCTACGGTGTCCACACCAAAGGACAAGGGAAAGAAATCCCTAGAAGAGGAACCACCCCTAGTCTCAACCATCTCTACCGAAGAGATGCCTAGCCGAATGGAATTCGAGATGCCTAGTTCACCCTACATGGAGTGGACTCTGGAAGAACTCCCATTCGTTCCCCCTCAATCACCAACGATCACTGTTGATATGGCCAACACGGGCCTGGGGGAGTATTTAGTGCGAAACATTGTAGCAACACCCGCACTTGAGTCCATGCAAGACATGGGGAGACCTCGACTCCCCATCGGCTATGTGGTTCCTCTAGGCTACCCACCCAATCAGAAAAACTTTGTTTATGGGGGCTTGGATAATGGCATTGAACCTTACATGCAAGAAGACGATGATGAAGAGACCTTTGCTGAGGACATCAACTATTTGTCCAACCTAGATTTTGCTTTGAGATATCTTGGACAATGTAATTGGCATGGCTATGGGTTGGGCTAGTATGAGCAAGGAGTGCATGTTATATGCCAACCGAGATATCAAATGTCATATGACAAGTCAGGGGTAGGGTTCAACCACCCCCTACCCCTTGACATCTTGGTAGAGAACATGCAAGGCCTAGGGATAGGCAACAAGGATGGGTTGGCATTACATCCATATGCCAATCCTAACACAACATATACATTGGGGGATTATCTCTCATTGCTAAAAACCAACCTTGTTGACCGTAAAAACCCTTTCCATTCGGTCAAAATGGGAGAAAATTCAAGGAATCACCGATAAGAGGGTTATGGACAAGACCAAGAAGGGTCTTCAGAATATGATTCAAAGTACGAGGTAGCACCTTGGGATCCTTTCGAGTCTGATAGCAATCATTCACAGGTGACTCCCATGGATGATGATCAGGAGAGCTTCTTGACAATGTTCCCTTTGGATGCTCCAATTGAGCATATGCCACCTCAAGAGAATTAGGTCCCCCCACAAAGAGCGGAACAACCTCAATGGGACCACATTAATTTGCTTGAACAAGATGAGCCTCATATGTCACAAACAACTGTTGGAGCCAACAAAGGCCTTTGGATCTCTGACAATGATTCTGAAGATGAAACTAAGATGGCCTATCTTAATCACATGCGACAGATGCAACAACAATATCCTTTGGACATAGACGACATTTTTGAACACCTACACATCGGGCCAAGGCATAGGTGGCACCTCAACTCGATGCAGTTGGACCAATTACTGCACCCGCCACTCCAGGTATACAAAGAGAACCTTTCGCCTGGAAACCCTATAGAGTCATCAGTGTCTAGGGAAGATCCTGTCCTCTTATACGCATATAGGGCCGATCCATTTGTGCCAGTACCCATAGAGCCATATCCGAAGCACAAAGATCATCTAGGATGTTTGAGTAACAACACCCACGGTAATGGAGACCATAATCATTTCATCAACATGATCTCCATTGATTTAATTGCCCCCATCCATAATCCAACCGACTCAACATGGTCATTGCATCTAGATCTAGATGCCATAGACTGGGATCACGCTGACGCACCGCCATCCCCATCAGAGTACTGGCCTTATAGTGGGATGTTCTATTTCACCCCAGGACAAACTCAGGATTTCTTCTATGCTGTAGAGGAACCCAACGTTCCAAACGATGATATAAATTTAGCAAAAGATATCCACTTGATCCCAACTCCACACCAGTTGGAGGACGGGTCCCACATGTCAGTTGAGGAGATGACTGACATAGACATCGGATCAGATCCAGTGAATTTAAAAATCATCAAGCTGGGGGTAAGTCTATCCCCCGAAGAGCAAGCCGACTACAATTCCCTTCTCAAAGAGAATAAGGAGGTTTTTGCATGGTCCTACAAAGACATGTCGGGGCTAGACCCATATCTAGTCACACATAATCTTATGCTTGATCTGACAGTCAAGCCAGTAAAGAAAAAAATACGTAAGATGCATCCAACAGTAGCCTTAATGGTCAACGACAAGCTACAAAAGATATTGGATGCACAGTTTTTCATCTGCATGGATTATCCACCATGGTTGTCTAACATGGTGCTCGTCAAAAAGCCCAACGGGAGGATTCGCATATGCACCGATTTTTGAGATCTAAACAAAGTGAGTCCTAAGGATGATTTCCACTTGCCTAGCATCGATGCATTGGTAGACGCTATATCGGGCCATGAAATGCTTTCCCTCATGGATGGATTCTTAGGATACAATCAAATTCGTATCAATCTTAAGGACCAACTAAAAACGGCGTTCACAATGCCTTGGGGGACATTTTGTTATAAGGTCATGCCCTTTGGCCTTAAAAACGTTGGTGCCACCTACCAACGTGCCATGACATACATCTTCCATGATCACATGCATAAAAATTTGGAAGATTACATGGATGATTTGTTGGCCAAATATATTTTGCACCCAGATCATCTCGATGACTTAAGTAAGATCCTCGATCACCTCATGGAACATAAAGTTAGACTAAACCCCAAGAAGTGCGTATTTGGTGTCACATCTGGAAAGCTCTTGGGTTACATAGTATCCAAACGCGGATTTGAGGTAGACCCACACAAAGTCAAGGAAATCCTTGAAATGCTTCCCCCAACTACCATCAAGCAGCTCAGAAGTATGCAGGGAAAGGTCACGTCGATCAAGTGCTTCATAGCGCAATTATCTGACAAGTGCCAACCCATGAATAAATTATTGCACAAGGGGGTAGCATTTCATTGGGATGATGAGTGCCAGTCAGCCTTTGACGACATCAAACAATACTTGGATTCACTACCAGTATTGGCACCACCTAGACCAGGAGTGTCGTTCTACTTATACATCTCAGCTACTGATGTGGCACTGGGTGCCATGCTATCCCAAAAAAATTAACTACACAAAAAATAGACTACTTACTATCTTAGTTGCACCCTGGTCAGTTATGAACTTAACTATGCATACGTTGAAAAGCTCTTCTTGGTAGTGGTGTTTGCTACCAAAAAGCTACACCACTACATGCTCAAAAATACGATGTATGTTATGTCTAAGGAGAATCTATTACGATATATGATGAGTCATACTTATCATAGTAGCCGCATGGCGAAATGGATCATGTTATTGATAGAGTTTGACATAGAATTCATTGGATAGAAATCCATAAAAGGTCAAGTCATCACCGATCAACTAGTAGAGGCTTCTCTTGAAGACAATTAGCCTCTGACCATAGAACTACCAGATTATGGGGTCTTCCATGTTTTAGAATCACCAGATTCTGATGAGCCTGAGTCACAGGCTGACATGACCCTATTATTTGATGGTTCTAAATGTGAGCAAGGAGGTGGCACAGGAATTGTATTCTTCACACCACAAGGAGCTCCAATGTGATGCGTAGTCGTTATACCATCATTAAATCTCAAAGATCTTATCAATCCGGGGTGGTGTCCAAGGTTGTCTACGATAGAAAGTTCAAGCAGGGTTGTAGTTCAGCTCATTTGGGAGCAGCAGGTCTTTATTGGTAGGATTGATTGTGTGGGGGATTTGTGTCACTTCTATCCCTAAATTGCATAAATTAAACCTTAATCTAATTGCAAGAATGAAAAACTAATTGTTGTCTACAGAAATAAAGTCCTAATTACAATTGCTAAATTGAGACCTAATTGATTTGCAGAAGGAAAATCCTAATTACAGATGCTAAATGAGAAACCTATGTACTTTTGCAATAATGAGATAAAACAAGTAATCAACTTCTGTCAATACTCTGAAACAGAAGGTCGTCAATCTTTTGTGCAGTGTTTGACAACAAAAACAAGAATGCAGGAAATTATAGAAAACTTGTAAATTGTTGGAAATGGAAATTTGCAATGAATTGGAAAGTTGCTGGGAATGAAAATAATAACCAGATCTACCACTAATTACATCACAAATGTAACATATATGGATAAGAATTAAACAACTAGGAATGTCAATTACTGCAAAATAATGAAAATGACAAGTTCCACTACTTATTCTCATCGTAGCAAAATCGAGAATAAAACACTGTCATCGGTCCTCCTCCTAGATCTGGAAGTGGCCGGCCTCCTTTCTCAGAAGAAGGTTTGAATTCTTCTTTAAGTCTTACTCACACTCATAACAAAATAAATGGAATGAAACTGCACTTTTATTGCTTCAGAAACATAATTACAATTCTGCTGAAATTTGTTACAGGTCTAAAATTACTATTCTATCATCTCTCTATTTATTTTTTATATCCTCTATATAATCTAATATATTCCTGATAATAATCTCTTATTTATAATAGCTCAACCTGTATGGGAGCTATCTTTTATAGATGCCTAAAATCTAATTACAAACATAAAATATGTTGTCTTGATATCCTGCAGAATTTCCTGGCTTTATCCTAGAAGAAGATCAAATTTGATCTTTTCCATAAATGGTGGCTTTGGATGGCAAGGACGGCAAAGTTAGATGGGAGATATTTTCCCTTAACTTTCTCAACCTTATTATCCCCTTTTCCACCGCCAAAAGTCAGTCAACAAGTCAAAAAGTACATTCTGTTTTCATTTCGAAGATAAGTGGCTCATTCCGAAGATACTGCAATTCTCATTCCGAAGATCCGCTCATTCCGAAGATACTGCAATTCTCATTCCGAAGATCCGCTCATTCCAAAGATACTGCAATTCTCATTCTGAAGATCCGCTCATTTCGAAGACACTGTGTTTTCTCATTCCGAAGATATCTGTTCATTCCGAAGACACTGTGTTCATTTCGAAGATCTTTAGAATGACCAACTGTGTTGACTCCAAATGGTTTTGGCTGCATTTCTCAGGTGTATTAGACCTCAGGATCAGATTGCAATAGTCTTCATTCTTCCTTGGATGTGAATTCCATGCCTTGCCATTCATTGGTAGCTTGCTGGAATTTATATGGAAAAACCAGTTTTCTGTTGCACAGTAATAAGTCTTTGTACTATTTGCTGAATTTAGAGAAACTAATGCTTAATGATCATCAAAATAAGACTACTGAAATGCTGCTGTCAACCTAAGCATGACAATATAACATAAAACTATACAAGAACTATTAAAAATCAGAATATAATGTCCTTAACACTTCAATCATGCAAACAATTAATACAGAGCATATTAAATCAACTTAACTAGCATATAAGATAATTCACAAGAGTTTTAGGCAGTTTTAACTATTTAAAACATGCTATAAATGAGGCTTATCCAGGCCTCATCATTCCCCCCCAACTTATATTAATGCATGCCCTCATGCATTGCAGTGGGCTATGGAGTCACAAATGTCCATACTCATATTCCATGTTTCATAGAACAATTTAGTGCCTGTGTAATTTCTCATGAAGGTTTTTGATTCATTCTTCAAACTGATCATCTGGTTGGGAATCCTCTTCAAAATAGGAGTGAACCAGAGTAATGATGGTTGGAGGCCTGAATCTGAGACCTACCCAATAATGTTGCATAAAGGTATTTCTCTCGGATTGAGAAGGCAATGCCTTAGAATGGAAGGGCACTTGCTTCAAAGTGGAGGGGCACTACTTCAGAATGAGCACCTATGTCTTCATATTCCCTAGATAATCCAAGCAGTAACTAAACCAAATCCTCCTCTTTATATGATGTAATTGATTGTCATCAACTTGTGACAGCTTGTTTTTTAGTTTCTCCACTTTTTGCTATAATTCTCTAATTTTCTTTTCATGTTTTTCAATAACATCTTTTATTTCCTCAATCCATCTCATTTGTATTTTTATAACACTCTTGGCTGCTCTCGGTTGTTTTGTGATGTCCACCTCCTCTTCTTCATTTGACTCCAGAACCTAATACTGACAAATCAACTGCAGTTTGTTGCTCAACAATGATCTCATCCTCTACTTCAGACCCCTACTCCTGTACAGGAGGTTCCATGAAATTATCTTATTATTACATCCAAATTCTCAGTGGCTTGTTGCACTTCTATGACATCAGGGCTATCCTGTCTGGTCTTCTCTTCAATCATTTGTTCTTTTATCTCTTTTTGTTGGAGTCTTGCAGACCTCCTAGTCCTTAATGTATATTTTCTCTTCTTGCCCTATTTTCTTGTGGTAACAGGGGCTGTAGGGATAGCTTCAAGCTCTTCACTGTGAACTTCACTCTTATATTCTGACAGATAAATAACATCTTTAGAAAAATGAACCCTCTTCTATTTTATTTTTCTATTGTCAGTTTCAGACCCTCTTTTCTTAGTCTGTGAGTTTGATGGTTCTGTTGCTGTTGTTGGGTGTGTTTCTTTTTTTGCAATAGCCTCTGCAACAGTTCCTATTTCTTCTTCTACAATAGCCTCTACAGTAGCTATTTCTTCTTATGCAACAACCTCTGTAGCTGTTGTTTCTTCTTCTGCAACAACATCTATAGCATCTGTTAGGTCACTGATTTCTGGTTGCTACAATGGTTTGCTCTTGTTCTTCTTAGAAAGAACTTAATTTTTTTTCTTGTAATCATTAGAAAATATGTCTTCGAAAAGAAAATATGGCACACTTCCTTATTACATGCTCCGAACTCCTGGCCATCAATCATTGGACATCCTTGCCATCAAATTTTCTTTACTATTTTTAGCTCGTCCATTCCGCATGCAAATTTTCCCACATGAGTGGTTATTATCAATGAATGGTGGTGGCATGTTTGTTAAATCTTCATTCAAATTATTTTCTATTTTCTCCTCCTTATGCCTTTAAATCTTCATTCTGAAGATTATGTTTCATTCTAAAGACTAAGATGGGCATTTAATTCGAAGATAACCTCATTCTGAAGATAAACCTTCATTCCGAAGACACACCTTCATTCCAAAGACAAACCTTCATTCCGAAGACAAAGCTTCATTCCGAAGATACCACGGTTATTGAAGATACAACGAGATCATTCAAGGTAGAAACCAACATTTTTCTCTTTCTCCAAGCATGTTTTGTTTATGCCAACTCTTATGAACACTTTTATACTAATGGTTAATTGTCATATACTATATATCAAATATTTACAATGAGAAAAGTGCAAGAAACATATATACCTGGTTAAAACAAGTTAATGCAAGTTTTGAAAGATGACTGCTTCTGTTGATATTCTAGCTGAGGCTTCCTGCAACACTTCAAAAACAAGTGCAGTTGGTGAATTTGTACAATGGTGACTCAGAAATTTCAAGGTTATGCATGCCAGAAAACTGGTTTTCATGCATACCAACTCAATAGCGCCTTAGAAAAGGTTTTCACTGCTGAGCTATTCATTTTTCTCTTTTTTTTTTTTGTTTCCTTTTTTTTTCTCTCCTTTTCTCTCTTTTTTTTCTTGATTCTGATTGTGCCAGTGAAGGAATTCATGACTTCCCCGAAATCATGCCCATGAAGGAATTCATAATCAGAATTTATTCATCTTTTTGTTTTCTATTTTTTCTAATTTTTTTTTTTTTCTTTTAAGATTCAAAGATATGATCATTTGGAATCTTCATCAGAAGAAGAAGCCTCTTCTGTCAAATGTAACTGTGTGAAATACCGAGCAAATTCCACCTTTGTTAGTGGTTTATGGTACAACTGTAAAAGATGTCCATTCACCACTAATATCCTCCTTACATCATCAACTAAAGAAAGTTGAACAACTTCATTCTCAAACTCCCCTGGTTCATCCTTGCTGCTCTTAATGTGATCATCATGCCACATTTTCCATTTTTGTTGAGTGAACTCTATTTGGTGAAGTGCTTCCAACCAAAGTTCATCAAATGCATTCAACTGCAAAATTTGTTTTTTTGTACCTGCAACAACTCAATGCCAACTGCTAAAGATGCATAAAATGTTAGTAAAGCATTAGGATGTTGCACCAATATATCAAACAAATTTGCTCCCTGGTTTTTAGTCAACCAACTATTGTTGTTCAAAGGTTGTTTTGGTTGTGTTTCAGTTTGTTTTGTACCAGGCTTATTTGAATTGGTTCTTGGAGAAACATTTTTATTTACACCAATGGAGGCCAAAACTAAAGTATTCTTTTCATTTTCCTTATGTGTTCTAAGAAACTGTGGGCTTTCTGTACAATCATACTTAGGTGTAATAAGTTTACCAGAAAGCAAGTTAACTAATTTTCCACCTTTTTGTATGGTTTTAGGATATACTTTCTTCTTTTTTCTTGGTTTTCTAAAACACATTTCTTGAACAATCCTATTAATGATTGGTACAACTTGAGGTAAAGGGATTGTAATAGTTAAATGTTCTAATTCCTTTATCAAATCTGATTGTGAAGATGTTATTTTTGATATCTCAGACTGTTCAAAATATGATACTTTATTTGATGAGGTATCTTGTTCTTCTTGATGTTGTTTTAGTGTGGATTTGTTTTCATGTTCATTCTTTTTAACTTCACTTTCTACACTGATAAGTGGAATAGGTTCAAGCAGTGGTTCACCTGAACACAACTGAGTTTTAACACAGTCACTAACATTTATTAGGGTCTGTATTTTTTGATTCAACCACAGAGACAGGGGTTACCTGTTTAACATGATTTGGACTGACCACAAGTTGAGTTGAAAACAGAGGTTGTTTTAATTTTTGTTGTTGTTGTCCATGATAGAAATTATGGATATAATTAGGCAACAAATTTGATTTTTGTTTTTGACAATGTTGCTCGCCCTTTGTACAGATTTTGATGTTGTACCCATTGATATCCCCTGTAATTTTGGCTGCAACCATGGTGGATGTTGTTGATTCCATTGTTGTTGCATCCATCCATGTTGAGACCATGCTTGGGAGTATGCCCATGGTGGTTGACTCCAACATTGTTGAAGTGGACCTGAAGGAGACCATGGCATATACCAAGGATTATTTCCCCAATGTGCAGGAAATTGAGAAGCATTATGATATGGAAATTTATGAAAATTATTCCCTTGTCCTTGTCCTACAAAATTGGTTTTTTTCATAGGTTGAGACTGTTTTTCAAAGACACTTTTAAGTTCTGGCAATAAACTACACTGATCCGTGGGGTGTCCTAATTGACAAATGCTACATGTAGCAGGTATAAATATTTTGTTCAAAGGACAATCATGAAGAGAGTGTTGCTTTTTACATTCTGAACAATAGATGGCTGAAGATTCAGTAGATTCATTTTTTTCATCTAATGTTCTATCATGTACTAAAATATCAGCCTCTTTCATGCATTCTTTCAAATCATGTTTTTCATTACCAATTCTGTGTTTTCTATGCCTTGAATGAGAGTAATTTTTACAGAGTTTAATAATTTCCTCAAATTTAAGTGCATTTGTATCTCCTCTTCCCAAGATATCCAATGCATCCCTAGATTCATCTTGTAGTCCCCTTAAGAATATGACTTTGCAAATTTCAGGTTCAACACTTCCACATCTCTTATGAACAAAAGAAAATCTGTCTATATAATCTTCTAAGATTTCATTTTCCTCTTGTTTCATTGTAAGAATTTCATCATTTTGATTCTTGACTTGACAATATTCTTGGTATCTCTCCAAGAATATGTTTTCCATCTCATCCCAAGTTCTAATTGAGTCAGGTGCTAAGGTGATAAACCATCGTAGAGCTAACTCTTTAAGAGTGGAAGGAAATAGTTTGAGCTTTTGATTGTCATTAGTGTAATCATGAGCTTGACATACAATTTTAAACTCAAACAAAAACATATCAGGATCTTCGGATGTAATTCCCTTGAAAGTTGGTAATACTGCAGGTGAAATGACCTTCATGGGAGCATTTTGATTAAGATCTAGTTGGATGGGATTTTGAAAAGTTCTGGCAGGTGCACTAGTTGCACTAGGGTGGAGCACATTGTTGGCTCTACCTTGATTCTCTTGTGAGCCTTCCATTGTAGGTTCCCAAAAACAATTATAAATCTTGTCAAATTTTCCTGATTGTATGGATTTGTCAAGAGAAAATGGTGTTGAACTACTTAATTTTCCTCCTTGTAATGATTTCTCAAAGGATCTTGCAATGCTGGAAGTGGATGATTGGGATTCTTTGAAAATTCCAACATTTTTGGAAATAAAAAATTTAGACATTTTTGACATAATTTCAACCTCTTGTGAAATTTTTCTTCTTGTGGTTTCTTGCTTATTTCCTAAATGGACTGAAATACAATTTACCAATAACAATTACTTATACCAGTCATTACATTCAGATTTTACTCTAAAATTCACAACTTAGCATATTTAATAATTATTGGACTGCTTTTCACCTTCTAACAACACCGTGTTCCCCGAAAACGGTGCCAAAATGATGAGTAGTCATTATACCATCATTAAATCTCAAAGATCTTATCAATCCGGGGTGGTGTCCAAGGCTGTCTACGATAGAAAGTTCAAGCAGGGTTGTAGTTCAGTTCATTTGGAAGCAGCAGGTCTTATTGGTGGGATTGATTGTGTGGGGGATTTGTGTCACTTCTATCCCTAAATTGCATAAATTAAACCTTAATCTAATTGCAAGAATGAAAAACTAATTGTTGTCTACAGAAATAAAGTCCTAATTACAATTGCTAAATTGAGACCTAATTGATTTGCAGAAGGAAAATCCTAATTACAGTTGCTAAATGAGAAACCTATGTACTTTTGCAATAATGAGATAAAACAAGTAATCAACTTCTGTCAATACTCTGAAACAGAAGGTCGTCAATCTTCTAGTGCAGTGTTTGACAGCAAAAACAAGAATGCAAAAAATTATAGAAAACTTGTAAATTGCTGGAAATGTAAATTTGCAATGAATTGGAAAGTTACTGGGAATGGAAAGAATAACCAGATCTACCAATAATAACATCACAAAAAAATTATGGATAAGAATTAAACAACTAGGAATGTTAATTCTGCAAAATGCTGAAATTGACAAGTTCCACTACTTATTCTGCTGCAGCAAAATCAGAATAAAACCTGTCTGTCAGTCCTCCTCCTAGATCTGGAAGTGGCCAGCCTCCTTTCTCAGAAGAAGGTTTGAATTCTTCTTTAAGTCTTACTCACACTCAGACATAACAAAATAAATGGAATGAAACTACACTTTTATTGCTTCAGAAACATAATTACAATTCTGCTAAAATCTGTTACAGATCTAAAATTACTATTCTATCATCTCTCTATATATTTTCTATCTCATCTATCTAATCTAATATTCCTAATAATATCATAATAGCTCAACCTGTATGGGAGCTATCTTTTATAGATGCCTAAAATCTAATTACAAACATAAAATATGTTGTCCTGATATCCTACAGAATTTCCTGGGTTTATCCTAGAAGAAGATCAAATTTGATCTTTTCCATAAATGGTGGCTTTGGATGGCAAGGACGACAAAGTTATATGGGAGATATTTTCCCTTAACTTTCTCAACCTTATTATCCCCTTTTCCACCGCCAAAAGTCAGTCAACAAGTCAAAAAGTACATTCTGTTTTCATTTCGAAGATAAGTGGCTCATTCCGAAGATACTGCAATTCTCATTCCGAAGATACTGCAATTCTCATTTCGAAGATCCACTCATTCCGAAGATACTGCAATTCTCATTCCGAAGATCCGCTCATTTGAAGACACTATGTTTTCTCATTTCGAAGATATATGTTCATTCCGAAGACACTGTGTTCATTCCGAAGATCTTTAGAATGACCAACTGTGTTGACTCCAAATGGTTTTGGCTGCATTTCTCAGGTGTATTAGACCTCAGGATCAGATTGCAATAGTCTTCATTCTTCCTTGGATGTGAATTCCATGCCTTGCCATTCATTGGTAGCTTGCTGGAATTTATATGGAAAAACCAGTTTTTTGCTACACAGTAATAAGTCTTTGTACTATTTGCTGAATTTAGAGAAACTAATGCTTAATGATCATCAAAATAAGACTACTGAAATGCTGTTGTCAACCTAAGCATGAAAATATAACATAAAACTATACAAGAACTGTTAAAAATCAGAATATAATGTCCTTAATACTTCAATCATGCAAACAGTTAATACACAGCATATTAAATCAACTTAACTAGCATATAAGATAATTCACAAGAGTTTTAGGCAGTTTTAACTATTTAAAACATGCTATAAATGAGGCTTATCCAGGCCTCATCATTCCCCCCAACTTATATTAATGCATGCCCTCATGCATTGCGATGGGCTATGGAGTCACAAATGTCCATACTCATATTCCATGTTTCATAGAACAATTTAGTGCCTATGTAATTTCTCATGAAGATTTCTGAGTCATTCTTCAAACTGATCATATGGTTGGGAATCCTCTTCAAAATAGGAGGGAACCAGAGTAATGATGGTTGGAGGCCTGAATATGAGACCTACCCAATAATGTTGCATAAAGGTATTTCTCTGGATTGAGAAGGCAATGCCTTAGAATGGAAGGGCACTGCTTCAAAGTGGAGGGGCACTACTTCGAATGAGCACCTATGTCTTCATCTTCCCTAGATAATCCAAGTAGTAACTAAACCAAATCCTCCTCTTTATCTGATGTAATTGATTGTTCTTCAACTTGTGACAGCCTGCTTTTTAGTTTCTCCACTTTTTGCTATAATTCTCTAATTTTCTTTTCATGTTTTTTCAATAACATCTTTTCTTTCCTCAATCCATCTCATTTGTATTTTTATAACACTCTTGGCTGCTCTCAGTTGTTTTGTGATGTCCACCTCCTCTTCTTCATTTGACTCAGAACCTAATATTGACAAATCAACTACAGTTTGCTGCTCAACAATGATCTCATCCTCTACTTCAGACCCCTACTCATGTACAGGAGGTTCCATGAAATTATCTTATTATTACATCCAAATTCTCAGTGGCTTGTTGCACTTCTATGACATCATGGCTATCCTGTATGGTCTTCTCTTCAATCATTTGTTCTTTTATCTCTTTTTGTTGGAGTCTTGCAGACCTCCTAGTCCTTAATGTATATTTTCTCTTCTTGCCCTATTTTCTTGTGGTAACAGGGGCTGTAGGGATAGCTTCAAGCTCTTCACTATGAACTTCACTCTTATATTCTGATAGATAAATAACATCTTTAGAAAAATGAACCCTCTTCTATTTTATTTTTTGTTGTCAGTTTCAGACCCTCTTTTCTTAGTATGTGAGTTTGATGGTTCTGTTGCTGCCTGGGTGCGTTTCTTTTTTTTTTTGCAATAGCCTCTGCAGTAGTTCCTATTTCTTCTTCTACAACAACCTCTATAGTAGCTATTTCTTCTTCTGCAATAGCCTCTGTAGCAGCTTGTTTCTTCTTCGCAACAACATCTACACATCTGTTAGGTCACTGATTTCTGGTTGCTACAGGGTTTGCTCTTGTTCTTCTTCAGAAAGAATAATTTTTTTTTTCTTGTAATCATTAGCAAATATGTCTTCGAAAAGAAAATATGGCACACTTCCTTATTCTATGCTCTGAACACCTGGCCATCAATCATTGGACATCCTTGCCATCAAATTTTCTTTACTATTTTTAGCTTGTCCATTCTGCATGCAAATTTTCCCACATGAGTGGTTATTATCAATGAATGGTGGTGGCATGTTTGTTAAATCTTCATTCCAAAGATTATGTTTCATTCCCTCCTTGACTATGTCTTTTTCTCCCTCCTTGGATGCCACGTGGAAACAGACTATTAAATCTTCATTCTGAAGATTATGTTTCATTCTGAAGACTAAGTTGGGCATTTAATTTGAAGATAACCTCATTCCGAAGATAAACCTTCATTCTGAAGACACACCTTCATTCCGAAGACAAACCTTCATTTCGAAGACAAACCTTCATTCCGAAGATACCACGGTTATTTGAAGATACAACAGTCATAGTAGAAACCAACATTTTTCTCTTTCTCCAAGCATGTTTTGTTTATGCCAACTCTTATGAACACTTTTATACTAATGGTTAATTGTCATATACTATATATCAAATATTTACAATGAGAAAAGTGCAAGAAACATATATACCTGGTTAAAACAAGTTAATGCAAGTTTTGAAAGATGACTGCTTCTATTGATATTCTCGCTGAGGCTTCTCGCAACACTTCAAAAACAAGTGCAGTTGGTGAATTTGTACAATGGTGACTCAGAAATTTCAAGGTTATGCATGCCGAAAACTGGTTTTCATGCATACCAACTCGATAGCGCCTTAGAAAAGGTTTTCACTGCTGAGCTATTCATTTTTCTCTTTTTTTTTTTCATTTTTTCATTTTTTTTCTCTCCTTTTTTCTTTTTTTTTCTTGATTCTTATTGTGCCCATGAAGGAATTCATGACTTCCCTGAAATCATGCCCATGAAGGAATTCATAATCAGAATTTATTCATCTTTTTGTTTTCTATTTTTTCTAATTTTTTTTTATTTTTCTTTTAAGATTCAAAGATATGATCATTTGGAATCTTCATCAGAAGAAGAAGCCTCTTCTGTCAAATGTAACTGTGTGAAATACCGAGCAAATTCCACCTTTGTTAGTGGTTTATGGTACAACTGTAAAAGATGTCCATTCACCACTAATATCCTCCTTAAATCATCAACTAAAGAAAGTTGAACAACTTCATTCTCAAACTCCCCTGGTTCATCCTTGCTACTCTTAATGTGATCATCATGCCACATTTTCCATTTTTGTTGAGTGAACTCTATTTGGTGAAGTGCTTCCAACCAAAGTTCATCAAATGCATTCAACTGCAAAATTTGTTTTTTTTGTACCTGCAACAACTCAATGCCAACTGCTAAAGATGCATAAAATGTTAGTAAAGCATTAGGATGTTGCACCAATATATCAAACAAATTTGCTCCCTGGTTTTTAGTCAACCAACTATTGTTGTTCAAAGGTTGTTTTGGTTGTGTTTCAGTTTGTTTTGTACCAGGCTTATTTGAATTGGTTCTTGGAGAAACATTTTTATTTACACCAATGGAGGCCAAAACTAAAGTATTCTTTTCATTTTCCTTATGTGTTCTAAGAAACTGTGGGCTTTCTGTACAATCATACTTAGGTGTAATAAGTTTACCCGAAAGCAAGTTAACTAATTTTCCACCTTTTTGTATGGTTTTAGGATATACTTTCTTCTTTTTTCTTGGTTTTCTAAAACACATTTCTTGAACAATCCTATTAATGATTGGTACAACTTGAGGTAAAGGGATTGTAACAAGTAAATGTTCTAATTCCTTTATCAAATCTGATTGTGAAGATGTTATTTTTGATATCTCAGACTGTTCAAAATATGATACTTTATTTGATGAGGTATCTTGTTCTTCTTGATGTTGTTTTAGTGTGGATTTGTTTTCATGTTCATTATTTTTAACTTCACTTTCTACACTGATAAGTGGAATAGGTTCAAGCAGTGGTTCACCTGAACACAACTGAGTTTTAACACAGTCACTAACATTTATTAGGGCTGTATTTTTTGATTCAACCACAGAGACAGGGGTTACCTGTTTAACATGATTTGGACTGACCACAAGTTGAGTTGAAAATAGAGGTTGTTTTAATTTTTGTTGTTGTTGTCCATGATAGAAATTATGGATATAATTAGGCAACAAATTTGATTTTTGTTTTTGACAATGTTGCTGCCCTTTGTACAGATTTTGATGTTGTACCCATTGATATCCCTGTAATTTTGGCTGCAACCATGGTGGATGTTGTTGATTCCATTGTTGTTGCATCCATCCATGTTGAGACCATGCTTGGGAGTATGCCCATGGTGGTTGACTCCAACATTGTTGAAGTGGACCTGAAGCAGACCATGGCATATACCAAGGATTATTTCCCCAATGTGCAGGAAATTGAGAAGCATTATGATATGGAAATTTATGAAAATTATTCCCTTGTCCTTGTCCTACAAAATTGGTTTTTTTCATAGGTTGAGACTGTTTTTCAAAGACACTTTTAAGTTATGGCAATAAACTACACTGATCTGTGGGGTGTCCTAATTGACAAATGCTACATGTAGCGGTATAAATATTTTGTTCAAAGGACAATCATGAAGAGAGTGTTGCTTTTTACATTCTGAACAATAGATGGCTGAAGATTCAGTAGATTCATTTTTTTCATCTAATGTTCTATCATGTACTAAAATATCAGCCTCTTTCATGCATTCTTTCAAATCATGTTTTTCATTACCAATTCTGTGTTTTCTATGCCTTGAATGAGAGTAATTTTTACAGAGTTTAATAATTTCCTGAAATTTAAGTGCATTTGTATCTCCTCTTCCCAAGATATCCAATGCATCCCTAGATTCATCTTGTAGTCCCCTTAAGAATATGACTTTGCAAATTTCAGGTTCAACACTTCCACATCTCTTATGAACAAAAGAAAATCTGTCTATATAATCTTCTAAGATTTCATTTTCCTCTTGTTTCATTGTAAGAATTTCATCATTTTGATTCTTGACTTGACAATATTCTTGGTATCTCTCCAAGAATATGTTTTCCATCTCATCCCAAGTTCTAATTGAGTCAGGTGCTAAGGTGATAAACCATCGTAGAGCTAACTCTTTAAGAGTGGAAGGAAATAGTTTGAGCTTTTGATTGTCATTAGTGTAATCATGAGCTTGACATACAATTTTAAACTCAAACAAAAACATATCAGGATCTTCGGATGTAATTCCCTTGAAAGTTGGTAATATTGCAGGTGAAATGACCTTCATGGGAGCATTTTGATTAAGATCTAGTTGGATGGGATTTTGAAAAGTTCTGGCAAGTGCACTAGTTGCACTAGGGTGGAGCACATTGTTGGCTCTACCTTGATTCTCTTGTGAGCCTTCCATTGTAGGTTCCCAAAAACAATTATAAATCTTGTCAAATTTTCCTGATTGTATGGATTTGTCAAGAGAAAATGGTGTTGAACTACTTAATTTTCCTCCTTGTAATGATTTCTCAAAGGATCTTGCAGAGTCTTGGAAGTGGATGATTGGGATTCTTTGAAAATTCCAACATTTTTGGAAATAAAAAATTTAGACATTTTTGACATAATTTCAACCTCTTGTGAAATTTTTCTTCTTGTGGTTTCTTGCTTATTTCCTAAATGGACTGAAATACAATTTACCAATAACAATTACTTATACCAGTCATTACATTCGGATTTTACTCTAAAATTCACAACTTAGCATATTTAATAATTATTGGACTGCTTTTCACCTTCTAACAACACCGTGTTCCCCGAAAATGGTGCCAAAATGATGAGTAGTCGTTATACCATCATTAAATCTCAAAGATCTTATCAATCCGGGGTGGTGTCCAAGGTTGTCTACGATAGAAAGTTCAAGCAGGGTTGTAGTTCAGTTCATTTGGAAGCAAGCAGGTCTTATTGGTGGGATTGATTGTGTGGGGGATTTGTGTCACTTCTATCCCTATATTGCATAAATTAAACCTTAATCTAATTGCAAGAATGAAAAACTAATTGCTGTCTACATAAATAAAGTCCTAATTACAATTGCTAAATTGAGACTTAATTGATTTGCAGAAGGAAAATCCTAATTACAGTTGCTAAATGAGAAACCTATGTACTTTTGCAATAATGAGATAAAACAAGTAATCAACTTCTATCAATACTCTGAAACAGAAGGTCGTCAATCTTCTGTGCAGTGTTTGACAACAAAAACAAGAATGCAAGAAATTATAGAAAAACTTGTAAATTGCTGGAAATGTAAATTGCAGGGAATTGGAAAGTTGCTTGGAATGAAAAGAATAACCATATCTACCACTTGATTACATCACAAATGTAAAATTATGGATAAGAATTAAACACTAGGAATCAGTTAGCCACAAAATAATGAAATTGACAAGTTCCACTACTTATTCTCGTTGCAGAAAAATCGGAATAAAACCTGTCCGTTAGTCCTCCTCCTAGATCTGGAAGTGGCCAGCCTCCTTTCTCAGAAGAAGGTTTGAATTCTTCTCTAAGTCTTACTCACACTCAGACATAACAAAATAAATGGAATGAAACTGCACTTTTATTGCTTCAGAAACATAATTACAATTCTGTTGAAATTTGTTACAGATCTGAAATCACTATTCTATCATCTCTCTATTTATTTTCTATCTCCTCTATCTAATCTAATATTTCTAATATCTAATCTTCTTAATAGCTCAACCTGTACGGGAGCTATCTTTTATAGATGCCTAAAATCTAATTACAAACATAAAATATGTTGTCCTGATATCCTGCAGAATTTCCTGGCTTTATCCTAGAAGAAGATCAAATTTGATCTTTTCCATAAATGGTGGCTTTGGACGGCAAGGACGGCAAAGTTATATGGGAGATATTTTCCCTTAACTTTCTCAACCTTATTATCCCATTTTCCACCGCCAAAAGTCAGTCAACAAGTCAAAAAGTACATTATGTTTTCATTTCGAAGATAAGTGGCTCATTCCGAAGATACTGCAATTCTCATTTCGAAGATACTGCAATTCTCATTCCGAAGATCCGCTCATTCCGAAGATACTGCAATTCTCATTCCGAAGATCTGCTCATTTCGAAGACACTATGTTTTCTCATTCCGAAGATATCTGTTCATTCCGAAGACACTGTGTTCATTCCGAAGATCTTTAGAATGACCAACTGTGTTGACTCCAAATGGTTTTGGCTGCATTTCTCAGGTGTATTAGACCTCAGGATCAGATTGCAATAGTCTTCATTCTTCCTTGGATGTGAATTCCATGCCTTGCCATTCATTGGTAGCTTGCTAGAATTTATATGGAAAAACCAGTTTTCTGGCTACACAGTAATAAGTCTTTGTACTATTTGCTGAATTTAGAGAAACTAATGCTTAATGATCATCAAAATAAGACTACTGAAATGTCGTTGTCAACCTAAGCATGAAAATATAACATAAAACTATACAAGAACTATTAAAAATCAGAATATAATGTCCTTAACACTTCAATCATGCAAACAGTTAATACACAACATATTAAATCAACTTAACTAGCATATAAGATAATTCACAAGAGTTTTAGGCAGTTTTAACTATTTAAAACATGCTATAAATGAGGCTTATCTAGGCCTCATCATTCCCCCCAACTTATATTAATGCATGCCCTCATGCATTGCAGTGGGCTATGGAGTCACAAATGTCCATACTCATATTCCATGTTTCATAGAACAATTTAATGCCTGTGTAATTTCTCATGAAGATTTTTGATTCATTCTTCAAACTGATCATCTGGTTGGGAATCCTCTTCAAAATAGGAGGGAACCAGAGTAATGATGGTTGGAGGCCTGAATATGAGACCTACCCAATAATGTTGCATAAAGGTATTTCTCTGGATTGAGAAGGCAATGCCTCAGAATGGAAGGGCACTGCTTCAAAGTGGAGGGGCACTACTTTAGAATGAGCACCTGTGTCTTCATCTTCCCTAGATAATCCAAGTAGTAACTAAACCAAATCCTCCTCTTTATCTGATGTAGTTGATTGTTCATCAACTTGTGACAACCTGCTTTTTAGTTTCTCCACTTTTTGCTATAATTCTCTAATTTTCTTTTCATGTTTTTCAATAACATCTTTTCTTTCCTCAATCCATCTCATTTGTATTTTTATAACACTCTTGGATGCTCTCAGTTGTTTTGTGATGTCCACCTCCTCTTCTTCATTTGACTCGGAACCTAATACTGACAAATCAACTGCAGTTTGATGCTCAACAATGATCTCATCCTCTACTTCATACCCCTACTCCTGTACAGGAGGTTCCATGAAATTATCTTATTATTACATCCAAATTCTCAGTGGCTTGTTGCACTTCTATGACATCATGGCTATCCTGTATGGTCTTCTCTTCAATAATTTGTTCTTTTATCTCTTTTTGTTGGAGTCTTGCAGACCTCCTAGTCCTTAATGTATATTTTCTCTTCTTGCCCTATTTTCTTGTGGTAACAGGAGCTGTAGGGATAGCTTCAAGCTCTTCACTATGAACTTCACTCTTATATTCTGATAGATAAATAACATCTTTAGAAAAATGAACCCTCTTCTATTTTATTTTTCTTTGTCAGTTTCAGACCCTCTTTTCTTAGTCTGTGAGTTTGATGGTTCTGTTGCTGCTGCTGGGTGCGTTTCTTTTTTTTTTGCAATAGCCTCTGTAGTAGTTCCTATTTCTTCTTCTGCAACAGCCTCTACAGCAACTATTTCTTCTTCTGCAACAGCCTCTGTAGTAGCTGTTTCTTCTTCTGCAACAACATCTACAACATCTGTTAGGTCACTGATTTCTGGTTGCTACAGGGTTTGCTCTTGTTCTTCTTCAGAAAGAATAATTTTTTTTTCTTGTAATCATTAGCAAATATGTCTTCGAAAAGAAAAGATGGCACACTTCCTTATTCTATGCTCTGAACACCTGGCCATCAATCATTGGACATCCTTGCCATCAAATTTTCTTTACTATTTTTAGCTCGTCCATTTTGCATGCAAATTTTCCCACATGAGTGGTTATTATCAATGAATGGTGGTGGCATGTTTGTTAAATCTTCATTCCAAATATTATGTTTCATTCCCTCGACTATGTCTTTTCCCTCCTTGGATGCCAGCCATTAAATCTTCATTTCGAAGATTATGTTTCATTCTGAAGACTAAGTTGGGCATTTAATTTGAAGATAACCTCATTCCAAAGATAAACCTTCATTCCGAAGACACACCTTCATTCCAAAGACAAACCTTCATTCCGAAGACAAACCTTCATTTCGAAGATACCACGGTTATTGAAGATACAACAGTCATAGTAGAAACCAACATTTTTCTCTTTCTCCAAGCATGTTTTGTTTATGCCAACTCTTATGAACACTTTTATACTAATGGTTAATTGTCATATACTATATATCAAATATTTACAATGAGAAAAGTGTAAGAAACATATATACCTGGTTAAAACAAGTTAATGCAAGTTTTGAAAGATGACTGCTTCTGTTGATATTCTGACTGAGGCTTCTCGCAACACTTCAAAAACAAGTGTAGTTGGTGAATTTGTACAATGGTGACTCAGAAATTTCAAGGTTATGCATGCCAAAAAACTGGTTTTCATGCATACCAACTCAGTAGCGCCTTAGAAAAAGGTTTTCACTGCTGAGTTATTCATTTTTCTCTATTTATTTTTTTTGGTTTCCTTTTTTTCTTTTCTCTCCTTTTCTCTTTTTTTTTCTTTATTCTGATTGTGCCCGTGAAGGAATTCATGACTTCCCTGAAATCATGCCCATGAAGGAATTCATAATCAGAATTTATTCATCTTTTTGTTTTCTACTTTTTCTGATTTTTTTTTTATTTTCTTTTAAGATTCAAAGATATGATCATTTGGAATCTTCATCAGAAAACCCCAAAAAACAAAAAAAAAAAAACCCCCTTCGTTTAAAAAAAAAAAAAAATCACACCAAAAAAAACCCCCCTTAAAAAAAAAAAAAAAAAAAAAAAAAAAAAAAAAATTCAAACCCCCCCCCCCCCCCCTTCCTCTCTTTTTTTATAATAATCTTCATCTTTTTTTTTTTTTTTTATATTAAAGTTCATCAAATGCTTCAGTTAAGCATTAGGATGTTGCACTCAATGCCAAATGCTAAAGATGCATACAATGTTAGTAAAGCATTAGGATGTTGCACCAATATATCAAAAAAAATTGCTCCCTGGTTTTTAGTCAACCAACTATTGTTGTTCAAAGGTTGTTTTGGTCTGTGTTTCGATTTGTTTTGTACCGAGGCTTATTTGAATTGGTTCTTGGAGAAACATTTTTATTTACACCAATGGAGGCCAAAACTAAAGTATTCTTTTCATTTTCCTTATGTGTTCTAAGAAATTGTGGGCTTTTACGTACAATCATACTTAGGTGTAATAAGTTTACCCGAAAGCAAGTTAACTAATTTTCCACCTTTTTGTATGGTTTTAGGATATACTTTCTTCTTTTTTCTTGGTTTTCTAAAACACATTTCTTGAACAATCCTATTAATGATTGGTACAACTTGAGGTAAAGGGATTGTAATAGTTAAATGTTCTAATTCCTTTATCAAATCTGATTGTGAAGATGTTATTTTTGATATCTCAGACTGTTCAAAATATGATACTTTATTTGATGAGGTATCTTGTTCTTCTTGATGTTGTTTTAGTGTAGATTTGTTTTCATGTTCATTCTTTTTAACTTCACTTTCTACACTGGTAAGTGGAATAGGTTCAAGCAGTGGTTCACTTGAACACAACCGAGTTTTAACACGAGTCACTAACATTTATTAGGGCTGTATTTTTTGATTCAACCACGAGAGACAGGGGTTACCTGTTTAACATGATTTGGACTGACCACAGGTTGAGTTGAAAACAGAGGTTGTTTTAATTTTTGTTGTTGTTGTCCATGATAGAAATTATGGATATGATTAGGCAACAAATTTGATTTTTGTTTTTGACAATGTTGCTGCCCTTTGTACAGATTTTGATGTTGTACCCATTGATATCCCTGTAATTTTGGCTGCAACCATGGTGGATGTTGTTGATTCCATTGTTGTTGCATCCATCCATGTTGAGACCATGCTTGGGAGTATGCCCATGGTGGTTGACTCCAACATTGTTGAAGTGGACCTAAAGCAGACCATGGCATATACCAAGGATTATTTCCCCAATGTGTAGGAAATTGAGAAGCATTATGATATGGAAATTTATGAAAATTATTCCCTTGTCCTTGTCCTACAAAATTGGTTTTTTTCATAGGTTGAGACTATTTTTCAAAGACACTTTTAAGTTCTGGCAATAAACTACACTGATCCGTGGGGTGTCCTAATTGACAAATGCTACATGTAGCAGGTATAAATATTTTGTTCAAAGGACAATCATGAAGAGAGTGTTGCTTTTTACATTCTAAACAATAGATGGTTGAAGATTCAGTAGATTCATTTTTTCATCTAATGTTCTATCATGTACTAAAACATCAGCCTCTTTTATGCATTCTTTCAAATCATGTTTTTCATTACCAATTCTGTGTTTTCTATGTCTTGAATGAGAGTAATTTTTACAGAGTTTAATAATTTCCTCAAATTTAAGTGCATTTGTATCTCCTCTTCCCAAGATATCCAATGCATCCCTAGATTCATCTTGTAGTCCCCTTAAGAATATGACTTTGCAAATTTCAGGTTCAACACTTCCACATCTCTTATGAACAAAAGAAAATATGTCTATATAATCTTCTAAGATTTCATTTTCCTCTTGTTTCATTGTAAGAATTTCATCATTTTGATTCTTGACTTGACAATATTCTTGGTATCTCTCCAAGAATATGTTTTCCATCTCATCCCAAGTTCTAATTGAGTCAGGTGCTAAGGTGATAAACCATCGTAGAGCTAACTCTTTAAGAGTGGAAGGAAATAGTTTGAGCTTTTGATTGTCATTAGTGTAATCATGAGCTTGACATACAATTTTAAACTCAAACAAAAACATATCAGGATCTTCGGATGTAATTCCCTTGAAAGTTGGTAATATTGTAGGTGAAATGACCTTCATGGGAGCATTTTGATTAAGATCTAGTTGGATGGGATTTTGAAAAGTTTTGGCAGGTGCACTAGTTGCACTAGGGTGGAGCACATTGTTGGCTCTACCTTGATTCTCTTGTGAGCCTTCCATTGTAGGTTCCCAAAAACAATTATAAATCTTGTCAAATTTTCTTGATTGTATGGATTTGTCAAGAGAAAATGGTGTTGAACTACTTAATTTTCCTCCTTGTAATGATTTCTCAAAGGATCTTGCAATGTGTTGGAAGTGGATGATTGGGATTCTTTGAAAATTCCAACATTTTTGGAAATAAAAAATTTAGACATTTTTGACATAATTTCAACCTCTTGTGAAATTTTTCTTCTTGTGGTTTCTTGCTTATTTCCTAAATGGACTGAAATACAATTTACCAATAACAATTACTTATACCAGTCATTACATTCAGATTTTACTCTAAAATTCACAACTTAGCATATTTAATAATTATTGGACTGCTTTTCACCTTCTAACAACACCGTGTTCCCCGAAAATGACGCCAAAATGATGGGTAGTCGTTATACCATCATTAAATCTCAAAGATCTTATCAATTCGGGGTGGTGTCCAAGGCTATCTACGATAGAAAGTTCAAGCAAGGTTGTAGTTCAGTTCATTTGGAAGCAACAGGTCTTATTGGTGGAATTGATTGTGTGGGGGTTTTGTGTCACTTCTACCCCTAAATTGCATAAATTTAACCTTAATCTATTTGCAAGAATGAAAAACTAATTGCTGTCTACAGAAATAAAGTCCTAATTACAATTGCTAAATTGAGACTTAATTGATTTGCAGAAGGAAAATCCTAATTACAATTGCTAAATGAGAAACCTATTTACTTTTGCAATGATGAGATAAAACAAGTAATCAACTTCTATCAATACTCTGAAACAGAAGGTCGTCAATCTTCTGTGCAGTGTTTGACAACAAAAACAAGAATGCAGGAAATTATAGAAAACTTTTAAATTGCTAGAAATGTAAATTGCAGGGAATTGGAAAATTACTGAAAATAAAGAAATTAATCATATCTATTGCTTGATTACATCACAAATGTAAAATAGATGGATAAAAACTAAAATAGAAATCAAATACCACAAAATGCTGAAATTGACAAGTTCCACTACTTATTCTGCTGCAGCAAAATCAGAATAAAACCTGTCTGTTAGTCCTTCTCCTAGATCTGAAAGTGGCTGGCCTCCTTTTTCAGAAGAAGGTATAATTTCTTCTCTAAGTCTTACTCACACTCAGACATAACAAAATAAATGGAATGAAACTACACTTTTATTGCTTTAGAAACATAATTACAATTCTGCTGAAACTTGTTATAGGTCTAAAATTACTATTCTATCATCTCTCTATTATGTCTACTCTATCTAATCTAATATTTCTAATAATATCTTATTCCTAATAGCTCAACCTATACGGGAGCTATCTTTTATAGATGCCTAAAATCTAATTACAAACATAAAATATGTTGTCCTGATATCCTGCAAAATTTCCTGGCTTTATCCTAGAAGAAGATCAAATTTGATCTTTTCCATAAATGGTGGCTTTGGACGGCAAGGACGGAAAAGTTATATGGGAGATATTTTCCCTTAACTTTCTCAACCTTATTATCCCCTTTTCCACCGCCAAAAGTCAGTCAACAAGTCAAAAAGTACATTCTGTTTTCATTTCGAAGATAAGTGGCTCATTCCGAAGATACTGCAATTCTCATTCTGAAGATACTGCAATTCTCATTCCGAAGATCCGCTCATTTCGAAGATACTGCAATTCTCATTCTAAAGATCCACTCATTTCGAAGACACTGTGTTTTCTCATTCCGAAGATATCTGTTCATTCCAAAGACACTGTGTTCATTCCGAAGATCTTTAGAATGACCAACTATGTTGACTCCAAATGGTTTTGGCTGCATTTCTCAGGTGTATTAGACCTCGGGATCAGATTGCAATAGTCTTCATTCTTCCTTGGATGTGAATTCCATGCCTTGCCATTCATTGGTAGCTTGTTGGAATTTATATGGAAAAACATTGGTAGCTTGTTGGAATTTATATGGAAAAACCAGTTTTCTGCTGCACATAGTAATAAGTCTTTGTACTATTTGCTGAATTTAGAGAAACTAATGCTTAATGATCATCAAAATAAGACTACTAAAATGCTGTTGTCAACCTAAGCATGAAAATATAACATAAAACTATACAAGAACTATTAAAAATCAGAATATAATGTCCTTAACACTTCAATCATGCAAACAGTTAATACACAGCATATTAAATCAACTTAACTAGCATATAAGATAATTCACAAGAGGATTGGAGTCTTGCAGACCTCCTAGTACTTAATGTATATTTTCTCTTCTTGTCCCATTTTCTTGTGGTAACAGGAGCTGTAGGGATAGCTTCAAGCTCTTCACTGTGAACTTCACTCTTATATTCTGACAGATAAATAACATCTTTAGAAAAATGAACCCTCTTCTATTTTATTTTTTGCTGTCAGTTTCATACCCTCTTTTCTTAGTCTATGAGTTTGATGGTTCTATTCTTTGCTGCTGGGTGCATTTTTTTTTGTAATAACCTCTGCAGTAGTTCCTATTTCTTCTTCTACAATAGCCTCTACAACAGCTATTTCTTCTTCTGCAATAGCCTCTGTAGCAGCTGTTTCTTCTTCTGGAACAACATCTACAGCATCTATTAGGTCACTGATTTCTGGTTGCTACAGGGTTTGCTCTTGTTATTCTTCAGAAAGAATAATTTTTTTTCTTGTAATCATTAGCAAATATGTCTTTGAAAAGAAAATATGACACACTTCCTTATTCTGTGCTCTGAACACCTGGCCATCAATCATTGGACATCCTTGCCATCAAATTTTTTTCGCAGTGGCTATTTTTTTCGCAGTGGCTATTCTTTGCATGGGCTATTATTAGCTATCTTTAGAGTGAGATTATTATGCGTATGTAAAGAAGTGCGTGAAGTGTAAACACCATGCTAATTTGACACACGTACCTTCTCAGACCTTGCAGTCGATTCAATCGACTTGGCATTTTTCGTAGTGGGGATTTGATCTAATCGAAAAGATCTCCCCTGCATCGTCAGGTCATCACACGTTCATCATAACGGCCATAGAGTACTTCACCAAGTGGGTGGAAGCAATTTCGCTAACCTCTACGACTGGAACCTGCATTACGGAGTTTATTTTACATAACATCATATGTTGTTTTGGTATTCCATCCAAGATCATCTCGAATAATGGGACGTCATTCAAGAATAAAGATGTGCGTGCTTTAACCACAGAGTACAAAATTCAGCATAATTTTTCAACACCCTATTATCCGTAGGTAAATGGGCAAACAGAAGTGTCAAACAAAATGTTAGTTTCCATCCTTAAAAAGATAGTCATAGACAGTCATAAGGATTGGCTCTTTAAGATCCCACTTGCCCTGTGGGATTATCGCACTAGCATTCGGACACCCACTGGGGCAACTCCATTTTTTTTGGTGTATGGCTCTGAGGCAGTCATGCCTCTTGAATTGGAAATCCCTTCCTTGCGCATTTCAATGCAAGAGTTCATCGATGATGACACTGCACGACAGGCCCGGTTAGACCAACCAACGTTGCTCGACGAATGACATGTCAATGCTCTCGAGCATTTGCGTATCTATCAAGAGCGACTTAAGAAATTATACAACATGAAGGTTCACCTAAGGGAATTTCAGGTTGGTGACTTGGTCTTAAAAGATAACCAAAAGAATTCTAATTTGTCGTCCCATCTAAGGGACAAGTTCACGGTAAATTGGTTAGGTCCTTATGTGATTGACAGTAAAATAGGACCTGGAACATACCGGCTCGCCTCTCTTAAAGGAATCAAGGATCTAGAACCCTTGAACATCATTCATTTGAGGCCATTCCACATTTAGAGATCCATAGTCCAACCAAAAGCTCCAAGGATTCTCGCAATCGCTTGGTCAACCCAAAATGTACCAAAGGTATCTATAAACCCTTTGGTCAACCCAAAAGCTCCAAGGATTCCCACGATCGCTTGGTCAACCCCATAAATGCCCCAAAGGTACCTATAAACCCTTTGGTCAACCCAAAAGCTCCAAGGATTCCCACGATCGCTTGGTCAACCCCAAAAATGCTCCAAAGGTATCCATAAACCCTTTGGTCACACCAAAAGCTCCAAGGGTATCCATAACCACTTGGTCAAAACAAATATTCAAAAACAAACAAAAACAATAAAATCATCAAAAATAACAAAAACAATTGCATCTCAATTCCATGCATACTCATAAAAATAAAAAATACAAAAATATAAGTTGCATTAGGCATCGCATCCATACATTGCATATTCGCTAGTCATACATGTCCCAAGCACCATAGACTGTAATTACTCGGCAATTCCTTTATTTTCCACATTCCATTTTATATAAACACATACATCCAGAATAACACCATCCCCATTTTTAGCATAATCAGTTGTCTCCTAATGTATATAGGGTTTTTCGTCATTCAGCTGTCTTTAAATTGCTAGCCAAAAACTGTACAAAGTTAAACAAATTTTACAAAGGAAATTTTTACTTGGGTCATGCCTCGTTATGTAACATCCCTACATAAGTTAAAACACATAAAATAATTCCTAAGTTGTGTAAATGCAAGAGCAACCTACAAAGCAGTCTAGGGTACCATAGGTGAAAGATTAGCCTGCTCATCCCCTTGTGTGAATGGTTCAAGAGTGCTGAGAATTGACAAAAGGATAAGCTCTTCCTCATCAATTCCACCTAATAAACAGTGGTTTTCACCACTAGCAAAAATCATAATCACCGTTGGTCCCCAAAGTTGTAAGGATTCATGCTACATGTCCCTGAACAGGATGGGTAGTCATACCCAAGGCCTAAAAGGATAAATGCCATTCCAAAGCAAAATCCCAACAAGCCATCATCACAATCACCTTTGGTCTCCCACATCATAAGGATTCATACTACACGTCCCTGAATAGGATGGGTAGTCATCCCCAAGGCCTAAAATATCAATGCCCTTACTTCATCGTATCCCTAATCCCCTTTGGTTCCCAAATTCATAAGGATTTGTACTACACGTCCCTGAATAGGATGGGTAGTCATCCCCAAGGCCAAAAGTATCAAGGTCATTTACAAGGCACAAACCTACAAGCTCAAACTTACAAAGCTCATAATCCAAAATCAAATAACAGTGGTTATCCCCACTATTCAAAATCTTTGCTCAAAAAGAAAAGCAAAAGAGAGAAATAAATAGTGATTTTCATCACTATGTATACGAGCAAGTATCCTAAACCATTGAGCAAATAAAAATCCTAAACTTGAATCCCTAGAATTCTCAGCATTCGAAAACTATCTAGGTGATCCTCATTACGGGTTTTGTGGATAGCCTACCTGGAAATGGCTGTATCCTAAACGCATGACTATATTTCTATCACATTAGCTTTGCGTGTGAGCAGACCAATGTTTGCATGTGGATGATCTAGCTTATGATACCTTAGATTGTCTCATGGATTAATCTTACTAAATCCAACAATGGAGTTAGTGGAGCTAATTAGGTGATCCTCAGTACAGGTTTGGTTGATAGCCTATCTGGCACTGGTGGTATCCTGACAAATACCACATAAATGAACTCAATTGCACACATAGGGATGTGAAATACCTTGGTTAAACTCAAGTCGGATTTATACCTTGTTCAAAAGTCTTGTAAGATAAACATACAGTTTTGGCTAGTTAGTTAAAATATCTAAATCTCAGAAAAGCTTAACTACATTTTAAAAACAACTGGAACATTTCATTATGTACATCACCATCAAAAAATATGCAAAATACAAAACCAAAGTTATCCCATGCAAAGTCATTTCACAAAGCCATCCCATAAGTACAAAAGCCAGTAAATCTTATACAATCTATGGTGCCATCGACCAAGTTATCAATAAATCATTTCATTCATTCCATATGCATACATCATATAATTCAACACATCGTATTCATAATACCACATGCATACACCATCATAAATAATTGTGCATAAACAGAAAAACAAACCATGAAAAGTGTATAAACACAAAGAAAGTCATTTGTATATATATCATCAAAAAATGCCTGTAGGATACAATGAACCTGTCCTCTGACCTCGCAACAAAGCAAAAACTCAAAAACCCCCAAGTCTAGGGCGTCGACCACCATGATCATGCAGGATCGGTGCAACGGAAACTACCCCCCATGGTGTGGGTCCTATGGGACTCCTCAGGGTGACTGCTGCTCGCCCTCGCATCACACCCACTAGCCCTCCCCTCATCCAATCGCCTGTGACAAGACGATGCTGACTGCTCAGTATCGCTGCCCCTCATCCAATGTGAAGACCCACCTCTCGAGGGCTTAGGTACCCACCCCTCGAGGTGGATGATCTCTCCCTCCAGGTCCATTTGGTGTCGACACCACTCTGCTTCCCATCGTCGATACATCGCTACCACATCGTCGCATTGTGCCAACACCTCCTCCCTCTCTTCTAGCTACGTTCATAGAAGATCCATCTCTTGTGCAGCATTTGTGTCCCCATACCGTCGATGGTACATAGCCAATGCATTCTCCCACTCAGCTAGCTGAGTCTGCAAGATATCCCTCTCCTATAGAGCCTCCCCCAGCTCCTCATCTCGCCTTCGAAGTAGTCCTGCCAATCATGCATTCTCAATATGCAACCTTGTCTTCGTGTCCTTCGAAGCTGCCTAGTGCATAGGCGAATCCATGACAACATCCTGATCTGGCTCCCACTACCTTGGGATGTCCTGCATCTCCAACTAATCCGAAACCCCAAAATCCTCCCCAAAATCATCCAACTCTACCATATCTGCGTCCTCCAGTGGAACCCCCCAACCTTCACCTAGTGCCTCTACACCATCATCACCTGTTGCTGCCACCTCTGCGCCGCCTAGAGGCCCCTCGCCTCACCACCATCGTAAAGTCCACCACTGGTCATACTCTATGGTAGTCCCGACGTCATCCACATCTGGGATGTCAATCACAGTATTTGAATCCTCATCCAGAAGTGCAATGACTAGCTAAACTAGAGTCCTCTTGTCCCCTCGGTGCCAATAGATCAAGGGTTCACCAGGAAACCCCTAGTGCACCCCAAACTATCATGTCACCCGACCATACAGGAAGAAATCCTGCTCATTCTTGTGCCACCCAATCAGCCATCGCTCCTTATGTACCCGTTGGAGCCACTCTCCAGCCTCAGGCTAGGCTGGACAGTCTCGGTAGGGGCACCTTAACACATCCCCTGGAGCAAGTTGAGCAAAGGCATTAGCATAGTGCCCTACAACACCTACCCATCGTCGAATTTGTCCCTACTCCTCAGACCACTGCCACAATGCCCCATATCTGATCTCTTAGTCTACCATCTCCACCTGCGTCATCCATGGCAACCCAACCGGCCTCTCCATCGCTATGTGCTGCCAAGCCCAACACTACAACAGATAGCTACATCCAATCCCCTTTCACCTCTGGTAGAAGACCTTGTACAACTTATCATAGAGGTATGCCAACAGAGTCTGTCCCCATCACATGATCATCGGTGCCTCCGTCGAACACTCCACCAGCTAAAATACTACCTCCAGCAGGTTCCATGGGAACCTCGCACCCGAAGAGTCGGGTAGCAGCATGTTGGAAATGAGGCCCATCAATATGGCATGCCTCACTCCCAACACACCCATCTCTAGCCACCATCAAACCAAAATGCCACCAATTTGGCAGTCACCCTCTGCCCTCTCCACTGGGCTGTCCACACCCAACTCCTCCCCATGCTCGAAGCAGCATGTCAACACTGCTGTCCATTGATCCCGTGGTGTCGTCCTGATCGGAAGTCTATCTATCAGAATTCATAGAATCTGATAGACATCCTCCAAGGTCACTGTCATCACCCCTATTGGGAGATGGAAGGTGTTGGTCCGGGGATCCCACAAGTTTATTAGGGCCGTCAGATAGGCTCGATCCCCGACCACAGGCTCTAGCCGAGTCACCTTCTTGAGCCCAATGGCATCAAGCCACTCCTAGTCAGCCAAAGTCAGCGCCTCACGTGCTTTAGTAAAAACCGTGGGCACACGGTACCGACTCTTCACAACCTGCAAAAGAAAACAACACAAAAACATTACCACAATGAAAATATATATAGCAATAACATGCATATACAGCAATGCATAAAACCATGTATGGCTAAAAAAAAAATGAGCACCAAAATTCACAAAAAATTCAAAAAATAATTTGTCAGTCCTAGGGTTTTTCACTCTAATTCTAAACTGATAAATTAAACAAACAAAAAACATTCAAAAATAAATTTTCAATTCCTAGGGTTTTTAACTCTACACTGGTAAATTACAAACAAACAAAAAAATTCAAAAAATAATTTGTCAGTCCTAGGGTTTTTCACTCTAAGTCTAAACTGATAAATTAAACAAACAAAAAACATTCAAAAATAATTTTTCAGTTCCTAGGGTTTTTAACTCTAAACTGATAAATTAACAACAAAAACAAAAATTCAAAAACAATTTTCAGTCCCTAGGGTTCGTAACTCTAGGTTTAACTGATAAGTTAAGCTCCGTTTTACCCTACGTTTCTAACCTAAGTTTTGATCTTTGTCAAATTAGGGTTAAGCAAAGTTTTTAAGTTACATTCTAAACTAAGTTTTTTAGATAAGTTTTAAACTACATTTTGATATTTGTTTAACTAGGGTTAAACTCAGTTTTAAGCTAAGTGTTAATTTTGATAGACTAGGGTTTCATTTTTAATTTGAAAAACCAAATACAAAAGGACAAAAGCAAATTGCGGTTTTAAAAACTGTAACATACAACACAAACAAAATAAAGAGGAAGGGCACTCACTGGTCTCACTTCGGCTTCACCATTGGATGATCCAGTTCATGAACTCATGGTGGCGGGAAAAATTTGGTAGCGCTTTGCTTTGCATAATTGACCTCCTCCTCCTCAGAGCTCCAAATTGCTAGGAAAAACAAATACAAATCAGCCCAAAACCTAGTTTTGGCCTTTAAATAGACTTTTTGAGCCTGTAATCGTTCATCCTTGGGAAAAGTGCTCTGTTTAGCACTCATCCCACCCTAGTATGATTACTAAACTGGTATTCATCCCACCCAGGGATGATTACAAAGCAAAATTTTCAAAAACAACAAAAACTACACAAAATGCACCAAAAACAAGCAAAAAAAGTGTCCGATAAGAGTGCTTTTGCACTTGACATTCTGGGCATGCAAAACAGATTTCGGGGTCACAAATATTCACTATCCTACTCCCTAAGAAGGCTACCATAGCCGGACCGCTCCACGGGAGCACAAATTTTTGAGTATTTCATCCCCAAATGGTGTCCCAAAATGGGTCAAAACCCAACCAAACATAGCAATAACATTGCCAAACGAATGCGCCTTTGCACCTGACATTATTGGCATCCAAAACAGACATTGGGGTTACAAATTGTCACTATCCTCCTCCCTAAGAAGGCTACCATAGTTAGACTGCTCCTTGGGAGGACAGATTCTTGACAATTTCAACTCCAAAATGCGTCACAAAAAGGGTTAAAACCCACAAAAAATAGGTCATAATATTCGAAAACTGCTTAAGAATTCCATGGTAAACAACTGAAGGCACCCTTACATAAGTCATCTTAGGTCAAGCGACTTGTCACTTTTATCATGTCGATCATTCCCTCATCGATTCGTCGCTTGAGGGGGTAGTCACACTTAGTCACCAATCAACAAATATATACCCAATCAAGCAAATAACATGTATTCAAAGGATCATTTACAAAGACAATCATGCTCCTGCTTGGGATAGCAAACAAACAATAATCACAAGTTGATCAAACACTTGGCATTCGTGAATCATGAACTCAAGGTTCCCATAGACAAAATGTTGCACCCTTTGCCTATTCATGACTGATCAATGTCCAAGCTCAAGTAACACCTCACCAAAGAAAGGTTAACACTTGAATTAAATTCCTTAGCTCGTCAGAAGCAAGGATTCAATAATGCATGCCCTTTCCATACTTGGGGCATCAATAATTGGCTAGGTTATTGAGAAACCCTAATCATTAGTGCTTTGGTTATCTATTTTTGCTCAGCACTGTGCCTTGAAGCACAATGCTTCCCAAAAAGGGGCATCTGTAGACACCAAAATAGCACCAATCTGATTATGTGACAACAAGCATCGATCGTATTGACACACACAGCCCCTAGGGCAGCCCCTAGAGGTTAAACAGTGGTCCTAACCACTCCCAACAGCAGTTTGGAAGGTCAAGGGTCAATTTGGCACCTTTTGGCACTTTGCTCCCTACTCGTCCCACCCTGGGACGATTACAAACTGGAATTCATCCCACCCAGGGACGAATAGCAGCATTCGCCCCAGGGTGAGGCGAATAGAAGGTTTGACTAGAAAAAAGTCAAACCTCGATAGGTCTGCCAGTTAACTACAACTTTAGGACATGCAATTGTGAGGAACGACTTCAAATCAAGGAGAGAGACTTCAGTCATGCATGTCTTTATTTTAGAGGCCTCATGCAAGGAGACTCTAAATCAGGGAATAATCTTTTCTCTCAAAATAGGACAAGCAACTCAAGTGGCACCCTCGCATGCACATTCAAACAAAGAGACCCTAGGTCTATAAATTGGTGAGTCTTCTCACCCAAAATATATATGAAGAGGAGCTTTTGGAGCAACAAAGTGCTGCCAAATTATATCCTCACCCATCGATTGTGCTTTTACATCCTTGATCTCTCTTTTAGAGGGGGGTTATTGGGTGATTATTGGAAGCGTAATATAGACCCAAACCCAAATATTTGGCCACAATATCCCACAAAATTTTTTGAAAACACCCCATAAGAGGTTTTGGACCCATCCCAAGTGAATTGGTGCCGAAACAAAGTCCCAAACGACGGGCGTCCTGCCCCCGGGCGCCCCCCAAACTGTCGCAGCCCTAATCGCCCCACCACGGAGCAATTAGAAATCTATGATATATTTCTATGATTTTTCTTTTGCATCTTATTCTATGTTGTTTACATATGATGTCATTTAAATTTCATGTGATTCTGACAAGTTTTGATCATGTTTTTATCATTTCTCGCCTTTACTAACATATAGGTAGCATCATCAAATTCCTGGTGATAGAGGCAAAATTGGGAAAATATGATCTTTTGGGTCTTCCCAAAATACCCCCAATTAGCTAACCCCAACTTTGTAGGTGATTTGGAGCTTCCTAGGTGTGACATTTGGAACAGTGCTTTTTGGACACTTTGTTGCAGGTCTATTCATCCCGCCCCGGAGCGAATACAAATCTGTGGCTAATTTGTGGACTGTTATTTTTGCAGTGCCTTCTCGGTGATGTTTTTATGCCCCTTTCAAGTTTTTAGTTCATTTGGATCCATTTCAGTTATCGTTTTATTCATATTTTGCATATGCTAGTTGAAGGCGTGGGGATTGCATGTTTTATTTTATATACAGGTGCTACTGACTATTTTCTATTTCCTTGAACATAGGATCTGGAAATTAGAGGAGAAGCAAGGAGTCAAGACTCATCAATGCAAGTGGCGATGATGTTTTGGTCCACCCATTTTACATGTGGGCACGCGAAAGAAGGAATACTATTTGTTGATGTGACAAGTACACTTTTAATGCTCCTAGCCCCTAAAAAGGGAGGATGCGGATTGTAATCGATTTCTAAAACATATCAATAAAAAGGGATGTATTTCATATTGGATTTCTATTGGGTTTCAATTCGTTTATGCATCTTTCCTTTCATGTAGTTTCAATTCGTAGGATTAAGCGTTATCTTTTGTTTCGTTCACATCACATCTTGGCTTCTCCTTTTTGTTTTTGTATCCTCGTGCTTTCACATGTAATGGTTGTATTTATTCCTAGACCATACAAACTTGGATAATAAATTTTGGACTTGATTAACCTATGGAGAAAAGTTATAAAATGTGTAAAATAAACATATGTGTGATTGATCAGTTAATAAAGTTATGCTTCACAAAAAGATAGAAAGCCACAATCAACTTTAATCCTATAAAAATATACAATATATCATAAGTAGACAACATAGATGCATATATGCAAGAAGTGAAGTAGCTTGCTAATGGCCACTTACCCACATTGGAAGAGTTTTTAGAACTTGGTAAAGTGAGTTGTGCTAATCGAACAATCACCGTCCAACATGTATTAACATTGGATGCTCTCCTTCCCAAGAATATTCTCCCTAAATTTTTTAATCCATCTAGTTTCTATGAAATTGTGTGCCTGGCCTTGAGATTGAGGGGCGATATTAGAATATTCAAGGTTTATGAGGATAAGTCTACTACCTTATATTTTCCATACATGATATTTTTTGGCTAAATACTATTATTTGTATTCAATTTCAAGATTGTATGGTTCACTATCGTTGTAGGCCAAGGTAGCTCATGGAGAAATAACCTCATTCATAACATGTTACATGAAAGAGCATCCAGAATCCATCCAAGAAGAAGATTCGAATTGACTTCATGCATTGCACAAGGAAAATCTCATAAAATTAAATTAGGAATATATGAAAATTGATGAGAAGGTTCCAAGCATAATTAAGGATTACATGTACAACATGTGCAAATATTTTTAGATGTTATACAAATATGGAGATGGTTTTAGCATTTTTGCCAAATACGCAAAGTATAATGTGATTAAAAAGCATATACAACATCTTGAAATGTAGTTTGTTTTTTAATTTATTTACAGTGATCCATCTAATAAAAATTACTATTATTTGGATTAAGGTGCCATCAACCTTGTAAATCTCATGTAATTTTAATACTCCTAATATTGTTTGTAATTCACTCATAAGGGATGGAGGGGATTTACCGGTAGTTGTATAGTCATCATGGTAATTGCTAAAAGGTGGTTATTTGGAGCTTATCCCATGGGAGACAATCTAGGAGGATATGGGAGATAATTTCTATATTGGGTGCCTAGTTTGTTATGCAAGATTTGGTGGATAGGAAGTTGTGGATCACCTTGCTATTGATAGGTTGTAAGATGGATGCCCATGTGGAGTCATTTAATGCTTTTTTATCTCCATGGATAAGGTTGGTTAGGTGGGTGTGGATTTTTTGCTAGTGGTTTTATCCACTTGTTTTGGGATACTATGGTGGTATTCCATCCACCTCTCATCTATAAATTGAGTTGTGGAGGTAGTGGAAGTATTGTATTATTTTTGCAGGTTCACAGGGTGTTGGTGAAGGATAGAGAGAAGGATATTGTTGTACAACTTCTTCAGTTTAATAATATACTTGGCCTCTCTTTTCCTGTGGAGTTTTTTTCCGAAAGGGTTTTTCTCCACATAAATCTGGTGTTAATTGTGTTGCTGATTTCTTTTATGTGATGTTATGTGCAATCACTTTCATTGTTTCAGTTTTGGATTAACTTATTTTTCAGATTTGCATACACATAACTAAGTTATTGCTGCTATCTTCACCTTGTTTTTTTCAACATTTGGTATCAGAGCCATTCGGTTATGTTGAGAGGGGGACACCTTTCTCTTAAGTGTTGAAGGTTTTTTGTTGTAGTGGGAGATTTTGTTGTGTGGTTTTGTAGATTTGTGAAGTAGGTTTTGAAAACCATGGCCTCTACTTCTCGCATGGACATTGAAAATTTTAATGGCACTGGCTACGAGATGTGGAAACTGAATATGGAGGATCTCTTGGAAGAAAGAGATCAGTGGTTGCCAGTTTCACAAGCTATGAAACCTTCAGACATGAAAGATGAAGATTGGGTTAAGTTGGACAAGAAGGCATGAGGAACCATTCGGTTGTGTCTTTCAGATTTTGTCCTCTTGAATGTCTCCACAGAAGACTCCACATACAAGTTGTGGAAGAGGATAGGTGATATCTATCAAACTAAAAGTTTGTCTAATAAGTTATATCTCAAACGAAGGTTGTATTCATTAAAAATGAAATATGGTGAATCTATTGTTGATCATTTGAATGCATTTAATCTGATTTTAAGTCAACTTGCATCAATAGATGTTAAGATAGAAGAAGAAGATAAATGTATTTTATTGCTTTGCTCTTTACCCGAATCTTGGGAAAATCTAATTGTTGCTATTAGTGGTGGTGCTACAGAGGTAAATTTAGATAATATTATTTCTATCCTTCTCTCAGAGGAGATGAGGAGAAAGACCATGAATAGTGGCTCCCAAGATGCCTTGCATGTTCGGGGAAGGTCCAAAGAAAGAGGGCCTAAAGGGGATAAAAATAAGGATAAGTCAAAAGGATGTTCTAAGACCCCCGAAAAGAGTAAAGTGAAGTGTTAGAATTGTGGTAAGAGAGGGCATGTGAAGGAGTGTAAAGCAAAGAAAAAGAATGCAGATTCCTCCATAGAAAAAGCCTCTGATGATGATTCTGATGCCTTTACTATTTTTGCTAACATTGTGAGTAATGATGCTTGGCTTATTGATTCAGGTTGCTCCTACCATATGACTCCTAACAAGGAGTGGTTTGCCACGTATAAAGCAATTGATGGGGGAGAAGTTTTCCTTGGTGATAACAACATGAAAAGGATTATTGGTAAGGGAAAGGTAAAGTTGTGTTTCAGTGATGGGAGTATTAAAACCCTTGATAATATTTTGCATATTCCAGGACTTGCGAGAAATCTACTTTTTGTATCCAAGTTGAATGATTCTGGAATGCATGTGACATTTGACAAGTCTGGTTGCAGGTTGGTAAGAGGGAGTTTGGTGATAGCTAAAGGATCTCGGATTGGGACCTTGTTTAGGCTAAATGCTTCTACTTTCAGTAACTCTACCAATGTAACTGGCACTAAAAATGCATGTATGTTGTGGCACCATAGATTGGGTCACATTGGTGAAAAAGGTCTTAAGACCATTCTAAATAAAAACTTGGTTGACGGTATTTCTGATTATTCTATTGGTAAAAATGATTTATGTGAGCATTGTGTGTTTGGTAAACATAATAGATCATCATTTCCTAAAGGTGTTCATAAAGCTAAGAGACCATTGGAACTTATTCATTCGGATGTATGTGGTCCAGTGGATGTTCCTTCATTGGGTAAATCTCGATATTACGTTTCCTTCATTGATGATGTCTCAAGATACACTTGGATTTATTTTATGCACTCTAAATCTGAAATTTTCACTAAATTTAAGGAATTTAAGGCATTAGTTGAGAAGCAATCAGATTATAAGATAAAAGTGTTGAGATCTGCAATGGGGGTGAATATTGTTCTAGGGAATTTGATGAATTCTGTAAGCATGCAGGTATTATCCGATAGAAGACTACTCCTTACACTCCCCAACAAAATGGGGTTGTAGAAAGAATGAACCGAACCTTAATGGAAAGAGCTAGGAGCATGTTGAGTAGTGCTAAGCTAGATAAATGCTTTTGGGTAGAAGTTGTTGGTACTACTTGTTATGTAATTAATAGATCTCCTTGTTCAACTCTTATTGACAAAACTCCTTATGAAGTGTGGATAGGTAGAAAGCCTTCGGTTTCACACTTAAGGGTCTTTGGTTGTGAGGCTTTTGTTCATGTGCCTCAGGAGAAGCGATCTAAACTAGATCCAAAAGCACAGAGATGCATCTTCATGGGATATGGTGAGAATGTAAAAGGTTACAAGCTTTGGAATCCTTTAACCCGTAGCATGGTATTTTCTAGAGATGTTGTTTTCAGGGAGTTTAGAGCTTTTCCAGATGAAGAACAGCCAAAGGAGAAGACAAAGTGCACTTCGAGATAAAGAATGAAAAGCAGGAAGATGCACATGTGGAAGAATAGTTAGATGGATCTGAGGATGGAGAAGCAGAGGAGGGTTCAGAGAGTTCAAAGAGCTCAGATGATGTGCAACATGAGCACACAGAGGGAGAAGAAGAATAGGAAAATCCCACTACTCCTACCTTGAGGAGATCCACAAGGTAACGAAAACCAGTTAAAAGGTATGGCCCACCAGATTTTTGGTGTGTATTTGCTTTGTTGAGTACTGACGATGAACCTAGATCCTATAGGGAAGCTCTCTCTTCGGAGGAAAGTGAGTCTTGGATGCAGGCCATGCAGGAGGAGATGATGGCCTTGGATAGTTGTGACACCTGGGATCTTGTTAGTTTACCCAAAGGAAGAAATCCCATTGGATGCAAGTGGGTATTTAAGAAGAAATTTGGTGCAGATGGTTGGTTAGAGTGGTACAAGGCTAGACTGGTGGCCAAGGGCTACTCCTAGAGAGAGGGAGTTGATTTTGGTGAAATTTTCTCTCCTATTGCTAAGTTAACTTCTATTAGATTCCTTTTGTCTATTGTTGTTGCTTATGATTATGAGATAGAGCAAATGGATGTTAAAACTACTTTCTTGCATGGGGATCTTGAGGAGGAAATTTATATGTGATAACCTGATGGTTTTGTTGTGAAAGGAAAAGAACAATTGGTTTGCAGGTTAAAGAGATCTTTGTATGGTTTGAAATAGTCACCTAGGATGTGGTATCAGAAGTTTGATGCTTTCGCATTAAAGTTGGGTTTTATGAGGAGTGAGGAAGATCATTGTGTATATTTTAAAAATATTGATGATCAGATACTAATCATTGTCTTGTATGTTGATGACATGTTGTTTATTGGTAACAACAAGGTGATGATTAGAGAACTCAAGACTCATATTTTTGGCACATTTGATATGAAGGACTTGGGGGCTGCAAAATATATTCTTGGGATGGAAATCAGTAGAGATCGAGCTAACAAAAAGCTTTGGTTAAGTCAGAGTAAGTATGTTGATACTATTTTGCAGAGGTTTAATATGCATAACTGTAAGCCAGTTAATATTCCATTTCCTGTTGGTACTAAGTTGAGTTCAGACATGAGTCCTAGTAGTGATGATGATTTTGAGGATATGTCTAACGTTCCTTATGCTAGTGTCATTGGGAGTTTAATGTATGCAATGGTTTGCACTAGACCAGATATTGCCCAAGCAGTGGGAGTTCTGAGCAGGTTTATGTCTAACCCTGGTAGAGAGCATTGGACTTATGTTAAGAGGGTATTCAGATATTTATGAGGTACTTCAGATCATTGTTTGGTTTATTATGGTACTAATGGTGTTGTTGAGTCATTGGACATACAGGGGTTTGTTGATGCAGATTGGGCAGGTGACTTGGATAGTCGAAGGTCCACAAGTGGCTATGTGTTTACTTTGTTTGGAGGTGCAGTGAGTTGGATGAGTAAGAGGCAGCCCACGGTTGCTTTATCCACCATAGAAGCAGAGTATATGGCTGCTACGCATACCTCTAAGGAGGCGGTATGGTTACAGAGACTTGGTGTTGGTATTGGTTTTGATTGCAGGACTGTGAGGATCGGATGTGACAGTCAGAGTGCTATCTGTTTGACCAAGAATCCTATGTATCATGCTCGTACTAAGCATATTGATGTTCAGTATCACTTTGTGCGAGAAATGGTTGAGGGCAGGAAGGTCCTGATACAGAAGGTTGACACTTTGGAGAATGTTGCAGATTCTCTCACGAAGCCAGTAACCACGAAGAAGTTCACTTGGTGCAGGAAGGCCATGGGTCTTGATCACTGTGCTTGATTTATTTTATGTTTTCCTATGGGTGTATTTACAATGTATGATGTCAAGTGGGAGAATGTTGGGATTAAGGTGCCATCAACCTTGTAAATCTCATGTAATTTTAATACTCCTAATATTGTTTGTAATTCACTCATAAGGGATGGAGGGGATTTACTGGCAATTGTACAGTCATCATGGTAATTACTAAAAGGTGGTTATTTGGAGCTTATCCCATGGGAGACAATCTAGGAGGATATGGGAGATAATTTCTATATTGGGCGCCTAGTTTATTTTTTATGCAATATTTGGTGGATAGGAAGTTGTGGATCACCTTGCTATTGATAGGCTGTAAGATGGATGCCCATGTGGAGTCATTTAATGTTTTTTATCTCCATGGATAAGGTTGGTTAGGTGGGTGTGGATTTTTTGCTAGTGGTTTTATCCACTTGTTTTGGGATACTATGGTGGTATTCCATCCACCTCTCATCTATAAATTGAGTTGTGGAGGTAGTGGAAGTATTGTATTATTTTTGCAGGTTCATAGGGTGTTGGTGAAGGATAGAGAGAAGGATATTGTTGTACAACTTCTTCAGTTTAATAATATACTTGGCCTCTCTTTTCTATGGAGTTTTTTTTTAAAAGGGTTTTCTCCACATAAATCTGGTGTTAATTGTGTTGTTGATTTCTTTTATGTGATGTTATGCGCAATCACTTTCATTGTTTCAGTTTTGGATTAACTTATTTTTCAGATTTGCATACACATAACTAAGTTATTGCTGCTATCTTCACCTTGTTTTTTTCAAGAACTATTAACCTATTTGCTTCTATTTTTAATATTTTAAATAATATTTTCTTGACATGCAATTTAAGAACTTAGTAGTTTTCATTTTTTTTTTAAAGTTGACTTATATTTCAAAATAGAATACTGAGAAGTCACCTTTGACTAGAAAAATATCTAAGTGTAAAGGGATAGTAAAATTTTACACACACAAGGAACTTATATAATTAATTAGTTTGGTGTAAACTTGGTAATAAAAAAGTGAATATAGTTATTATTTTAATATTAAAGTAATTTAGGTCCGAGGTGTAGACAAATTGGTCCCACCAAATCCCATAAGGCGGAGTTCCAAGGTTCAAATATCAGGCTTCACCGGACTGAATGCTTGTCCCTTTCTTGATGCTTTCAATAGCGTAAAAGGTTTAAAATGATTGTGGCATGGTGGTTATAGGTACAAATTGCATGAAGATCTGTGTGGTGACTTTCGAGGTGGACAACATAGAATACTATGGCGACCATAAAAACTGGATAACCTGCCCGGATTTGTGGAGGCTACCAATTCCACCATGTAAATTCAAAAAAAATATATTAAATTAATTTAAAAAATATTAGTTTGAATAGATTATATTTTTTATTATTTTAAAACTAAATAGATTTTTAAGATGTATATATATATGTTTGTGTTATATTTATAAGTTTAAGATTAGAATATAAGAAGCTTATGAGACAAGAATCAAAGTATCATGGTTGTCAATCTTAAAATTTGAGTTAATAATTTTTTTTAATAGATTTGACCTTTGTTATTATTTTTTCCAAGATTTTTATTTTGTTCTATTCAAACAAGTGTCAACCTTAAAATTTGATCTAATAATCTCATTTTATAGGGTTTTTCTTTTGTTATTGATTTTTGATAATTAATTTTCTTACACTTTCTGTTGTCTTATTCAAACAAATTTTAGATGACTCAACTATTTAAGTATCAACATTTGTTCTTTTTCTTCTTATGTTCATCTACTACTCAAAATATTGTGCTTGATCTTCTATTTGAGGTTCCTTTTCATCTTCTTTCTTTGGATCCTCTTCATCTGTGTGATATTATTAAAATTTCATTAGTATGTTTAACATGGATCATTCTACTATATCTCAGGTAACTTTTGGAATTGTTTTAAATATGAGCCTTTGAAGAAATTTGTCTAGTCTCATCATTAGAGCTTTCTCAAAAAATTCACTATAATTGACTTCTTTGTGCCAATATAGTTTAGAAGAATGATTAATTATCCCATAGCATTTACATGGATAGAAATTCTAACATTTTATTTCTTCATGCCCAAGTCTACTGCAATAGCTGCAACTCACTGCACATGCTTTTGAAGTATTTTTCTTAACCAAAACTTTGTATTGATGCCCATTAGGATTCTTGAAAAAACAATGCACGCAGTGATGTAGAATTAAAGATCTTTTATCTTTATTCTTCTAATAAATAAATTGTAATTTATTTTGTTGCTGTGTTTTGAACTTTAATCATATTTTTCAAATTGATCTTTCTTTGCATCCTATACATGACAAGTTTTAAAACTTTACAAAATTATTTCTTTAATCCCTTTGGAGTATATTCTCCAAGATTTTATTTTCAAATTCAATAATCAAGTCCTTTAGAATAGATGTCCTTTTGAATCCCAAATTTCCAATTTTCAAATTAATAAATAAAAATAAAAAATTTCAATTTCTTTTGGAGTATAAATATTCATCTCTCCAAAATTTAATTTATCAATTTAAATCAAATTTGCAAATTGAATAATAAAAAAATTTAAAAGTATTTTGAAGTAGAAGACTCTGTGTCTCCCTAATAATTTATCAAATTTACAATTTTTCCAATCAATCAATATTTCAAAATTTGATTGCAAAATCAAGTTTTGCAAATATAAAAAAAATTAAAATCTATTTGGAATTGAAATCCTTTTGACTGCCTAATTATCCAATAAATAATTTTCTACTTTTTCAAAAAGCTATTTGTGAATTCAAATTCCTTTTCACTCCAATAATTCTTTAAAATTCAATAAAGTTAATTTCCTTTTTAAAACTTTATCAAATTTCAAATATATCCAAATTTAAATCATGCACTTAAATAAAGGTTGACCTTATAACTCCAAATTTTAAGTGCTAAAATAATTATGCTTGAATTCAATAGTTGTAACTTTTTACCTTGGCTCATGCATAAACTTCAATGCATGATCTTCTATATTTGTTAGGACATATGGTAAGATTACCGTTAGAGAAAATAGTAGGAAATGAAATGTCTTAAAATGTATGTTACTCATGATTTAAATGAATGTTTCAAGATAGAAATCAATAACTTATCGAGACCTTAGATTGGATATCTATTTGACATTGATGCTCTTGTGCTTCGTCTACCTTTAGACTGCACTCTATTATTTCCTCTCAACTTTCTATAATCATTGTTATACTATTATGACTCTATGCTACTCCTTTTCCTCTCGACTTTATATAGGTGCTACTACTTTGAGGTCTTAATCTATGTAGGTATTTTTATTCTCTTGGTGCTTCGACTCATAACAATGAAGCATATTGTCATTTTTTGGGGCTCTTCTTCTCTAGTGCTTCCATAGACACTTAAGAAAAACTCTCTTAGAACATATCTTACAACCTTGTAGTCCCTTTTGTACTAGGAAAAATAAAGTTGGATATCCTCCAATTTTGATGGTTTTATTTCTTCTGTCCATTGGTTCTATTTGACTCTTAATATCAAATAATATCACGGTAAAATAGAATACCCAAAAAATTTTCTGCATGTCCTTCATATGGCTCAAAAATTTATCTATTTATTTAAATTCACACCTAATAATTCCTTCAATGCTAGCTTTAAAGACTACTTGAAGTAGCTCTAAATATAACTCTTCCATAAAGGATAGAGTATAGTGGCTTTGATACCATTGTTGGATTTTTAGCTAGATTATCATAGGTCCCAATATCCAAGATCTTGAGTAGTCTCGACATGTAAAAGCAATCACTATATTAAATGATAAAAATAATGAACATAACACTAATAAAAATAACAATAATATGAATAAAATGGCCAAAATCATTCATGCAATAACATAAAGAAAAATTAGAGTATAATTAATCCAAATATGCATACAAGTTTCAATATTATCAATGTCTGAATGCTATCTACGATACTTTGATAATCGATGAATGATATATTACATGGAGCTTTTTCTACATGATATAGACTCGTAAAGATATTTCTTCAATACTTGACTATTGCTCTCCTCACATATATGAGAGATGTATTTTTTCCTATTCCATGCATAAGATAAATCCTCTGATGTCTTTTGGCTTCTCATATTGCCACTTGTATGCATGACTATTTAATCTCCATTTGCACATTTTATTTTATAACACATCACACACTCTTAAATCTATACACATGCACAATATATTACATGACACTTGCATAATCTCGCTCCTCACACTTGCACACATAGTTACATGACACTTGTGTACATCTTACACATGAACACTTACATAAAAGGAAAATATGAATCACCATCCTAAACTATTACATATTTAAATTTATACAATAAATATACTATAGGGGTACATTAGCATGTGCCAAATAATGTAATATTCTCCAACAACCTTAAGGTTCACTCATGGAATTAGAACTTGTAATGTGAAATTGTTCACTACTTTGTACTGCTTGTATAGAGCCCATTAGAAAGATATTAAGATTCACCAATTGGATTCAAAACATTACTTAAGGTGTAAAACTCCAAATAAAAAAATCCAAGATTTAAATTCAATAAAAAATAAAATTATATATCATGTTTTGTAACCAAAATATAATTTAATAAATATATATTAAATAAATAACATATTTTATCATATAACTTATCACCTCATAAATATTAAAACTATTTTTGCTTTACTGATACTACTTATCGTCAACCTCCGTAATTTTTCTTTTCGCCTTCTATTGTTTTTTTTTTGGTTTATTTTTAGACTTCTATTGTTATAATGCTTTTAATATAAATTCCTGGCAAAACTTCAAAATTAAATAAAATTTATTCTACTTGTAGACACCAAAACAACACTAATTTGATTATGTGACGACAAGCGCTAATCGCATTGACACACACAACCCCTAGGGCAGCCCCCAGAGGTTAAACAGTGGTCCTAACGACTCCCAAAAGCAGTTTGGAGGTCAAAGGTCAATTTGGCACCTTTTTTGCACCTTGCTCTCTGCTCGTCCCACCCAGGGATGAATACAAACTGGCATTCGTCCCACCCAGGGATGAATAGCAGCATTCACCCCAGGGTGAGGCGAATAGCAAGTTTGACTGGCAAAAAGTCAAACCTCGACAAATTTGCTAGTTAACTAAGGATTTAGGCCTTGCAATTGCAAGGAATAGCTTTAAATCAAGGAGAGATACTTCTGTCATGCATGTATTTATTTTAGAGACCTCATGCAAGGAGATTCTAAATTAGGGAATTAGCTTTTCTCTGAAAATAGGACAAACAACTCAAGTAGCGCCCTCGCATGCGCAATTCAAATAGAGAGACCCTAAGGTCTATAAATTGGTGAGTTTTCTCACCCAAAAGATATACATAGAAGGAGCATTTGAGCAATGAAGTGTTGCCAATTTACACACCTACTTGCGATTTGTGTCTTTCACATCCTTAATCTCTCATTTGAAAGGGAGGTTATTGGGTGACTATTAGAAGCACGAATCCGGACCCAAAACCCAAATTTTGGCCACAAAAATCCACAAAATTTGTCGACAACACCCCATAAGAAGTTTTGGACCCATACCAAGTGGATTGGTGCCGAAACAGTGTCCCAAACGTTGGGCATTCTGCCCCCGGGTGCCCCCCAAACTGTCACAGTCCTATTCGCCCCACCCCAGGATGATTAGAAATATGTGATAGATTTCTCTGATTTTTATTTTGTATTTTATTCTATATCTGTTAAATAGGCTGTAGTTTAAATTTCATTTCATTCTGAGCAATTTTGACTAGGTGTTTGTCATTTCTCGCCTTTACTAACTTGCAGATGGCACCAAAAAAATCTGGGTCCTAGATGCCAAATTGGAGAAATTTGACCATCTGGGTCTTCCCAAAACACCCCCAATTAGCTAACCCCAACTTTGAAGGTCATTTGGAGCTTCCTAAGTAGGACATTGAAGAGGGTGCTTTCTAAAAAATTGTTGTAGGCTTATTTGTCCCACCCTGGAGCGAATACAAATCTGTGAGGAATTTCTAGACTATTATTTTTGTAGTGGCTTCCTGGTAACATATTTATGCTACTATTAAATTTTTAGGTCAATCCAAGGTCATTTTATTATCGTTTTAATATTTTCATGCATATACTGACAGTAGGCCTTGGGAAATACATGCTTTATTCTATCCGCAGGTGCTACTAATATTTTCTATTTCTTTGAACGGAGGTTTCTAAAATTAGAGGATCAGGAAGGAGTGAAAAATAATATACACAAGCGGTGACGACGTTTTGGTCTGCCCATCTTACATGTGGGCACGCGGAAGAAGGATTGTTATCATGGATGTGACAAGAAACATATTTGACGCTCCTATCCCCTAAAAATGAAGGAGACGTATTGTAACACGACTTTGAAAGCACATCAATAAAAAGGACATTATTCCATATTGCTTTTATCTTGTGTTGATTCGCTCATGTTCTTTCCTTTTTATGCATTTTTCAATACATAGGCTTTTGGCATTAAATTTGGTTTTAGACGCATCGTATTCAGCATATTCCTTTTTGTTTTCGTATCCTCGTGCTTTCAATGGCGATCACGGTGGGACCTCTATCCCTTGATTTTTAAGATTAAATTTTTGATTAAATTTGATTGGTCTTTTGCTTACAGGTATCAATTTTTCAAACGCTGGACTATTTTAGTGCAGAAATTCAGAGACATCCGATTTGGGCAGAAAGAGGTAGGGGTCTTAAACACCTTCTATCAAAATTTTGTTGTTTGTTCTCTGGTTATTTGCTTGAGTTTGAATGCTTGTTTTCTTCATTTATGCAACTTAAAAATAACCCCACACACCACGTGGTAATTTGAAACAACAAGGAGTTGGTCATAAAACCCCAACCCTTGAGCAAGACCAACGGTGGATTTCATCACCACCTTGGCTTGAGATATTGCATACATTACCTCGATCGCGACTGTTGCTAGACGTAAATCCTGACGAAAGCTGACCAAGTGTATTTGGGGTGATTCCCAGCGCATGAGGATAAGTCTTCTATGGTAGGTGTCATAAACAGAGCGATCCCCCTTTTGTACCACCTATGTTCCATGTACCATCTGCTCTCACGTACCAATAGTTTCCTTCATGTAGGGGTGGGTATATAGAGAGGTTGGTATATCGGTCTGGCAATGATATATCGAAGGGGCGACCATTTTTTGAGAGTCATAAGAGCCGTCATTTTGCATTTAAATGTTCTTTCACAAACTTCCAAAACGAACATCAAAAACACACTGAACCAGGTTTAGGGCACACTTTTAATCGTTAAACGAGATAATCATTGTTTGTGTGTGTGATATTTCCTGTTTAGTGTAGCATAAGAAATCCTAAAAAAAAAGATAAAAAATCTACTCGTCTTTAGGAGCACATCACCATGGTGTACACTTGTAGCCAAGCCCAATCATGGGAAAGCACTGCAGAAAGTGCACCAATGGGGGCAAGTCACCTCCGATATAGTCTTGTGGACTTGGTCATCCCGCCTTGGCGGCCTGACACATAAGATAGTCCACATCATGCCATAACAAAATAAGACTATAGAGGCACCTCTTTGAGGGGCACCCCCACTCAGCATAGGTCCTTTCAAGAAGAGAACCTACACGTAGCACTCGACATAAACAAGAGACCTCCCTTAGAATCCCGTTATGGGTGGCCTAGTGATGAAGTGCTAGAGCAGCAGAGGGTCCAAAAGGAGGGGCCACAAGATTTCATCATCCCTCATCTACCCCACATTACTGTTAAAAACACTAGACAGTATCCAGAGTATCAAGCTTTTATGCATATGAAAGAGAGGACGAGGAAGATTACCATGTTCCTCAAGAGAAGTACATAGCACGGGAGCAATGTACCTCCACACCTGCCATGTATCAGGATCACCCATTGAGGCTACAACCTCGGGTTAATGTAGCTAACCTCGATAGAGGAAGCAACCCATAGGGGTCTCTGATCACCATGACCGAGATAGACATGTAGGAGAGGCATCTAGGTTTCCTAAACAAGAGACGACAGAAAAAATTGACTTGGCATTTGCCAAACATACCGCCCGCCAAGCGCAAATCACGTAGCTTAGGCAAGATCAAGAATAGTTAGAGCATCTGTACCTCCTTAGAAAAGAGCGCATTCAATGTCAGGTAGCCGAATTGCTTCATAACAAAGTTCCTACGAAGGTTCCAACCCCTCGCACGCATAAAGTAGAAGTGTATGAGAGGCATAACCCCTTGGTACGAGACAGGTCCACACGACCTTATCAAGTATTGCCTTCGAGACCTCCTAGACCTGAGCGGGAGGCCACTCCCTGAAACAATGATGGGCACCCTCCGTGGGCACCCACCCATGTGTATAGGTCTCGACCAGGCACTCCTCAAGAAGCTTATGAGGAGTATGAATAAGAATAAGAGCGGGCTAAAACGCTCTACCAAGGCAGAGGGGGTGATATCCAGCTACCTCTCAATAGGTCTCAAGTTCCCTGCAACCCACAATGGGAGTAAACTAAGGAGGAAGAAAGTAAATCCTCTGATGCATATAAAGCACTGCTAGAGCACTTAGAGTCTATGGGAATTAAGACTTCTGGGCCCCAAAATCCCACTTTATGCCAACTCCATAGTCATCCTGTGCATCCATCAGTGCCAAAACCTCCATACCCTGAACACTTTAAACTGCCTCAGTTGGCACTCTTTAGAGGGGAGGAGGATGCCCAAGAGCATGTGACTAGATTCCTGAGCCAGTGCTTTGGCATTCAGGACAATGATGCTTTGTTATTAAGAACATTTATAACCACATTCGTAGGCCCTCCCTCGGATTGGTTCACCTAATTACCAAAACATAGCATCAGTAACTTGGATCAGCTAGTGGACACATTCCTCGAATGCTTCGCCTTCAACACTAAGAAAAACACGTCATTAAGTGACCTAGCTAGCCTTAGGCAGTATGAGGAAGAGACCATGGTGGCATACGAGAACCGATGGAGGACGTTGCTTTCAAAGCTGCCTTACCTCCCTCCCATGTCAGACTTGACCCAAATGTTCTCAAAAAATTGTTTGAGATCGATCTTTGTGCTATTACAGCTGCAACAATATGCCAGTTTAGAGGAAGCTCTGGCACAATCCAGGATCATTAAGGAGATTAAGATACAGGATGGTGAGATCACCAAACCTAAGAAGAAAGAATGGACCAAGAACACTAAAATAGGGACCACACCACCGAAACCCACCACGGTTAATCAGGTTGCTATCAACGTCCCTAAGCCTGCACAAGCAACACAACCTCAAAAGGCTAACTATCAGGAGGTGCCTCCTAAAAACTATGAGAGAGAAAACCAAAGGCAGGAACAAAATCAAAAGCATCACCCTCGATGACAATTTACTCCCTACACAGAGTCCAGGGACTCTCTGTTTGATCGCTTGTCAGCGGTGAACTTGATCAACCTTCCAAAGATTCAAACTATAGACCCCAATGCACTGAAGCCTAAGGGGTACCGATAGGACTTGTACTGTAGGTTCCATAGGCATAAGGGACATGATCTTAACGCATGTTGGAAGTTCAAATTTTTGGTACAAGACCTAATTGACAATAAGACATTGGCAATGGACAACCCCGTAGTGCCAAACAACCAACATATGGGAGTATTCAGATACCCCTTGCCTGCCCATGATGCATAGGAAAGACCCCTTCAAGTTAACAAGGTGCAACAAAATTTCCCTATGCAAGGATATGTGGGGATGATAAGCATAGTGACTAGGAACAAGAAGTACCCAGGAGCTACGCCCGCGGTAGCCACAAGAGAGGTTCCATCGACGTCACAAACTCAACAACACCCTACGCAACTTCCCCTACCTAGACCAGTGGCCACGATTTGGACTAGACTTACCCAAAGTCTAAGGACCATGTCAGCTAGGCTCTCCATATATGAGCTCATTCAACAATAAACACCCCATCGGGAGGCTCTAATGGTGATTTTAAAAGCAATCGAGCTACAGCCCCCCGAAGAAAAATCTTTCAACAACTTTGTGGGACATGTAAAACAATGTATAGAACCTGTCATCACCTTTAGAGAAGATGAATTGAAAACAGTGATAGATGATGTGGCGGATCCACCCCTGCACGTTATTGCATGGGTCAACGGGATTTCGTATAAGAGGGTGTTGGTGGACACTAGCTCATCTAGTAATATCATCACTACAGCAGCACTGAAACATTTGAAGTTGCTAGCATCTCACATCTTGGCCTCCACTTATACACTGTGAGCATTTAATGATGCGATATGCTCGATAGTTGGCACAATTGTCCTACCCATCCAAGTGGGACAAAGACTATTCATACATTGTGCCACATCTTGGAAGGTGATATGGCTTATAATATCTTACTGGGCCAGCCTTGGATCAGGGACATGAAGTGTGTCCCTTCAATAGCTCATCAGTGCCTAAAGTATACATTTGAAGGACAGGTGCATGTAGTCCCGGTAGACTTAGAGCCCTTCAAATACTGCAATACAGTGCAATTCATGCCGCAATCTACCCTTCCATCAATACATTTGGATTTTTAGTTGAATCCATCTCAAAAGGGTTCGATTCCACAGGCATCTCCAGTGATTAATCCGTCGAGTCCTCAGCCAGGTCCATATTCTTTCGCTAGTCCTTCAACAATGATGCCACCTATGGTGGCCACATCCAAGGACAAGGGAAAGAAACCCCTAGAAGAGGAACCACCTCTAGTCTCAACCATCTTGACAGAAGAGATGCCTAGCAGAATGGAAGTCGAGATGCCTAGTTCACCCCACATGGAGTGGACTCAGGAAGGACTCCCATTTTCTCCCCCTCAACTGCCAACGGTCACTGTTGAAATGGCCAACACGGGCCTGGGGGAGTATCTAGTGAGGAAAATTATAGAAACTCCCACACTTGAGTCCATGTAGGACATGGGGAGGCCTCAACTCCCAATCGGCTCAGTGGTTCCTTTAGGCTACCCACCCAATCAGACAAACTTTATTTATGGGGGCCTGGATAATGGCGTTGAAATTTGTATGCAAGAAGACGAATATGAAGATCCTTTTGCTGAGGACGTCAACTATCTGTCCAACCCTAATTTTTCTTTAAGATATCTAGGCCAATGCAATTGGCATGGATATGGGTTGGGTAGGTATGAGCAAGGAGTGTGTGTTCTTTTCCAACCGAGATATCAAATGTCGTATGACAAGTCAGGAGTAGGGTTCAACAACCCCTTGCCCCTAGACATCTTGGTGGAGAACAAGCAAGGCCTAGGGATAGGCAACAAGGATGGGTTGGCATCAGATCCATATGCCAATCCTAACATAACCTATACATTGGGAGATTATCTCCCATTGCTAACAACCAACCTTGTTGACCATAACAACCCTGTTGAGTGGTATTTTCACCCAATTGTGAAAACACACTTTCCGATAGGATTTGGGTTCTAAATCCTCTGCTTGCAAAGAAATTAAACAAGTAACTTCTCCAAGGTTCCTGTTATGTTAGCATTTTGCATCTCGTGTATTAATAATATCAAATAAAGATATTCAATTAAAATGCTTGGAACACCTTAGTGGTTGCAAGTAATGGCGAAAACAAGGGGCACTGTGGTTTATTTTATTGTGAAATTTTAATGATTGTTCATTGAACCCGAATAAAGCAAATGTGATTTGGTTCTTAAATAACCATGCTGTAACTTCAAAATGAAATTTAATGAAATGCCATAAAATGAAGGAATTATTTATGGATTTTGAAGTTTTTTTAATTTTTTATTTTATTTTAATGCTTGAAATATAATGTTGGAGCTTCTGAAAATAAAGTGCAGCAAAAAGAAAATAAAATGCAAAGAAAAAGAAATTAAAATTGCATCCAGTTTGATGCTATCCCGTCCTGGCAAAACCGAAGACAATGAGGTTTTCTGCATACAACCTAACCTATTGAACCTACAAAACACGCACAATCCAAATAAGTTAAGTGCTGGTCTCTGGGGTTTTACTGTGATTTTTTAGATCTAGACATTCGCATGAAGCAACCAAGAGAACTTGCATTCAACTTCACCTATAAGCCTAGAACTCTGAAAGGGAAAAATAAAACAATTAAATCTTTTATGTAGAAAATGACTCCTTCTTTCTTGCCAACAAGATGCAAATTTTTGAACACTCTACATTAAAAATAAATCATGTTACAATAGCAGACTCTCTGGTTTTCTCAAAACCAAAAAAAGGAAGAAAACACTCCCGAGCAGGCCCAGAATGGCTTATCGCCTTAGGCACTGCAACTCTGCCCACAGAAGTTTCCGACCCTCGTGCCAATCTATTCCTTTGCTTTTATACTTTCTGGTGTGGCTCTTTGTTTTGCCCTGCGTCACTTCGTTTCACCTCCCAGAATGCATCATTTCATATTCTTGCCTTTTCGTTGCTTTGAATTCATGCTCGATGTCAAAATGTTCGATGTTTTTTGTCTTCATGTAACGCTTCTGTAACCCTAACACCTATATGCCACGTGTTTTGCGCTTCCTATGCACTTTCTGTAACGGCCCTATGTAAATCACGACATTTTTTATGCATGCAGCTTTGCTCCCTTGCTTTCACCACAAAAACGTGACATGTCGTGATATCGTGATGTTTTTCTGTCAACAGCCTTTCTTGCCTTCATGCACAGTGAAATGGCAACATGTCGCGATATCGCGACACTTTTCTGTTTCGTACACTTTGCTATTTTTCTGTTGTGAAATCATGATGTTTTTCATCTCTGTACACCTTGGCTGCTTCCTGTCGTGAAATCACGACGCTTTTTTGTACGGAGCCATCCTGTGGCTTTCTGTCGTGAAATCGCGATGCCTTTTCACTTGCTATGCCTTCGGCTGCAACCCGTCACGAAATCGTGACGTTTTTCACTTGGTACACTTTTGGCCGCAACCTGTCGTGAAATCGCTACGCCTTTTTGTTTCTTTCACTCTGGCAGCTTTTTGTCGCGAAATCGTGACACTTTTCTGTTTCGTACCATTTGCCAGCTTTCCATCACGAAATCATGACGCTTTTCTATTTCGGGCTGCTCTTGCTGTATTTGGCCGTGAAAATGCGACATGTCACGAAATCGCGACATATTTTCCATCCGTACCACTTCGCTGCTTTGGAGCCGCGAAAATGCGACCTGTCGTGATATCGCGACATTTTTCTGCTTTGTGCCTCTTTGCCGCTTTCTGTCGCGATATCGCGATGTTTTTCCGCTTTGTGCCTCTTTTCCGCTTTCTGTCACGATATCGTGACGCTTTTAGTGCCTTGCCCTATTTGACTGGTTTGACCCACGATTTTGCGACATGTCACGATTTCGCAACGATTTTCATTTTGTCTTTCTCTCTCCTCTTTGGGTCGTGACGGAGCAACATGTCATGATATCGCGACTCTTTTTCATTTTCGGCCACGACGGGGCAACATGTCACGAAATCGCGACACTTTTCATTTTCGGCCGCGACGGGGCAACACGTCGCGAAATCGTGACACTTTTCATTTTCGGCAGCGATGGCGCGACATGTTGCGATATCGCGACAATTTTCATTTTTTGGCAGCGATGGCGCGACATGTCGCGATATCGCGACACTTTTTATCCTTGTGCAATTTTGCCCATTTTTCTTGATTTTTAGCATCTGGGTCACTGAGATCTTCTTTGAAAGCATGCAAAAAAGGTGGGTCCCCAATTTTGGGGTGTGTTGTGGATCAGCCACAACAAACCCTTTCTCTTCGACCGAACAGGGAGAAAATTCAAGGACTCACCCATAAGAGGGATATGGACAAGACCAAGAAGGGTCTTTAGAGGATGAGTCAGAGTACGAGGTAGCCCCTTGGGATCCTTTCGAGTCTGATAGCAATCATTCACAAGTATATCCCATGAATGATGATCAGGAAAGCTTCTTGACAATGTTCCCATTGGATGCTCCAATTGAGCATATGCCACCTCAAGAGAATCAGGTCCCCCCATAGAGAGAGGAACAACCTCGATGGGACCACATTAATTTGCTCGAACAAGATGAGCCTCATATGTCGCAAACCACTATTGGAGCCAACGAAGGCCTTTGGATCTCTGACAGTGATTACGAAGATGAAACCGAGATGGCCTATCTCAACCACATGCGATAGATGCAACAACCAATATCCCTTGGACATAGATGACATGTTTGAACACCTGCACATAGGGCCAAGGCATAGGTGGCACCTAAACCAAGCATAGTTATAGCAATTACTGCACCCGCCACTCCAGGTACACAGAGAGCATCTTCCACCTGGAGACCCTATCAAACCATCAGTGCCTAGGGTGGACCCTATATTTGTCTCCGTGCATAGGGCTGATCCATTTGTGTCAGTACCCATAGAACCAGATCCGAAGCACAAAGATCATCTAGGATGTCCGAGTTACAACACCCACGGTAATGGAGACCATAATCATTTCATCAACATGATCTCCATTGACCTAACCGCCCCCATCCATGATCCAGCCGACCCGACACGGTCATTGTATCTAGACCTAGATGCTATCGACTGGGATCGCGCTGACACACCGCCATCCCCATTAGAGTACTGGCCTTGTGGAGGAATGTTCCATTTCACCCCAAGATAGACTCAGGATGTCTTCCATGCTGAAGAGGAACCCGATGTTCCGAACGATGATCTAAATTTAGCAAACGATATCCACTTGATCCCAACTCCACACTAGTTGGAGGATGGGTCCCACATGTCAGTCGAGGAGACGACTGACGTAGACATCGGCTCTGATCCAGTGAATTTGCAAATCATCAAGTTGGGGGTAAGTCTATCCCCCGAAGAGCAAGCCGACTACATTGCCCTTCTCAAAGAGAAGAAGGAGGTTTTTGCATGGTCATACAAAGACATGCCGGGACTAGACCCACAGCTAGTCATGCATAATCTAACGCTTGATCCGACAGTCAAGCCAGTAAAGCAAAAACTATGTAAGATGCACCCAAAAGTGGCCTTAATGGTCAAATACGAGCTACAAAAGCTGTTGGATGCACAGTTTGTCATCTACGTGGATTACCCACCATGGTTGTCTAACATGGTTCCCATCAAGAAGCCCGACGGGAGGATTCGCATATGCACCAATTTTTGAGATCTAAACAAAGCGAGTCCTAAGGATGATTTTCCCTTTCCGAGCATCGATGCATTGGTAGATGCTACAGCGGGCCATGAAATGCTTTCCCTCATGGATGGTTTCTTGGGATACAATCAAATTCGTATCAATCCCGAGGACCAACTAAAAATGGCATTCACAATGCCTTGGGGGACATTTTGTTATAAGGTCATGCCTTTTGGCCTTAAAAATGTTGGCGCCACCTACCAACGTGCCATGACGTACATCTTCCATGATTACATGCACAAAACTTTGGAGGATTACATGGATGATTTGTTGGCCAAATCTCTTTTGTGCCCGGATCATCTCGATGACTTAAGCAAGATCCTCGATCGCCTCATGGAGCATAAGGTCGGACTAAACCCCAAGAAGTGCATATTTGGCATCACATCCGGAAAGCTCTTGGGTTACATAGTCTCTAAATGAGGAATCGAGGTAGACCCACACAAAGTCAAGGCAATCCTTGAAATGCTTCCCCCAACTACCATCAAGCAGCTCAAGAGTCTACAGGGAAAGGTCGCGTCGATCAAGCGCTTCATAGCGCAGCTATCTGACAAGTGCCGACCCATGAATAAATTATTGCATAAGGGGGTAACATTTCACTGGGATGACGAGTGCCAGTCAGCCTTTGATGATATTAAACAATACTTGGCTTCGTCACCAGTATTGGCACCACCTAGACCAGGAGTGTCATTCTACTTATACATCTCAGCTACTGAGGTGGCACTGGGTGCCATGCTGTCCCAGAAAAATGAACTACACAAAGAACAGGCTACTTACTATCTTAGCCGCACCCTGGTCAGTTATGAACTTAACTATGCATACGTTGAGAAGCTCTGCTTGGTAGTGGTGTTTGCTACCAAAAAGCTATGCCACTACATGCTCAGCAATACGACGTATGTTGTGTCTAAGGAGAATCCATTGCGATACATGATGAGTCGTACTTATCATAGTAGCCGCACGGCAAAATGGATCATGTTGTTGATGGAGTTTGACATAGAATTCATTGGACAGAAATCCATAAAAGGTCAAGTCATCGCCGATCAACTGGTAGAGGCTCCTCTTGAAGACGATCAGCCTCTGACCGTAGAACTACCTGATGATGGGGTTTTTCATGTTTTAGAATCGCCAGATTCTGATGAGCCTGAGTCACAGGCTGACATGACCTTATTCTTTGATGGTTCTAAATGTGAGCAAGGAGGTGGCACGGGAATTGTATTCTTCACTCCACAAGGGGCTCCAATGCCTCTGTCATTTAAATTAGACTTCCCGTGCACCAAAAACAATGCAGAATATGAAGCCTTGCTCATAGGTCTTCAGACAACAATCACCATGAACATTAAATGTTTAAACATCTTTGGTGATTCGTTGTTAATTGTCAATCAAGTAAAGGGGATATTCCAATGTAAATGTCCAGTTCTGCAGGCCTACAAAGCCCTTGTGGACAAATTCCTGGCACAACTTGAATGGTATGACATCGAGGCACTCCCTCGATCATCGAATCATTTTGTGGATACTATGGCCTCCTTGGGGTCACTAATCCCGCAAGACCCTTCCGGTGAAATGACAACCATTCAGGTTAAAACATTATCGCAATCCACGATGGAGCGTGCAAGCTCTGACCTAACGCCAAGAATCCACCTGATCCAGATTGAACCATCTCAGGATAGGTTCTCTCGAATCCATGATTGTCTGACTCGAGCCAACTGGGGGTCCTTGTTCTCCCCGACCCCTCTTAATAGCAACACAACGCTATTTTTACAAGTTCTTTCCCGCTCAGCTTTTGCTAGGGATGAACTTCAAGAGGGATTGGCCATTCATACCATCGAGGTTTCTGATCAGCAGGATTGGTACACACCCATTAGGGATTACCTCAAGCTAGGTAACCTCCCACTTGGATTGACACAAGCCATGAAAAGATCATTTAAATAGAAAGCGGCAAAACATGTCTTGTTAGGAGATGTTTTGTATCGTCGAAGCTATGAAGGAATCCTCCTCCGTTGCTTGGACCAGCAAGAGTCCGCTTGGGCGATCACCCAAGCACACGATGGTACATGTGGTGGCCACTTCAGCGGTATGGCCATCGCAAAGTGCATTCTTCGCATGGGCTATTATTGGCCATCTTTAGAGCGAGATTGTTGCGCATATGTAAAGAAGTGCGTGAAGTGTCAACACCATGCTAATTTGACACACGTACCTTCTCAGGCCTTGCAGCCGATCCAATCGGCTTGGCCTTTTTCGTAGTGGGGCTTCGATCTAATCGAAAAGATCTCCCTTGTGTCGTTCGGTCATCACACGTTCATCATAACGGCCACAGAGTACTTTACCAAGTGGGTGGAAGCAATTTCGCTAACCTCTACGACTGGATCCCGCATTGCGGAGTTTATTTTGCATAACATCATATGTCATTTTGGTATTCCATCCAAGATCCTGTCGGATAATGGGACGTCATTCAAGAACAAAGATGTGCGTGCTTTGACCACAAAGTACAAAATTCAGCATAGTTTTTCAACACCCTATTATCCGTAGGCAAATGGGCAAGCAGAGGCGTCAAACAAAATGCTAGTCGCCATCCTCAAAAAGACCATCACAGACAGTCATAAGGATTGGCACATTCAGATCCCGCTTGCCCTATGGGCTTATCGCACTAGCATTCGGACGCCCACTGGGGCAACTCCATTTTTGCTGGTGTATGGCTCCGAGGCAGTCATGCCTCTTGAGTTGGAAATCCCTTCCTTGCGCATTTCAATGCAAGAGTTCATCGATGATGACACTGCGCGGTAGGCCCGGTTAGACCAACTGACGTTGCTCGATGAACGATGCATCAATGCTCTCGAGCATTTGCGTATCTATCAAGAGCGACTTAAGAAAGCATACAACATGAAGGTCCACCTAAGGGAATTTTAGGTTGGTGACTTGGTCTTAAAAGAGAACCAACAGAATTCTAATTTGCCATCCCATCTAAGGGACAAGTTCATAGCAAACTGGTTAGGTCCTTATGTCATTGACAGTAGAATAGGACCTGGAACATACCGGCTTGCCTCTCTTGAAGGAATCAAGGAAACAGAACCCTTGAACATCAGTCATTTGAGGCCATTCCACATCTAGAGAGCCATAGTCCAACCAAAAGCTCCAAGGATTCTCACAATCGCTTGGTCAACCCAAAATGCCCCAAAGGTATCTATAAACCCTTTGGTCAACCCAAAAGCTCCAAGGATTCTCACAATCGCTTGGTCAACCCAAAATACCCCAAAGGTATCTATAAACCCTTTGGTCAACCCAAAAGCTCCAAGGATTCTCACAATCGCTTGGTCAACCCAAAATGCCCCAAAGGTATCTATAAACCCTTTGGTCAACCCAAAAGCTCCAAGGATTCTCACAATCGCTTGGTCAACCCCAAAAATGCTCCAAAGGTATCCATAAACCCTTTGGTCAAAACCAAAAGCTCCAAGGGTTACCATAACTGCTTGGTCAAAATACATATTCAAAAACAAACAAAAACAATAAAATCATCAAAAATAACAAAAAAATTGCATTTCAATTCCATGCATACTCATAAAAATAAAAATACAAAAATATAGGTTGCATTAGGCATCGCATCCATACATTGCATATTTGCTAGGTCATACAAGTCAAAAGCACCATAGACTGTCATTACTTGGCAATTCCATCATTTTCCACATCAAATCCATTTTATAAATGCATACATCCAGAATAACACCATCACCATTTTTTAGCATAGTCAGTTGTCTCCTAATGTATATAGGGTTTTCGTCATTCAGATGTCTTTAAATTTCTAGCCAAAAACTGTACAAAGTTAAACAGATTTTACACGGGAAAGTTTTACTTGGATCACGCCTTGTTACGTAACATCCCTACACAAGTTAAAACACATAAAATAATTCCTAAGTTGTGTGAATGCAAGAGAAACCTACAAAGCAGTCTAGGGTACCATAGGTGAAAGATTAGCCTGTTCATCCCCCTATGCGAATGGTTCCAGAATGCTGAGAATTGACAAAAGGATGAGCTCTTCCCTATCCATTCCCCCTAATAAATAGTGGTCTTCACCACTACCCAAAATCCCAATCACCGTTGGTCCCCAAAGTTGTAAGGATTCGTACTACACGTCCCTACCAAGGATGGGTAGTCATCCCCAAGACCTAAAAGGATCAACGCCATTCAAAAACAAAATTCCAACAAACCATCATCACAACCATCTCCACTCACCTTTGGTCTCAAAGTTGTAAGGATTCATACTACACGTCCCTGAACAGGATGGGTAGTCATCCCCAAGGCCTAAAAGATCAATGCCCTTACTTCATAATCTCCATCATCCCCTTGGTTCCCAAAGTCATAAGGATTCGTACTACACGTCCCTGAACAGGATGGGTAGTCATCCCCAAGGCCAACAGGATCAAGGCCATTCATAAGCCACAAACTTACAAGCTCAACCTTACAAAGCTCAAAATACAAAATCAAATAACAGTGGTTATCACCACTATTCAAAATCCTTGCTCAAAAAGAAAAACAAAGAGAAAAATAAACAGTGATTTTCATCACTATGTAGACGAGCAAGTATCCTAAACCATTGAGCAAACACACAACCTGAACTTGAATCTCTGGAATTCTCAGCATTTGAAAACCATCTAGGTGATCCTCATTACGGGTTTGGTGGATAGCCTACCTGGCAATGGTGGTATCCTAACCGCATGACGATATGTCTGTCACATTAGCTTTGCGTGTGCATAGACCAATGTTTGCATGTGGATGAGCTAGCTTATGGTACCTTAGATTGTCCCATGGATTAATCTTACTAAATACAACAACGGAGTTAGTGGAGCTAATTAGGTGATCCTCAGTACAGGTTTGGTTGATAGCCTATCTAGCACTAGCGGTATCCTGACAAATACCACATAAACGAACTCAATTGCACACACAGGGATGTGAAATAACTTGGTTAAATTCAAGTCGGATTTATACCTTGTTCAAAAGTCTTGCGAGATAAATGTACAATCTTGGCTAGTTAGTTAAAATATCTGAATCTCAGAAAAGCTTAACTACATTTTAAAACAATTGGTACATTTCATTCCGTACATCACCATAAAAAAATATGCAAAATACAAAAACAAAGTTTTCACATGCAAAGTCATTCCACAAAGTCATCCCATTAGTACAACAAGTCAGTCAAATCTTGCACAGTCTATGGTGCCATCGACAAGTTATCAACAACTCATTTCATTCATTCCATATGCATACATCATACAAATTAGAAACATCGCATTCATAATAGCATATGCATACATCAATGTAAATACATGTACATAAAAACAAACCATGAAAAGTGCATAAACACCAAAAAAGAGTCATCTATATATATATCATCAAAAATGCCCGTAGGCTACAATGAACCGGTCCTCTGACCCCGCAACAAAAGCCAAAAACTCAAAAACCCCCAAGCCTAGGGCGTCGGCCACCATGATCACGCAGGATCGGTGCGACGGGAACTACCCCCCATGGTGTGGGTCCTATGGGACCTCTCAGGGTGATTTTTGCTCGCCCCTGCATCACGCCCACTAGTGCCCCCCTCATCTAGCCACCTACGATGAGATGATGCTGACTGCTCAGTATCATTGTCTCTCATCCGACGTGAAGAGCCACCTCCAGGGGGCTCAGGTATCCACCCACCAAGGTGGATAATCTCTCCCTCCATATCCATCCGATGTCGAAGCCACTCTACCTCCCAACAGACCCCACTCTACCTCCCATCGATGGTAGTAAGCTACTACGTCATCACGCTGTGCTAGCTGCACCCGTAGGAGATCCCTCTCCCATGCAGCATCGACATCCCCATGCATTCTCCCACTCTACCAGCTGAGTCCACAAGAGATCTCTCTCCTACAAAGCCTCTCCCAGCTCCTCATATCATCTCCATAGTAGGTCCTCCAATCATGCTATCTCAGCGCAATGCCTTGCCTCCACATCCTCCGAACCTGCCTGAGGCCTAGGCGAATCCGGGACAGCAGCCTACTCTGGCTCCCACTGCTCTAGGACGTCCTGCATCTCCGGCTGATCTGGCACCCCAAACTCCCCTCCAACATCCTCAACCTCCACCAAGTCTGCATCATCCACGGAACACCCCAACCCTCTCCGGTGCCTCTGCACCCTCATCCCTTGCTGCACCCCCTAGAGGCCCCTCACCTCGCCATCACCGTAAAGTCCACCACTGCTCATACTCGGAAGTAACCCCGACGTCATCCACATCTAGGACGTCAATAGCTATATCTGAATCCTCGCCAAGTGGCGCAATGACTGGCCGGTCCAGAGTCCTCTCATCCCCCCGACGTCGATAGACCACGGGCTCACCAGGCATCCCCTAGTGCACCCCAAACTATCGGGTCACCCGACCATATGGGAAGAACTCCTGCTCAGTCCCATGCTGCCCAATCAGCCATCGCCCTCCATACCTACCGGAGCCACTCTCCAGCCTCAGTCTAGGTTGGACAGTCCCGATAGGGGCATTAGAACACCTCCCCAGGAGTAAGCCGAGCGAAGGCATCGACATAGTGCCCTACGACACCTGCCCATCATCGACTCTATCCCTGCTCCTCCGACCTCCACCATAGTACCCCGTATCCGATCTCCCGGTCTGTCATCTCTGCCCGAGTCATCCAGGGCAGCCCCACTGGCCTCTCCACTGCTATGTGCTGCCAAGCCCAACACTGCAACAAGTAGCTGCAACTAATCCCCTTTCGCTTTCGATAGTGGACCTCGTACAACTCATCATAGAGCTGTGCCAGTAGAGTCTATCCCCATCTCATAATCATCGATGCATCTGTCGGACACTCCACCAACCTGAACACCACCTCTAGCAGGTTCCACGAGAACCTCGCGCCCGAAGAGTCGAGAAGCAGCATGTTGGAAATGAGGCCCATGAGTAATGCGTGCCTCACTCCCAACACACCCCTCTCTAGCCACCATCGAACCAGTATGCCACCAATATGGCAGTCGCCCTCCGCCCTCTCCACGGGGTTCTCCACACCCAACTCCTCCCCATGCCCAAAATAGTGTATCAGTATTGTTGTCCTCCGATCCCGTGACATCGTCCGGATCGACAGTCCGTCTATTGGAATCCGAAGAATCCGATAGACATCCTCCAAGGTCACCGTCATCTCCCCTATTGGGAGATGGAAGGTGTTGGTCCGGGGATCCCACAGGTTGATCAGGGCCATCAGATAGGCCCGATCCCCGACCACCGGCTCCAGTCGAGTCACCTGCTTGAGCCCAAGGGCGTCAAGCCAGTCCCAGTCAGCCAAAGTCAGCGCCGCACGCGCTTCAGTGAAAATAGTAGGCACCCGGTACCGGCTCTTCACAACCTGCAAAAGAAAACAACACAAAAACATTAAAACAATGAAAAAATTGTACAACAATACCATGAATATACAACAAAAAAAAACCAAAAAATAATAACAACATTCAAAAACCTAATTTGTCAGATCTAGGGTTTTTAACTCTAACTGATAAATTAACAACAAAAAATTACAAAACAAAAAATAATTTGTCAGATCTAGGGTTTTAACTCTAACTGATAAATTAAAAAACAACAAACATTCAAAAACCTAATTTGTCAGATCTAGGGTTTTTAACTCTAACTGATAAATTAACAACAAAAAAATTAAAAAAATCATTGGTCAGTTCTAGGGTTTTTAACTCTAACTGATCAATTAAAAAACAAACAAAAAATAGTCACAAAATAATTTTTCAGACCTAGGGTTTTTAACTCTAAACTAGAAAATTAAAAACACAAAAACAACAAATAACTAGGGTTGAGCTACGTTTTTACGTTCAGTTTTACCCTACGTTTCTCACCTAAGTTTTGAACTTTGTTCAATTCGGGTTAAGCGAGGTTTTAAGTTATGTTCTAAACTAAGTTTTTTAGCTAAGTTTTCAACTAAAATTTTGATCTTTGTTTAACTAGGGTTATACTAAGTTTTAAACTAAGTGTTAATTTTGATAGACTAGGGTTTCATTTTTAACCTTAAACAACAAAATAAACAAAAACACAAGAAATAAGCAAACTGCAGTTTTCCAATTGCAACACAAAATAATAAAGAGGAAGGGCACTCACTGGTATCGCTTCGGCTCCGCCGCTCGATCCGGTGTGTGAACTCATGGTCGCAAGAAAAATTTGGCAGTGCTTCGCTTCGTAGAATTGACCTCCTCCTCCTCAGAGCTCCAAATCGCCAAGAAAAACAAATGCAAATGAGCCCAAAACTCAGTTTTGGCCTTTAAATAGGCTTTTTGAGCCTGTACTCATTCCCCCTAGGATGAGCACTTTGGTTAGCACTCGTCCCACCCTGGGATGAATACTAAATAGGAATTCATCCCACCCAGGGATGAATACAGAGCAAAAATTTCAAAAATAGCAAAAACTGCACAAAAATGCACCAAAAACAAGCCCTAAAAGTGTCCGATAAGAGTGCTTTTGCACTTGACATTCCGGGCATGCAAAATAGATGTCGGGGTCACAAATCCTCACTATCCTATTCCCTAAGAAGGCTACCATAGCCGGACCGCTCCACGGGAAGACGGATTTTTGAGAATTTCATCCCCAAATGGCGTCACCAAAACGGGTCAAAACCCATCCAAAAATAGCAATAACATTGCCGAACGAAGGCGCTTTTGTGCCTGACATTCTTGGCATCCAAAATAGACATTGGGGTTACAAATTGTCACTATCCTACTCCCTAAGAAGGCTACCATAGCCGGACCGCTCCATGGGAGGACAGATTTTTGACAATTTCAGCTCCAAAATGCGTCACAAAAAGGGTTCACACCCACCAAAAATAGGTCAGAATGTTCAAAAACTGCTTTCGCATTCAATGGTAAACAACTGAAGGCACCCTTACCTAAGTCATCTTGGGTCAAGCGACTCGTCACTTTTCTCATGTCGGTCATTCCCTCATCGATTCGTCGCTTGAGGGGGTAGTCACACTTAGTCACCAATCAACAAAAATATACCCAATCAAGGAAATGACACGCATTCAAAGGATCATTGACAAAGACAATCACGCCCCTGCTTGGGGCAGCAAACAAGCAATTATCACAAGCTGATCAAACACTTGGCATTCATGAATCATGAACTCAAGGTTCCCATAGACAAAAGGTTGCACCCTTTGCCTATTCATGACTGATCAATGTCCAAGCTCAAGTAACACCTCACCGAACAAGGTTAACACTTGAATTAAGTTCCTTAGCTCGTCAGAAGCAAGGATTCAAGAATGCGTGCCCTTTCCATACTTGGGGCATCAAGAGTTGGTTAGGTTACTGAGAAACCCTAATCATTAGTGCTTTGGTTATCTATTTTTGCTCGATGCTGTGCCTTGCATAGTGCTTCCCAAAAAGGGGCATCTATAGACACCAAAACAGCACCAATCCGATTATGTGACGACAAGCGCTGATCGCATTGACACACACAGCCCCTAGGGCAGCCCCCAGAGGTTAAACAATGGTCCTAACCACTCCCAAAAGTAGTTTTAGAGGTCAGAGGTCAATTTGGCACCTTTTTGGCACCTTGCTCTCTGCTCGTCCCACCCAGGGACGAATACAAACTGGCATTCATCCCACCCAGGGACGAATAGCAGCATTCGCCCCAGGGTGAGGCGAATAGCAAGTTTGACTAGCAAAAAGTCAAACCTCGGCAAGTCCGCCAGTTAACTGAGGCTTCAGGCCATGCAATTGTGAGGAATAGCTTTTATTCAAGGAGAGAGACTTCTATCATGAATGCCTTTATTTTAGAGACCTCATGCAAGGAGATTCTAAATCAGGGAATTAGCTTTTCTCTGAAAATAGGACAAACAACTCAAGTGGCGCCCTCGCATGCGCAATTCAAACAGAGAGACCCTAAGGTCTATAAATTGGTGAGTTTTCTCACCCAAAAGATATACAGAGAAGGAGCATTTGAGCAACGAAGTGCTGCCAATTTACATACCTACTTGCGATTTGTGCCTTTCACATCCTTAATCTCTCATTCGAAAGGGAGGTTATTGGGTGATTATTGGAAGCACGAATCCGGACCCAAAACCCAATTTTTGGCCACAATATTCCACAAAATTTGTCGACAACACCCCATAAGAAGTTTTGGACCCATCCCAAGTGGATTGGTGCCGAAACAGTGTCCCAAACGGTGGGCGTTCTGCCCTCGGGCGCCCCCCAAACTGTCACAGTCCTATTCGCCCCACCCCGGGATGATTAGAAATCTATGATAGATTTCTCTGATTTTTCTTTTGCATCTTATTCTAGATCTGTTAAATAGGTTGTAGTTTAAATTTCATTTCATTATGAGCAATTTTGACCAGGTTTTTGTCATTTCCCGCCTTTACTAACTTGTAGATGGCACCAGAAAAATCTGGGTCCTAGAGGCCAAATTGGAGAAATCTGACCATCTGGGTCTTCCCAAAACACCCCCAATTAGCTAACCCCAACTTTGCAGGTCATTTGGAGCTTCCTAAGAAGGACATTGAAGAGGGTGCTTTCTGACAAATTATTGTAGGCTTATTCGTCCCACCCTGGAGCGAATACAAATCTGTGAGGAATTTCCAGACTATTCTTTTTGCAGTGGTCTTCCTGGTAACATATTTATGCTTCTATCAAAATTTTAGGTCAATCCGAGGTCATTTGATTATCGTTTTAATATTTTCATGCATATACTGACAGTAGGCCTTGGGAAATACATGCTTTATTCTATCCGCAGGTGCTACTAATATTTTCTGTTTCTTTGAACGTAGGTTTCCGACATCAGAGGAGCAGGAAGGAGTGAACAATCATATACACAAGCGGCGGTGACGTTTTGGTCCGCCCATCTTACATGTGGGCACGCGGAAGAAGGATTGCTATCATGGATGTGACAAGAAACATATTTGACGCTCCTATCCCCTAAAAAGGAAGGAGACGTATTGTAACACGACTTTGAAAGCACATCAATAAAGAGGACCTTATTCCATATTGCTTTTATCTTGTGTCGATTCGCTCATGTTCTTTCCTTTTTATGCATTTTTCAATACATAGGCTTTTGGCGTTAAGTTTGGTTTTAGACGCATCGTATTCAGCATATTCCTTTTTGTTTCCGTATCCTCGTGCTGCCACTACTTGAAGAAATTGATGAGCCTTGAATCTTTTTCAATATTTATAATAAAAGGCTTGAGTCCGAGGAGATAAAAACAAACATGTGCTACAATGGTTATTAGCTATTGATGAACGACAGCGCTTAACATAAAATGGTTAACGCAAGTGGACTTAACCGTCTCTACAACACCACTCCTAATAAATCTTTTAAGCTCACAAACAACAATGCTCATTGACGATTAAGCACGGCATATACCACGTCGAAGATGTTACATGCTTATTTTTAAATAACCAAATCTACAATTTTATTTATCACTTTTAAAACCACGCTGCTCCTTAAAAAAATACATCACAGCAGATACGATGTGCACCACGTCCAAGAAGTTACGTGCTCTTCTTATATAACTAAATTTATAATTAAAAACATGCCGCTCTCTTTAAAAAAATAAATACATTGCCGCCCTCTTTAAAAAAATAAATAGATTCCTGCTCCCATCTAATGAAGGACAACCCATGTCAAATCTCCCTAACTTAAAATAACCATTTTCGAATTATATTAACAATAAGATTACGAAACTTCATTTTGTCAAACACAAAAACGACGATCCATGCGGCAAGCACGCTGCACAGTTCTATTTCTTAAGCAAATATTCTCTCGCCTTCTGCCGCTTATGCAAGCGTCCAAATCATTAAACACCAAACATGACGTTTCGTTCTGGTCAGAATCGAGATGCAGCCTCCTTCTCTATGGGAGGCTGCCATGGAAGATTATCCTCACAACTCTAATAAATAAATCTAAACTATCGCTTATGTACCAAGTCAAGGCCTTCAGCGATAAGAAAATCTTCCCACCCTTATATAATTTTGAGATCTACAATTAGCAAAGTGTGTAGAAGAGCAATGACTTTCACCAACATGATTACTTTGTTTTTATTGTTGGTAAATCTATTTTCTTGCTGTAGATTCTCTGGTGCAGACGGTCAGGTCATAGCTTGGCAGGCACAAATGACGGGACCGCGTTCTTTGAGCCGAGGCATGAGTCGTCAAGAGCGCCTTCGTAGCGCCGTCCACAGAAGCGTTGCACGGATGAAGAGAATTGAAGCCTCAATAACTGGTGTACAATCAGAAAAAACTTCTTCCACACAGGGCGTCAGGGCTCCTGTAACCCATGGCGTCAACGTAGGAGAGTTTTTGGTGACAATGGGCATCGGAACCCCGCCGAGGAAGATGATCGCAATCGTGGACACAGGCAGCGATCTCACATGGATTCACTGTCAACCCTGCACGGCTTGCGCCGCTCAGCCGAATCCCATCTTCGACACCTCGGACTCCTCCACATACGGCAAGGTCCCCTGTGACACCTCCCTTTGCAATTCTCTTTCCGGTAAAACGTGTGCGCCAGACTGCCAGTATCAAGTTGGTTACGGTGACGGTTCGTCTACGCGAGGCGTCCTGTCAAATGACACGTTCACCTTGTGGAACTCAAGCGGAGGCGCGCAAGCCCTCCCAGGGATTGTATTTGGATGCAGCCATGACACCCAAGGAGAAGGTTTCACGGAATCCGACGGTATTTTAGGACTTGGACGGGGGAATTTATCAATTATCAATCAGATTGGTTCAACGGTTGGATCTAAATTTTCATATTGTCTAACGTCTTATGATGACAATGATCCCTCGGAAACAAGCCCTCTTTTCCTTGGGAACGGAACCGACTTGGGCGGCAACGGAGTGATGTCTACGCCGATGATGAAAAATTCAGCCCGGCCGGACATGGACACTTACTATTATTTGTCTGTGAAAGGAATCAGCGTGGGAAATTCGTTGGCCAACATTCCAAATGGAACGTTTGATATTAAATCGGATGGAAGCGGAGGGTTCATCATCGATTCCGGAACGACGATCACCCTTTTGCCAGCCGCGGCCTTCGATGCAGTGGCACAAGGTCTGAGTTTAGCCCTTGGATGGCGTAGAGTGTATATTCCTGATTCTAATTTTGATCTGTGCTATCAGAATCCTTCGAGAGACTCTAGCCCAACTCTTCCGAATATCACGTTTCATTTTGGCGGGGGTGCCGATTATCTTATAGAGGGAAAGTATAATTTTGCTGTTTTGGATGAGAGAAATGAATTCTGGTGTCTGGGAATGGGGAGACTGAATGAGGAATCTGCAGCAAAGGTTCCGTCGATCCTTGGAAATTATCAGCAGCAGAATTATCATATTCTCTACGACAATGTCAAGCAGGTGATCTCTTTTACTCCTGCAGCTTGTAATAAACTTTCTGAACCGAGCTATGATCCATTCAAAAATAATTCTGGACCAGATACACGGCACGCCTTCCCTTTGAAACTGTTGTTATGGATTTTAATTTTCTTCTATTCTTTGTTTTTCTTCTGACCATTTCTTTGTAATTTGTTGACACGCCATGTCATTGTAATTTGTTGACACGCCATGTCATTAGTTAATTGTTTCACTTTTTAAAATAAAATGATGAAAAGAGAACCATTGCAGCCAAACATCAGAATTGAAGGTCTACTTAGTTTGGAAATACTTTGTCCTTTCTCTTTTAAATAAGTTTAATTTTTTAAAAATTAATAATGTGTGCAGAATGACATTTAGTGTAATGGATGTTCCCTAATTATTATCATCCATGTGGTTGTGAGGTCGATTCCTCTTGTGTTTGCTCGAACTAGCACTGATATTTGTAAATATTTGTAGACAATGTTCAATATAAAAAAAAAAATTAATAATATGTGATTAAATAATATATTTATTTTAGTTATATGTTTATGATGTTATTTTTTTAATTAATGGTAAGAGTATGTTTATAATGTATAATGAAAATATATAAGAATTCAATTTTCATATATTTTTATTATTCGAAACTTTAATGACATAAATAATTATTTATTTACACTAAAATATAAATTTATTTAATTTTTTAAATCAAATTTAAATATATTTTAATTATTGTATAGAAGATTTTTTTGGTTAGTATGAGAAACTCTAACAACCGATACTTAGGGCTGATCATTTCCATCCCATCCATGATCCCTCATAAGTTTGAGAGCTAAAATTTTCAAGAGGGGATTAACACAATCCCATACACATTTGAATATTGGACCTCCCAAAGAAGAGCAAAACCCTTAACCAACCCACATTGTTGTTTGAACCTTGGACCTCCCAAAGAAAAGCCAAACCCCAAACCATTCTATTGTCCCACTCGAGACTATATAATAGAATAATTTTAATAATATATAATTATCAAAGGCCTATGTAATAATTTTGTAGAGGGACAAAGCTTCGGGCCCTAAAAATTTTTCCCTAGGTATTTTCCAAGAGTGTTGGCACATAATTCAGCAAGACATAAGGGATGCTCTTCAAGAGTTCCAAGGGATGCTCTTTGAGAGTTCTAAGCTCACAATCCTTTACTAAAAGTTTGGAACTCTATTTTTTCGTCCTAATCCCTAAAAATCAATGAGTTGACACGTTCAAGGACTTCAGTCCGATTAGCCTTGGCAACACCATATATAAAATTTTACCAAATCCTTAGCTAATAGACTGAAGATACTTCTTCTCAGATTAATTTCTCATATTCAAGGGGGTTTTGTGGCTAAGAGGTAGATTGTGGATGGTATTATATCCATTAATGAAGCTATGCACTCCATGTACCAAAAAGGATCAATAGGTATGATTTTAAAATTGGATATGAGCAAGGCCTATGATAGGGTGTCTTGGACCTTATTGGATAAGGTTTTAGAAAGCTTTGGTTTCAATTCAATTTGGAGAATCTAGGTCTCTTAGTGTATATCTTCCCCTATGTACTCGATGTTAGTAAATGGTCAAGCATCGAGATTATTTCCCATATAGAGGGGATTAAGACAAGAATACCCTTTATCCCCTTACCTATTCATTTTAATGGTTGAAGTGCTTTGTAGGGCCATGGATTTAGCTAGAAGGGAAGGTCAAATTTAGGGGATCAGACCATCTACTTTAGTTGAACTGACTACTCATCATCAGTTTGTGGATGATATAATTATTATTGTAGAGACTTCCATTAAAGAAGCCATCGGTGCTATAGGAGTATGGACAAGCTTTAGGTCAATGCATCAATTTTAACAAAATAAAGTTATTATTTGTCAAAAATCCAACCCTTAGGCAAGTCATAATCTCTAGAATTTTTTATTGTGATATTGTTGATTTCCACTCAACCTATCCATGCTTACCCTTGTTTAAAGTAAGATTTGGAGATATGTTTGGAATACTATGATAGAAATATTTCAATGTAAGTTAGTGGGGTGGAATGAGGTTCTATTGTCCTAGGCAGGTAAAGTGTAACTCTTGCAATCTACTCTTCATATTTACTAGTTTATTTTATTTTGATGCTAAAAATACCTATAAAAGTGACCTTGCTATTGGAGAAAATATAGAGATATTTTTATGGTCAGGGGCTGAGGAAAACTAGAGGCTCCCTTTTGTGGCTTGGGATAAAGTGTGCAAATCTAAGAGAGAATGAGGATTGAGCATAAAGTAAATTTAACAATTTACTGAAGTTGTATTGTCTAATCTTAGATGGAGAATAATCAAATAAGATGAAACTCCTTGGTTCAAAGTCATCAGTGCCAAGTACTTAGATTGTTCCATGCCCTTCTCTAGATGTGAGTGTTGAGCAAGGTACAACGACAGTATTGTCATTGTTGTCAACACACTCAGATGGACAGGTTGATGTAGTGGATAAATTTTCGAAGGTTTTTCGAAGTATGTATAATGATGTTAAATTATTATGAGGATATTTTTGATGTTCGGGTGAAGTTGCTACAGGTTTTTTATTCAAATTTGCAAAAGTTGAAAAAATCGTTAGGAAGTTGTCAAAAAATTGCAAAAGTCATCAAGAGCGCAGGTGGATAGGATGGATCAGTTTGGAACATGCCAACATGTTAGGAAATAGTCCATAATAGCATTGGAGGTTTCAGCAAGTGTTTGCAATGATCGGTGACGTTTTTGGTATCTTGGCGGATGATTTGGCAAGTGGTTGTACAGGCAAAAAAATGGTAGTTTTATTAGAAGCCCTACAAGCAAACCGAGAAGAATTTGATAGATAAATTTGAACTAGAGGTGTTCTTTATCTTCAAAAACATGTGTTCCAAATTTCCACCAAAACAGAGAAACGAGGCGAATGTTACAAGCGTTGCAATACTGTCACAAAAATGCTCTTTTTGGAAAAAGTGTGTCAGCAGTAGTTTTCATGGAGGTGGTACAGGCGAACCGTAAGGATTTATGTAGCGACATTCGGACTGGATGTATTCAGTATTGCAAAGATTCTACTTTTTAAATTTTAGAGAAAACAGAGTTACGAGGTAAGAGTTATGATTGTTGTAAAAACGGTATAGGTCACTTTTATGTCAATTTGTTCCACTTGTGCAAAATCCTTTAGTTGGCCATTTCGACCTTGCAGAGTCGCCAAAGTTTTGGTTTCAGTGTTGTTACACCTTCAAGGAATCAAATAAAGCATCTTTCATTTTTGGTTTGAGATGTCACATGGCTCCGAAGTAAGAGAACGAGTAAGGTGTCAATTCTTTGCATGTGACGTGTTTGACGAAATGCATTCTCAAAATAAAAAAAGGAAGTTATATTATTTTAAGAAGCTTCATTAAAGAAAATCTTTTTAAAAATTGTAAAGGGAAAAATAATGCAAGTCTGTGATTTTTAAGTGACAAGGGATTTTATTGAAAAGTGGGGACTTTATTTTGTGAAGAGAGAAGTGTGTGTGGAGAAAAATAAAGAGTGAAAATCCGTAATTTTTGGAGAGTGGTGAAAAATGTCACTTCAGTATTTTGGGCATAACTTTCTCATATGATATCCATTTTGGTTAAAATTTTGAGGGGAGTTTGTAGAAAAAGTTTTGCACAATACCCAAAAAGCGTTTAGCAATTTGCAGAATGAGCTAAGAGAATAATCAATTTTTTTGTGAGAATAGAAGATTCAAATTCTAAGTAATGCAGAGAGAGGGATGTTATACTGGGTGAAATAGAAATTTTTAGATTTTGAGCTTACAGACTAGAGAGGGTTCTGGTTTCAGTGAAGACATTCATATATGTCATTTTATTATCAATATCAAAATCAAGTGGATGCTTGGTAGAGGGGTTGGTGCTCCTTTTCGTTGGTGCAGATAAATCAGGGGTTGGTGCTCCTTTCTGTTGGTGCAGATAAATCAGGGGTTGGTGCTCCTTCTAGTGGGTGCTAGTAATTAATTGTAAAGTTGGTGCTTTGCAAAGGCTAGATTTGGATGGGAGTCCAAACAGTCATTTTCGAGGATGTAGCCAAATTAGTGAACCTCGTTACATCTTGTGTTGTGTGATGTTCTCTTGTTATATTTTTTTTATTTGGTTTTATGTTTTTTATTTTTTTGTATTTGAGTGTTGAAGATTTAAGTTTTAAAGAGCTACACTTATTCACCCCCCTCTTAGTGTCATTGTGAGACTAACAATTGGTATCAGAGTGAGGTTCCTAAACAGGCTTAACCGGCTAGGGTGATCTTGGAAGTGACACAATGGCAGGTGGTGAAGGCTTCTCATCAAAAAAAGCACCATTGTTTGATGCAACTAATTACACATTTTGGAGGCTTAGGATACATACATATCTTTGTGCTTTGGGATACAACATTTAGGATTCAGTAGATAGTGGATACACAATACCCACCACTTCTCCAACCGATGTTGCCGGTAAGAAACTGTTTGAGAATGACTCAAAAGCAAAGAATGATATCATGTGTGGATTAGTGGATAGCGAACTAGTAAATATTATGGGTTGTAAAACGATAAAGGAAATATGGGAAAAATTGAAGAGCATTCATGAAGGAGATATTAAGATCAAGGAGGCCAAGTTACAAACACATCGAGCTCAGTTCGAAGTATTAAATATGAATGACGATGAAAATATAGAGGCATATATGCTGAGAGTTAATGAAGTCATTAATGCGATTAGAGGACTCGACGAGGAAATCAAATATTTTGTCATCATGAAAAAAGGTATTAAGATCCCTTCCCCAAATATTTGATTCTAAATTTTCAGCTATAGAAGAAGCTAAAGATCTAAATTCTTTTAGTATGGATGAGATGCATGCTTCTTTGACTGCATATGAGATGAGAATAAGAAAATATAAACCCACAGATAGAGAAGTTGCTTTTAAAGCCCATAAAAATATGAAAGCAAAATAAGAATCCGAGGAATAAGAGACATCAGATGAAATGGAAACAAACTTTTTTTCAAAAACTAAAAAGGGGAAAAGGAAAATATAGAGGAAAATTACCATTTAAATGTTTCAACTATGGAGGTGTTGGGTATTTTGCAGCTAAATGTCCACTTAATAAGAAGAATAGAAGTGATGAAGGATCACACAAAGAAAGAAGTGACTGGAAGAAAAAAATAAATTTCAAAAAAGGCAACTTCAAGAAGAAAAGTTTCATCTCCAAGAATGTCAGTTCATCATAAGATAGCTCTAGTGAGGATTCTAAAAAGGAAACAGGTGAAGCTCTTTTCATGGAACTCAAAGAAGAAAAACCAGAAAAAGAACATGAATGTGATGAAGAAGAAATTAATGCAAAAGTTAATTTGAAAGAGGAACAAATTGTAGCTCTAGATGAATTGAAGATAGAAACAAAAAAGAATAGGAAAATTTCAAGAAAGCTTGAGGATGTAAATGAAATCATAACAAATTTTAAAGTATATATAGAATAATCCAAGAAAATATTTGAATATCTCGAAGTGCAAATAACCATGAAAATAGATTATTGCAGCAAGCTAGAAGAAGAGATTGTTGGTTTAAGAATGTAGCTAGAAGAGATGAATCAGAAAATTAGTTGTTATCACAAACATGAAGAAAGTTCTATGAAGCTGGATAAGATCATAAATAACCAAAAGACTATAGGCATCAAATTTGGTCTGGGTTTTGATGAAGGAGAATCGTGAAATGGATCAAAGGCCATAAATGAAGAATCCACAAAGAATGAAGAGAAGAAACATGTTGATCAAGAAAAAATGAATCATGCAAAGGAAAGCAATAATGCAAGACACGAAAGGAGAATTGACAATGATGGCTTCACCAATGTCACACATCAAATAAGAAGAAGATTTATGGCTCCTACGACAACATGGCAAAGACCACCACCTAGGTTCAATCATCTCTTTTCTGGTTACTATTTTAAATGCAATGGTTATGGACATAAGATCTCATATTGCAAGTATAATGTAGGACCAAGGAATTTTACCAATAGAAATGCTTTTTCACCTTTGATGGATTATGCAATATAATATTATAATTGTCATAATTTTGGGCATATTGCAAGAAATTGTCGAAGTACATTTGCATCAAATCAATTTCAGGGAAGAAAATTTCAGCCAAATGGAATAAGACAAAATAGAAAATTTCTTGAAAAACATGCACAAGCTAATGAAAAAGAAAAGCTAAAACAAGAGCCCAAAATTGTAATCAAACCTAAGTGGAAAGAAAAAGAGTGACCTAAGGAAGAAAATGAATCCTTGATCGTACATACAAAATTTAAAGCGCAGAATAAATCTGCACCATGAATACTTGATAGTCGATGATCCAGTCATATGACAGGTGACAAATTTTTTTTTGAGAACTTGCAACAATATGAAGGTGGTTCAGTAAAGTTTGGAAACAGTTATGGAGCTAAGATAGTTGGTAGAGGTTTAGTTAAGATTAGTGATGAAAAAATCAGGTAAAAATAAGTCTTGTTTGTGGTTGGTCTGAAGCATAACTTGTTGAGCGTAATTCAAATTTGTGATAGAGGTCATGAAGTGATCTTTAAGAAGCAAGGTTGTGAAGTCAGAAAGGTAAACAATGGAAATTTGATAGCAACTGGATCAAGGACAACTGGAAACATGTACACCCTCTTAGAGAATTCAAAAGGAACTTGCTTGATTGGATAGGAAGAAGAGAATTGATTGTGGCACAAGAGGCTCGATCATATCAGTTTTGATAATATAGTAAAAATTAGCTCAAAGAAAGCAGTGAGAGATATTCCCACAATTGGCAAACCATCAAATAGCATTTGTGCTTCATGTCAAAAAGGGAAACAAACTAGAGTCTCATTTAAAATAAAAGAGTACTACACAAGAAAACCTTTGGAACTAGTACATACTGATTTATGTGGACCCATGAGAATGTAAAGCATAAACGGTGACAAATATTTTATGTTGTGTATAGATGACTATTCTAGGATTGCATGGGTACTATTTTTGAAGCATAAATCAGAAGCTTTTGAGATGTTCAAGGTTTTCAAAAACCAAGTTGAGAATCAAACAGGAAAAAGGATTAAATGTTTAAGGTCATACAGATGAGGAGAGTTCATTTGAGAGGATTTCATAGAGTATTGTGAAAAATATGGCATTAGGATACAGTTTTCAGCATCCAGGACACCTCAGTAGAATGGTGTGGTAAAAAGAAATAAAAGGACAATGCAGGAAATGGCACAGACTATGTTGACTAAGAGCAAAGTAGTAGATAGATTCTGGAAAGTGGCAGTCCATGGTGCGGTATACATCCAAAATAGGTGCATTTTGAGGATGCATAAAATCAAAACTCCTTATTAGTTGTGGTTCGGTAAAAAGGCAACAACAAGATACTTTAAAGTTTTTGGCAGCAAGTGTTACATCAAAAGAACTGAAGAAAACCTTGGTAAGTTTGAAGATAGAGTGGATGAAGGTATTTTTCTTGGCTATTGGTCAAAAAGCAAAGCTTACAAATGCTACAACAAGAGGCTAATGAAAATTGTGGATAGTGTCGATGTTAGAGTTTATGAAGGAAGGGAACGAGTAATTATCTATGAAGAGAACTACCCAATTTATGAGGAGGTCATTAAAGGAGACGAGGAAAAGGAAATGAAAAAGAAACCAAAAATTGACTCAGAGGATTCAAACAATGATTCAAAAGTGGAAGAAAACAAGAAATTCAAAATAAGCAGCTGGAAAAAATATCATTGTAGAGAGCAAATAATTGGAGACCCCACAGTTGGTGTTCAGACAAGAATAAGATTATTAAGTAACTACTCTTTATTATCCAGCATTGAGCCCAAAAATGTTTCTGACGTAAGCAAAGATGAAAGTTGGGTAAAGGAAATAAATGAAGAATTAGATCAGATCGAAAAAAATAAGACTTGGGAGTTAGTACCAAGACCCGCAAACAAAAATGTAATCGGTACTAAATGGGTATTTCAGAACAAATTGAATGAAGATGGACAGGTAGTCAGGAACAAAGCAATATTGGTATGCAAAGGCTATGCACAAGTTGAAGGTATTGACTTTGAGGAAACCTTTGCACCTATGGCCAGACTAGAGGCAATTAGAATATTTCTGGCTTTAGAAGTTTCCAAGAATTTTAAAGTCTATCAAATGGATGTGAAATCAGCATTTTTGAATGGAAAACTTGGAGAAGAGGTTTATATTGAGCAGCCAGATGGTTTCCAACTTGGTGATGATCCCAACTTGGTTTGCAAGTTGAAGAAAGCATTATATGGCTTAAAACAGGCACCTCGAGCATGGTATGCAAGGCTAGAAAATTATATTACTCAGCAAGGGTTCAAGAAATGTATGGTGGATAGTAATTTGTATGTCAAAATAGTAAATGGTAATCATATTGTTCTTTTTGTATACGTAAATGATATCATATTTGGCAGCAACAAATATGAGTTGTGTAAATATTTAGCAAATAAGATGCAAAAAGAATTTGAAATGTCAATGATTGGTGAACTTTCGTATTTCCTCGGATTGCAAGTTAATCAAAAGGAGAAGGGCATATTTATTTCTCAAATTAAATATGTGAAAGAGATGCTGAAAATTTTCACAATGGAGGATTGTAATCCAGTTAGCACTCCCATGACGACAGTTTGCAAGTTGAGCAAGGATGACAAATCTCCACATGTTGATCAAACTATGTATAGATCTATTATTGGGAGCTTACTCTACTTGACACCTACCAGACTAGATATTTTACAGGCAGTATGCATGGTAGCATGATTTTAGGCTAGTCCCAAGGAGACTCATGTGATAGCAATGAAGAGGATTCTTCGGTACCTCAAGGGTACTATGGAGTATGGGTTATGGTATCCTAAAGGTAAGGAATTCACCCTTATTATGTATTCAGATGCAGATTGGACAGGATGTGTAGATGACAGGAAGAGTACCAGTGGAAGTGCATTCTATCTTAGAGACAGGTTGGTCATATGGCATAGTAAGAAACAAGAGTCAGTCTCCTTATCCACAATAGATATAGAATACATTGCAGTGACAATGTGTTGTACACAGGTGTTATGGATGAAATAAAATTTTAAGGATCTTGGCATTAATTTCAGTGAGCCAATTTTAGTTAAGTGTGATAACACCAGTGCGATTAACATCTCAAAGAATCTGGTTATGCATTCTCGCACAAAACATATTGCTATCCGATATCATTTTTTAAAGGAGAAATTTGCAAAAGGTGAGGTTAAGTTGGATTTTGTTCCAACAACAGAGCAAGTAGTGGATATCTTCACCAAATAATTTCCAAAGGAATTCTTTGAGTGCCTTCGTAAGAAATTGGGAGTGGTCACACTTCCCAAGAATTGACTAGCTATTGGGGCCACATTCTCAGGGGGAGCATTTGTGTATTTGTTTATCTTTTTTCTCATGTTTGTGATTTTTGCTAAGTGTAATAATTTTTTCCTGAGAATGTTATGCATGGAATCAGGGGGAGTTTGCAGTAGCCCTTTGGTCTTGTTTTCAAATGGGGATAAGATTTATAGGAAATTGTGCGTGTGTTGCAAACAATTCCAAAGGGGGAGATTGTTGAGCAAGGTGCAACGACAGTATTGTCATTGTTGTCAACACACTCAGATGGACAGGTTGATGTAGTGGATAGTTTTTTAGAGGTTATTCAGAGTATGTATAATAATTTTCAATACTTATGAGGATGTTTTTGATGTTCAGGTGAAGTTTTTACAGGTTTTTCGTGCAAATTTGCAAAAGTTGAAAAAATCATCAGGAAGTTGTCAAAAAATTTTAAAATTCATCATGAGCGCATTTGGATAGGATGGATTAGTTTAGAATATACCAGCATGTTAGGAAATAGTACAGAATAATGTTAGAGGTGTCAGCATAGTATTTGGATTTATCGATGATGTTTTTGGTATCTTGGCAGAAGATTTGGCAAGTGGTTGTACAGGCCGAAAAAAGGTAGTTTTTTCAGAAGCATTGCGAGCAAACCGAGAAGAATTTGATAGTGAAATTTTAACTAGAGGTGTTTGTTATCTTTAAAAACATGTGTTCCAAATTTCTTGAAAAACAAAGAAACAAGGTGAATGTTACAAGCATTGCAAGACTGTCACAAAAATGCTCTTTTTGGAAAAAGTGTGTAGCAGCAGTTTTTATAGAGGTGGTACATGCGAACCATAAGGAGTTATGTAGTGAGATTCGTAATGGATGTATTCAGCATTGCAGAGATTCTAATTTTCAAATTTCAGAGAAAATAGAGTTACGAGGTGAGAGTTATGATTTTTGCAAAAATCATATAGGTCACTTTTATGTCAATTTGTTCCACTTGTGCAAAATCCTTTAGTTGGTTGTTTGGACCTTGCAGAGTCACTAGAGTTTCAGTTTTAGTGTTGTTACACCTTCAAGGCATCAAATAGAGCATATTTTATTTTTTGTTTGAGATGTCACGTGGCTCCGAAGTAAGAGAACGAGTAAGGTGTCAATTCTTTGCATGTGACGTGTTTGACGAAATGCCTTCTCAAAATAAAAAAAGGAAGTTATCTTTTTTTAAGAAGCTTCATTAAAGAAAATATTTTTAAAATTTGAAAATGGAAAAGAATGCAAGTGTGTGCTTTTTAAGTGACAAGGGATTTTATTGAAAAGTGGGGACTTTATTTTGTGAAGAGAGAAGTGTGTGTGGAGAAAAATAAAGAGTGAAAATCCGTGATTTTTGGAGAGTGATGAAAAATGTCACTTCAGTATTTTTGCCATAAATTTCTCATATAATATCCATTTTGGCTGAAATTTTGAGAAGAGTTTGCAGACAAAGTGTTGCACAATACCTAGAAAGCGTTTAGAAATTGGCTAAACGATCTAAGAGAACAATAAGTTTTTTTGTGAGAAGAGAAGATTCAAATTCTGAGTAATGCAGAGAGAGGGATGTTATACTGGGTGAAATAGAAAGTTTTATATTTTGAGCTTACATACGATAGTGGGTTATGGTTTTAGTTAAGACATTCATATATCATTTTATTATCAATATCAAAATCACGTGGGTGCTTGGTAGAGGGGTTGGTGCTCCTTTCTGTTGGTGCAAATAAATCAGGGGTTGGTGCTCCTTTATGTTGGTGTAGATAAATCAAGGTTTGGTGCTCCTTCCAGTGGGTGCTGGTAAATTGATTGTAAAGTTAATGCTTTGTAAATACTGGATTGGATGGGAGTCCAAACAATAATTTTCGAGGATGTAGCCAAATTGGTGAAACTCGGTACATCTTGTGTTGTGTGATGTTATCTTGTTATACTTAGTTTATTTGGTTTTATGTTTTCATTTTTTTGGATTTGAGTGTTGAATATTTAAGTTTTAAAGAGCTACACTGATTCACCCCCTCTATCAGTGTCATTGTGAGACTAACAATGAGAACCCTCATAAGGGTTTTTCTTTTTGGAATGGGCTTGTTAACTCTAGATATTTGTTGATGAAAGGTTTAAAAAGGAAGCCTAGGAATGGTAACTCCTGTAGACACTAAAATCATGTAAATCCAATTAGATTACCAAGACAAGGTCTAATTGACACCATGTGGCCCCCTTGGGAAACCCTCAGAGGTTTAATAGTGGTCCTAACCACTTTTGAGAGCTTTTACCCCACTTTTGGGATTTTTTTGGGCTTGTAGGTATGGTCATCCCACCTAGGGATGACCACAATTCATGACCATCCCACCTAGGGAATACCATATGCAGCCATCCCTTGGTGGGATGATCATGAACTTTAATACCAAAAAAGTCAAATTTTGGAAAAATGACACCCAAAAACTACCATTTATCCTGCCTATTCGAGCATGCCGACCTGAGGGTGCAAAATCCTTATGACATGCTATAGAATGGAGGCCAAAAAGGGATATTCTCTTCCCCTTCCAATGCATGCTAAACTTTGGATAAGTGGTGCCTCTTACCTTGCATGTCTTTGCATGCCTATTTGCCCATGAGCATATTTTGGCTATAAAGTGGATTTATTTTCCACACAAAAAATATATAGAGGAGTTTTGAGATATAGCAACGAAGTGCTGCCAAGATTTCCCCTCACCCTTTTGTACCTTTTCCCTCAAAATATCTACATAGTGAAGGAGGTTCTCGAGTGATCCAAGAGGCGTAATTAGTTTTCAAAACTAAAATAATTGAGTGAATTTCACCACAAAATTTTATGAAAACACTATTGATATGGTTTTTTACCAATTCAAAAAAGAATTGGTGGTAAATAATCAATAGAACTAGTGGTCGTCCCACCCTAAGATGGTCCTAATTCTATGATAGTCACCATCATCCCTGCAAGGTATGGTGATATATTGAAGCCTTATTTTTCTACTATTTTTAATAGGAATATTATAGGGTATTCTAGGAACCTACTGTCCAAATTTCATGCAATTTGGAGTTATATTGAGTGAGTTATTGCATTTTTAGTGTTTTATAGGCTTACGGGGCTCATATGAAGGGGCACAGGAATATGTGACCAATTTTGCTAATATATTCACATGGGTTCTCTTAAAATATTATTTTATACATACTTTCCCATTTTTGTTTTAGTTTGATATGTTTAGGGTCATAAATTGCTCGTTTTGGATTTTACAAGCTTCGTAGGTACGCCGCGAATGCGATACGAATTTAAATGCAATTTTTGTTCTATTTTTAATTATATATTTCAAAAATAATATTTTATGTATGATTATGTAATTTGGAATAATTTGGAGTTTTTTTGGATGGTCACATTTCATATTTACACTTTCTAGCCGTTTATTGCATGTATTGCTTTTACATGATTCACAATTGACAATCCACACTTGCTATTGACAAAATATGATTTCCTCATGTGTAGGTGTAGGTATTACAGTGCATAAGGAAGGAGCATAATATAAGAACATCAAATAATAAAGCAGCGACATTGTAGGCCAGACCACCTCAATTGTGGGTACGAGGAAGAACATTGGAAGTGCATCAGAGTTATTGAAAGGATTTTATCCTTGGGCACCATTTTGTAACAAGTGTATCAATATAGAGCTCTCAAGGGGATATTTATGTAACATTTTTTTGATCCATAAAATAATAAAATAAAACTTCATTTCTCGCATTTTTTTATCTTATCATGCTTACTTGAATGCTTCCTTTGTAATGCTTATTCGACACTAGCAATAGATGCATCTTGTTTAGCATTGTTATTTGCACCGTTTTTCCTATACTTCATAAGGACTTAAGACAATTATCACCATATAAAAATAAGACCAAGAGGAGATGAATTTGGCAAGGAGTTCCAAATATGAGCATAATATGAATCCAGTGAAGACCTCAAGATATTAGGAATCTTGAGGAGAAGATCCTGCTTGAAGTTAGAATTTGACAAGAAGACTTGAAAGCATATGATGCTTATCAAATCCAAGATATTTGAATATTACCTCCTACAGAAAGAGGTCACTACTTTAGAGATACAAACTTCTCCAAATCTACAGCAGAAGGAGGATATTATAAGAGGAGATCAAATTCACCAAAGCCTAGGCTTGTGAAAGAAAGTTTGAGACCATCAAATTGGTGAAGAAGGAACTATTCAAAAATAGTCTATAAAGAGTTGCAAGATCCTATTCAAGGCAGCAACTTGGTGTTCTTAGGCACCAAGATCTACATCCTCTACAAAAGCAGAAAAGGAGCTACAAAAGCATCCAAAAAAATGTATGCAACTATTGGTGCAAGTGGATTCATTAGGTGAATTATTTATCATATTTATTAAAGCACCTTTATATTTATTAAATTTGCAAAAGGATATTTGTATTATAGTCTTCAAGTATGCAAAAATATAGATTATTTTTAAGGTTCATTTGCACATTATGAGTTCATTAGATTTTAGAATTTTTTATAATCTATCAACTAGCCTATTATCTACTTTAGGAAACAAAAGAAGACTATCTACTAATATATTATTTGTAAAGAATTTATAGAATAAATATTGACAGTCCATTTGAGATTATTCTTGATTAGTTGCAGGTAATTTATTAAGTGTGTTTTCTTGAGATTATATTGGAGTGATAAGGTGTAATTTGTTATTGCATTAATAGTAGAATCTGTTAGAGCTATTTGCACTATTATTACTCCCAAAATAAATTAGTTTTGTGCTTTGAAATAAAGGCTACAAAATCTAGTCGGATCAAGTGTCTAAAGATACTTTTTTAAAGCACAGAAACCTGTAACTTAGAGTGGCAAATAGAAGACACAAAAATTGGTTAGTACAAGCAAAGAAAAAAGAAAAAATATAATAAAAAAGAAGCTTCTAATATTGAGACTTAGTGAGTCTCAAATCCAAACACTTAGGGTTAGTGCAACTAAAATACAGCTTCTGTTCTACAAAATTTATAAGGCTTGTATTCACCATCAATCATCCAAGAAAAAAGGGTAAGGAGTCTAGCCAAAGAGACTTCCTTAAAACCCTCTTCTTGCACTCATCAATCTGCTACAAAAATAAGAATCTCAGACCCGTAAAAGAATGTAAGGAAAATATGCAATATAAGGATTCTATTTTACATGGTGTTGCACTCTACATTACATCAAAGGAGTAGATTTAAAGATGCCACAATAGGCACAACATGTACATGGAAGAAGCAACCAAAGGAAAGGCCAAAGGAAGGGTCAAAATATTGAACATTATCCATCACCAAAAGGTATTCTCTCCAGCATTGAACCTATAGTCAAAGGAAGCTTTATGTAAATGACAAAAATCATCTCAAAGGCTACTTACGTAAGCTAAAGGAGCCAAAGGAATTCTATCATGCATATTTACATAAATTACAAGCAACGCAATAAAGATATCTATGTAAAATAAAATATAGATAATATTGCAACATTTAGAAGCATAGATCTTCACCTCTATCATCATGAACATGTATCACAACGTAGGTATAAGTACATGGTAGTAAGGTGGATGTTATGTTGAGAGTGGAATAAATAAATGGTAGCAAGAGAGCTACCACATCTTCATCCCAAGCTCCAAAATGACTCACAGATCACCTATAGAAGGAAAAACATTACTTTCTCTCTAATAAATTGATGCAAGCTAAGTAGAAAGACTTTTAAGGAGTTATAATATCCTTCTTGAAGGCATTACGTAGGAAATTCCATGCAAAATGGTTGAGTTCCACTTGTCACATTATTCCCTCATGGCTATCATTTATCTAACACTCAAGAAACAAATGTTGAGAGTGATCAATCAATAAGGATACTTAACAGCTAGAGGAGAAACATTACAACATATGAGGTAGCATTACTAAGAAAATCGAGTGCCACTTATCCTTCAAAGGCTGCCCAGTTGGCAGAGCAAAATTACAAGAAGAGGAGGTAACATTATTAAGTAAATTGAGTTCCATTTACCCACTAAATACTACCCATATATGCAGCGTAGAGAAAAAAAGAGATAGGATTCATTTCCAACATCCATCGAGTGTGAAAAGCAAGTGCATTCCAGTCAATCCACAATGTGGAATGAGAGAATAGGACCATTAAATACTCTATTGAAAGGTCCAGTATTTATTCTCCCAACATCAATGTAGAAGCTCGATAGCCATACCAAGCGTGGATGAAGGAGAACATAGGAGTATTAAAGACTTCATTGAAAGGACCAACATCTACTCTCCAAGCATCAACAAAGAAGCCCAGTAGCCATATCACACTTGCTTTCTCAACCTCATCAAATTAAGCTCCACAGAATGGGTACGTAGAGTACTATCATACTTCAGCCAAATCAGTGCCATCCAAGTGTGAAGTTAAGAGGGCTAAGGTAAGAAAAATTTCTTATTAATATTTATTTGAAACATTGTAGTTATAAGGTTATATTTTGTGGATTAAATTTTAGGACAAAGAAATAGGAGATAACTTACCTAAAAATTTGAATACTATTTGTAATTTAACCTAGGAGATATAAGACCTTCTACTTAGGTTGTATCATTTAAATATTTTGAAAATATTATTATCTTTTCTAATTTTCCAAATTTGGGAGTCATAAGGTCTACTACTTTAAATTTATTTATTTGAAATTAGAAAAATTGAAATCAAATTCCAAAGGGCCATTATAAGAGATTTATCAATATCATATAAATGTTGGACATTATAATATTTACTTGTCTCAAATACTCTCAAATAGAGATAAAATATCCAACATAAAAAACCTCTTGATATCTAGAAAAAGTGCTTAGTTCAATAGGAGCAATAAGGACAATACAAATTATTTTTTAGCATTTTCATAACTTTAAAAAATCAACCAATATTGAACTATATCTCTCAAAAGCACTTAATATCTTGTCCAACTCATACTAGGGAGTCATAAGGCATTCTACTAAAAAATTCTATTGTTTATCAAGTTGCAAATCCATTAGCTATATATATAAGCTATGTTCAAAACCTAAAATCCTTAAGAGTACTCATTCTCATTACTAGGGAGACATAAGGAAGCCCACAAGAATCAAGGATCAAGGATCAATATAGGTTTTAACAAATCAATCTTATAAACTTCTATCAAAATAAAATCCTATATCATCTCTTCAAAAGTAGCATATAATGAATGTGGAATTTAGTACAATAGAAATTAGTCCACAAAACATGTAAATATATGGTACATTGACTTTGGATCAAGTCATCATATGATAGGAAATATACATTGGTTTGATTTTCTTGAAGATACCAATGACTACAAATTAAGAATTGGAAATAGCCAAACTTACCCTAAACATGAATATGGATATGTAACACCTAGCATATCATTTACAAATCTTCTACTAAAAAATGTATTGTATGTTCTTGGATTAACATTCAATCTCATTTCAGTAAGCAAGTTGGTAGAAGATAATTATATGATCAAATTTGGATATATGAATGGAATCAATACATGTCTCATCATGAATCAAGGTGAAATTAAGGCAACAGGGTCTATCCATGGAAATACATACATCTTAGATTCAATGGAAATTTCACAAGATACTATGGTATTTCAAAATGATACTAACATATTTCCAAAGGAATAGGTTGATGAAAATGAAGAACCAGTTCAACATAGATCCAAGCATAGAAGAATCAAAATAAAGAATATGAGAGGATAAGTGCACCATGCTCTACTGAGCCATCAATATTCAGAACCAAACAAAGATACGTGCAAGAAAACCAATGAAGGTGGATGAATAGAAGACATCAATGATGAATATGAAGAAACCAAAGATCATTTTTAAGATGAAGATCCAATTCAAAGCTATTAGATGGAAGAAGATCCACATTGAATACTAAAGTCTTCAATACCCAAATATTGTAATACAGGGGGGTGTTATAAAAGAGAGCATATTACATTATTTGGGTCATGTAAATGTATCTTCCTTGGTGCATACTTAGGATATTAGGTTACTTGAGGGGAAAGTTATCTAATTACTTCATGCAATGTAATAAATGCACAAGTTTCAATGTAAAAGTTGTAATGTGCAAGGTGTCCACTTGTACAACTAGATAGAGTGTCGACCAAGGAACATATCTTCCTATATAATGGCCATAGGTAGATCATACAAGTATAAGGTAGAGCAGTATCACAGTGTGTGTGTGGTGGATAGGTAGTAGGATAGTGTGTGAGCTATAAGCTTAGAGCTATCTCATGGAGCAGTAGCATATCTTATGGAGTGTCAATTTCCTCCATTGCTACTATTGTAATATTTTTGCCATTTCTATTTATAGCATATTTCAGTCATCTTGCAGATCTATTTTATTTCCTTTTGCATCTTGTGAATGGTATCTCCCAATGTATGTTGCATAAAAAGCTAACATTATTCATCTATTATCAAAATATCTTAAATAACATTCAATCATTGATAATGTTGAAGCTTGTATGTATATTTTGAGTAATTATACTATAATTTTTTTTTATGTTATTGCTTGAATTATTTTGGTCATCTTATTCATATTATTTTCATTATCTTGGATATTTAATATAGTGATTTCTCTTATATTTGAGACTACTCAAGATCTTGAATATTGGGACCTATGATAATATAGCTAAAAAGCCAACAGTGTTATTAGAGCCACTATTATCTATCTTTTCTATAAAATTTATATTCAAATATAATTCAAGTAATCTCTAAAGCTAGCATTGAAAGAAGTATTTGGTGTGAATTTAAAAAATAATTGAGCCATGTGAAGGAAACATGGGCTAAATTTTGGGTATTCTATTATACCTTGATATTATTTGATATTAGTATTCAAATAGAACTAGTAGAGAGAAGAAATGGAGTGGTCAAATTTGGATGATCTTCAAATTTATCCTATCTAATGTAGAAGAGACTAAAATTTTGGAATAGACGTTCCAAGAGATAATTTATTAAGTGTTTTCTAGAAGTACTAGAGACAAGAGCACATGAGAAGGGTCATTTGATTCACTACCTTGAGTGAAATCACTAAAGAAAACAGCCCAAGAGAAGATAAAATTGCTTCACTATCAATATTATAAGCATTAGAGAAGAAGAGCCCAAAAAAAGGATAATTTACTTTATTGTTGTGAGCAAAAGCAACGAGAAAACAATAGTGTCTACGTAGACTGATACCTCATAGCAATAGTGTCTATAAGAAAGCTAACATAAAAAAAAGTAACATATAGTCATTGCAATACAACAAATCCTATAGAAATCCAAGAGAAAAGAGCATAGTGTAGTCTGAAGGTAGATGAAGGGCAAGAGAATTGACATCAAAGCTAAGGTCTAAGGCAACCATTGATTGCTATCTTGAAAACATTCTCTAAAATCATGAGAAAATATATCAATTTTAATATTTTTTTTCTACTATTTGCTCTAATTATAATCATGCCATACACCCTAAAAAATGCAGAAGGTCATGCCTCGAAGTTCATGCATGATACAAGGCAAGGGTTACAACTTTTGAATTTAGGAAGAATTATTTTCATGCTTTCAAAATTGGAGTTATAAGGTTATGAAATTAATTACGTGTTTGATTTTAATTTGGATATATTTAAAATTTGATAAATCTTTAAAGAGAAAATTAACTTTATTGAATTTTAAAGAATTATTTGAGTGAAAAGGAATTTGACTATAGAAACAATTTTGTTTGAAAAAGTGAAAAATTATTTATTGGATAGTTAGGGAGTCAAAAGGATTTAAATTACAAATAGAATTTTGAAAATTTAAATTTTTTTATATTTGCAAAACTTGATTTTTCAATCAAAATTTGAAAGATTGATTGATTAAAAAATTTGTAAATTTGAAAAATTATTAGGGACACAAGGTCTTCTCCTTCAAAAGAATTTGAAAATAAAAATTTATTTAATTTGTAAATTTGAGTTTGATTAAGAAATTAAAGTTTGGAGAGATAAGGATTTCTACTCCAAAATAATTAAATTATTTTATTTTTAATTTATTTATTTTTAAATTTAAAATTTGGGAGTCAAAAGGACTTCTACTTCAAATAATTTGATTATTGAATTTGAAAATTAAATCTTGGAGAATATACTCCAAAGGGCTTAAAGAAATAAATTTGAAAAGTTCTAAAACTTGTCATGGATAAGATGCAAAGAAAACCCAATTTTAAAAATATGAATAAATTTGAAAACACACCAACAATTGCAATTTATCTATGAGGAGAATAAAGATAGAATATATTTAATTTTGCATCACTGTATACGTTGTTTTTTCAAGACTACTAATGGGCCTTAATAAAAAAAAATTGTTAAGAAAAATACATCAAAAGCATGTGCAATGAAATGTAGCTATTGCAAGAATCTTGGGAAAGAAGAAATAAAATTATGGAATTTCTATCCATGTACATTTTGTGGGAGAATTAATCATCCTTCATAACTATGTTGGCATAAAGAAGTCAATTGCAGTGAAAATTTTGAAAAATCTCTAATGATGAGACTAGACAAATTTCTTCAAAGATTTATCTTTAAAAAAATTTCAAAATTTAATTGAGATATAGTAAAATGGTCCATTTTAAACATACTTCATGCAATGTAATAAATGCACAAGTGTCAATGTGCAAGATGTAATGTGCAAGGTGTCCACTTGTACAACTAGATAGAGTTTCGACCAAGTAACTTATCTTCCTATATAATGACCATAGGTAGATCATACAAGTACAAGGTAGAGTAGCATCACAGAGTGTGTGTGGTAGATAGGTAGTAGGGTGGTGTGTGAGCTATAAGCTCAGAGCTCCCTCATGGAGTAGTAGCATATCTTATGGGGCAGTAGCATATCTTATGGAGTTACATTACATGAAGTAATTAGATAACTAAAGGACAAAATCAAGAATCAAATATTGAAGACTAAAGTCTTCAATAACCAAATAATATAATATAAGGGGGTGTTAGAGAATATTACATTATTTAGTACATGTCAATGTATCCCTAGAGTACCTTTATCATACAAATGTAAATATGTAATATATTAGGGTGTGAGTCTATAATTTAGGAGTGTGATTTATATTTATTCTTTATGTAAGTGTTCATGTGTAGGATGTGCACAAGTATCATGTAATAGAGTGTGCATGTGTATAGATGTAGGAGTGTGCAATGTGTCATAGAATAATGTGTGAAAATAGAGAGTTAAGAGTCATGTATACAAGTGGAAATATGAGAAGACAAAAGACATGAGAGGATTTTCCTTATGCATATGATAAGAAAATATGCATATCTCGGATATGTGAGGAGAGCAATAATCAAGTATTGAAGATTCATCTTTGTGAGGTTATGTTATGGAATCAAAGCTTCATGTAATGTATTATTCATAAATTATCAAATTATCTTAGATAACATTCAAGCCTTGATAATATTGAAGCTTACATGCATATTTTGAGCAATTGTATTGTAACTTTTCTTCATGTTATTGCATGAATGATTTTGGTCATTTAATATAGTGATTGCTATTATATTTGAGACTACTCAAGATCCTATATATTTGAACCTATGACAATCTATCTAAAATTCCAACAAAGGTTTGTATCCTAATGAGTTTGTGGTAAGTAGTGAGAGTTTAGCATTGTAATCCAATGTTCCAAACTAGTTGTTGAGCCTTAATACTTTTGATATGGGTCATATTCTATTATTGTTAGTTTAAAATACATGTTTAGGCACAAGTGATAACAAATACAAGTGCACTAGTGACTTCATATAATTTGGATAAATAGGTCCCATGTGTGTCTGCAATATAGGCAATCTAATTAGTTATGTGGTATTTGAGGTGAAATATTAACCAACAAGATATGTTTAAATCTAGGCAAGCACATACACGATATGGTAAAATTGATATATTGCTTTAATTTTGACTATCTTGGTGATGGTTCTACATGTGGTATGTTTAGCAATATCAAAGATAGATCCTTATTGCTTTAGCATACCTTGTCAAACTATCTATAATTATTATTCATCCAAACTATACATAGATCGATAGCTATAAAAGTTGTTAAGAAACCTAATGAATAATTAGTAGATGCTAAATAGTATCACTTTTATGGGACTACTATGTAAGGATGAATTTCATAATATTTTGATCCCATTTATGTAAGTGAGCATAAACCATATCAATGGCTTATACTTACATGAAGCGAGAGATGTGTTTAATATAGGAATTCAAATATATGAGTCAAGATTCAAAATGTGCCATGTAAAGAAATGAATTTTTGTCATCTAGTGATCAAACATAGTTGTAGATCACCCAAATTATGGATGTAAGATCAACTAATGGTTCTCAATGCTGAGTGATGTTGTAAATAAAATATAACATTTGGATATCCTTCCAATAAGAAATAAGAATGTGATGTAATAACAACAAATATCTGTGTTCCTTGTATTACAAGGAAAACATGTTATATTACCTAGTAAGTATGAAGTTTATAATTATTCGTCAACATTTAAAGCTTATAGCGTATGTTTTACAACTGAAGGACATAATTTTGAGAAAGTAAATCCTACATGATTTAACTAAAAACATCATTTTTAGAACTGGTGATGTATGCTAGGTGATAGAAAACCCATGTAAAAAGAAAAAATACTCTATAATTCCAATAAAAGATAATGTTTAGAATTGACACATTCAAGAGAAGAGTCACTAACATAATTAAAGTATAAGTATTATGTTAGGAACCTTCTATTAAAAATAAACTCATCCACATAAATATTGTAATTAAAACATAATTTTATGAAATAGCAGTATATTGCAATACATAATGTAAATGCAAAAATAAAACAATCTCATAAAACAACACAAAATAATAGGCCTCTTTGATGGGGCAAAATCCTTCAATACTTTCTTGAATTTGTAAAAAGATACATTCATTCATGGATCCATTTCTTTTAAATATACACTTCATGCAACCCTAGTCTAATGCTCAAGAGTTGGCTTACATGCAAAATGCCACTCGAGCTTGAATCTTCTACCAAACATTAGTTACATTCTTGATAGTGGTTACATGAAATTACTCCACTTGTCTAGGTGCCTTACATACCACATACCATTACAAAATATTACAAAAAGAACATTATAAATGGATCCCCACGTTTGAAAGGGATAATTACATTATATTATAAGAATTACAAAATTAGTGTTAGAATGGGGTCTTAACATGTCCTTCCCCTTCAAAAAGCTTTGTCCTCAAAGCTATATATGAGGGAACTGGTGATGGATCTACTAGAGAGACTCCCAAGTAGCATATTTTTGTTGTAGTTTATACCATGAAAAAGAACCATAACGATAACATAGTTTTTAAGAGTGTGTGACCTATGGTCCAACAATTTTTCTAGCTTGAGAAAAATAGAACCCTCTTCATTTAGTTCAGGTAAAGCAGGTATCAAATAATCCAAAGAATAGCTAGAGGAATTTTTTCAATGTTACAAATTCTATTTTATAGGTTGAATGTTGCATTCAAAAGAAGAAATTCATTGTATCCATAAACCCTAGAAGTAAGCATAAATTAATCAAAAGGGATTTGAAAAATAATTTATAGGTTCCAACAAAGAATATTAAAAATGGATGGGTTCAAGGAGAGGCACTTCAAATTGTTGCATACTTCATGCTTTCTATGGATAAGTATGTTTTGCATGCTAAAATTTTGGTTATTGAGGTGGATGAAGTGGATATTATTCTTGGATATCCTTGGTTGGAATATTTAGATACTATTAACATTAATATATAAAATGAATTTATGAAGTTATGGTATACAAATAAGAAGATAACACTATATTTATCAACTGAAGGAGCAATGATCAAGGTAAAACCAAGAAGTCATGGTAAGGAAAAAAATTTAACAAGAAGCAAAAAATATGAAACAAATCCCAAGAAAGAATAAGAAAAATAAGAGTCCCCAAAAAACATAGCAGAAAGTTTCAAGGAAGTTATGGAAAAAATAGTAGAGAAGTTCAAAGAAAATTTGAAACTACTCATTGAATAAGCAAAAGAACATGAAATAGAGTCTAAGGATGAGGTGGTGGTATAAATAAAGAAAGAAGAAAAATCAGACTCCAAGGATAAAGTACAAGATGTGAACATTAAAATAGATCATAAAATAAAGAAATAGTATGTTGAAGAGTAAAAGAAATTAGAACATTGGGCTAGGGCTAGAATATATCGCCATGCACACCACCCTTAAAGGCTACAATAATGGAGATAGGAACGAGATAATTATGAAGGATATACATGTTACCAAAAGAGCCAAAACTTTGTATATGTTATTATTCATACATGGAAGCAAATATGCATGAAGAAGAGTAAAATTTTTGACTAGCAAAAAGATGATACCAACACATGGAACCAAAATATTACTTATATATCCTTAAGTGACAAAAGGGCATGTCAAAATTATTAAAGACCAACATCAATATGAGTTTCACTAGGATGAATAGATGATCAATATTGGTATAAGTTCATATCATGGATTAAAAGATCATATTATTTAGTCTCTTCTTATGTTTCTAGGATAAAACATTTTGTAAGGGGGATGGAATGTTAGGTATCCAAGATAGGAACTTAATATTATAATAGAATCATAAATGTATTTATTTTACATGTATGGATAAACATTAATGGTAGGTAGTTGGTATTATATAATGTGATAAAAATATTCATATGGGATATGAAAAGAATAATATTGTATTTATCTCAAGTTGATATATAATGAATGGCTTCCTTCCATTAAGAAAAACTCTATGATGTTACCCTACCTTAAGGATTTAAATTGTAAATTGAATATATATTGGTGTTTATGTCTATGTTTTATTGTAAAATTATTATTGTGCTTAATATTTGTGGATGAATGTTGTTATTTTAGTAAATGTGAGTGATTTTTCTATAATAAGAAAAGAGGTTCTTAAAAACTAAGTGTGATGATCTACTTAGCAGTTTATCTTGAGAGGTGAGGCTTTGAGATGAGATATCATAAGAAATCAACCCTTACAATGACAAAAGTATTATGTCGAAGCATATAGTATCTAAGCGCTTGGGGAGAAAACAATATTATAAGATAAATATTCTCCAAAGTGGTATAATAGACTTCATATTCTACCAAATTCTACTAGTGTAGAAGATCGCTTGCTCTCTATATTGCTCATTGTATTGTGCCAACATATTGCCTAAGGCATGATATATTGATACTATATATAGCAAAAATGACCAGAAAATATTAGAAGAGACAAGGATGGGAGGGGATAAGAGGTAGAATTTAAGAGAATCAAAGACAACTTAACATTCAACATCCTAACTGAATATTGCATCCTTCCTCAAAAGATTAGAAAAGGGTTGATGCTTGTTAACAATTTGAGAGATAAATCTCTAAATGGCTTGAAGTTTTGCCTACAAACTCCAAATTTGGATTAGATTTTTAGGGAGTGGTATGTTGATGATAGTTGATAGCTTGTTAAGATCAACTTCAATACCACATCAAGATATAATGAATCCTATTAGTTTTCCTGATGTCAGCAAAAAGATGTATTTTTTAGGCTTTAGGCATACCTTGTACTCCCTTAGTTGCTTAAAGATGCATCTTAGGTCTTAAATACAATCCTCTTCATTTAAATACTAACTTAGAGTATCATTTGCATAGTCTTCCATATGTCATTCATAATGTCTTGAAAGATGTATGCCATGTCTCACTAGTAAGTAGCTCCTACATTTTTTAATCCAAAATGTATAACTTGATATCAAAAGATTCCCCATATTATGGTGAAAGATGTTTTGGATTTGTCCTTAGGAAAATAAGAACAGTTAACCGTGACTAATTCATAGATAACCATTGAAGGTATTCTAAATTTATATTAGGATTCACTCATTGCTTTTCCATGGGAGAAAGTAATAGACGAGGCCAAAGCGTTTACCACTACATATTTAGATGAAGATCTTCAAAACAAATGGACAATACCAGCCTCTCACAAGAAGTAATTAACAACTCTACTTATATTAATTTAATATACTTCAAGATTTCTTATGAGAATTAATGAACAACTCTACTTATATAAATTGATGATACTTAAAAATAATGTGCGTTGAGCCCAAGTATTCTGCTTTTAGATTTGGTAAATTGGAAAAATCTATATAGTTCATTGAACATGAGGGGAAAAATCATTGCCTCAACATTTTAATGTTTTATTTGTAGGATTCTGCATACCAATAATAAAAACCTCCTAGAATTGGTAAATTATATTGGGTGGTCTTTGCACTAGGGAGAGCTTCAAGTACTTTCAATATGATGATTTGTAACCCATGCAAGTGGATCTGAACATATATAATTTATGTGCACTAATTATGATTTTCAAACTCCTATTGTTTAGATGGTGGACGAGTTTGGATTACCAAAATTGATGTTTTGCTATCATCATCATGTGAAATATTATTGTCTTATAGCCATAATGTGCGTTGAGCCCAAGTATTCTACTTTCATATTTGGGTTTGCAAAATCTTGAGCTCTTGTGATATTTTTAGATGATATTTATGACACGTACAAAAATTTTGATGAATTAAATATCTTCACAAACGCTCTAAAAAGGTATAAGTATATGACTAGCTCAAAAATTGGTTGAGATATGCGTAAATACGAAAATACTAAATTAATGATGTTGGTATACCTCTCTGATGGGATCCCTCTACAGTGAAGTGCCTCCTAGAGTATATGCAAATTCTATACATTGAATTTTATGAGGGAGGTAATGAAATAGTATGGGATGCAGATAAGACTCAAGGCTCAAACATGCTTGGTGCTATGTCCTTTCTTTTTGCATACTTGACAATTTCTATTATTCCATCTTGGCCTTCATTTTGTAAATGAGGCAACATTTGCCTATGTATTATCTTTTGAAACTAACACATTGTTAGTCATTTCATTTTTTACTAAAATTTCCTCCTCATATTCTTGTAAAATATTAACTAATTCATCAAATTATGTATCTTTACTTAGAATTTGTAAAGATGCAACTAAATATTTGTAGCTTTCTGTAAGTACTCTTAGGGTTACTTGAAAAAGAAACTTATCATCTACTTGTTCTCCTAAGGTTAATTTTTTTTCTTTTGTATATACTAATTCCCTTAGGAATAGTTCTATACTTTCACCTCTATTCATTTTCAGAGAGTGCAATTGGGTTTGAAGGTTCACGATAGTGGCTTTATTATTTCCTTCAAATATCTTGACTAAGGTTTTCCAAGCCTTCGTAGAAGTTTTTTTTTTTGGTAAGTTAAAATATTTCATTAAAAAGGGCATTTGAAAGGTGCCCTAATGCCTGATGCCTAAATCACAAAAATAGCATCCTTGAGGACCAAATTTAGTAGAGGAAAATAAAAATAGTTAAGAACCAAAAAGGAAGATAACTCAAAAGGATAAAATCAACAACAAAGAAGCCACTCAGGCAGTAGTGGGTTCATAAGCATCCTCTTTGTTCACTTCCTTGAAATCATCCTTAGAGAAATCCTTAAAGATATCCTTGGAAATATCCACAACTCCATCCTCCTTATCTTCAGGATTAGCAGCATCGATAAATTTTGCGGGAGTATCTTCATCAAAGCTATCATAATAGAACAAAAGGCTAAGAGCATTCTTGTGCTATTCATCCATAAAATATCCCCTCCAATAGAAGCATGGGTGGTTTCCAAATGAGCAATAGTAGCTGAAGTAGTCTTGATTACATATTTCTATAGGAACTTCTCCATCGGGTTATTGGAATCGTCCTCATTGGTTCCCTCAATTTACTTCAGCTTCCCAAGACTCTGAAGCTCTTTGTTTTTTAGACGCCTTCATAGAAGTTGTTTTTGAAGTAATGTAGGGTTGTATTTCATCTGTAATTGAAAATTTTATTATCATGAGTGTTTTTTATTCATCTTCTTCAAACTTTTAAATCTCTCTAGCTTCTTCGATGGGTTTATTTTTTGTTCGTTTAATAATTTTCCAATATTTTTAACTATCAATATTACCCTCACTTTGTTTTTACATGAAGAGTAGTTAGGACCTTTAAGGAGTTAGGATTATGTAAGAATGAATTTATTTGTTGTCATGGTATTTATTGTATACTACCTTATATCTTCCTAGTTTTGAGCATATGATAAGATCTTTCAAATCCTCAAGTTTTATAAAGTACTCTGTATCTACCAAATGTTTTGAGTATAGTATGCTTTAGCTTTCTAAGTTTTCCTTGAGTTGAATTCCTTTTTTCTCCCTAATGTTTAGCTTCAATTATTCACCTTATTTCTTCCTATTTTTGAATAGAAATCTAAATATAGATTTAATGCAATTTCAATTGATATAGTTCTCTATTTTCCAAGACCTTTAAGTTGGATTCCTTATGTCTCATTAATTTGAGCAAGAGACTAATTCCAATGTAGTTTTCCAAATTTATGTTTTTCTTCCTATACCCTTTAATTGTCAATGGTATGGTTTCTAAATTTCAAGAAATTTAATTTGATTTTGAACTCCTTATATCTACCTAATTAGAAATTTAGAAAATAAGGATATTTACAAAAATATTGCTTCAATTTCAATGTAGAAAACCTTATTCGTCCTAATTAAATTATTTTAAAATATTTTCATACTTGAATTTAAAATAATGTAATATTCTCTCAAGTTATAATCTTTTTACTTTAAAAGCCTTTCTAATCCATCAATAAATTATCTAAGGTTGTACTTTAATTATATATCCATGCATTAAATAACTAACTAATAGACCTTATTCTTCCTTAAAATTTATGGAATGATAATTGAATGTTAATATAACTTTCTTTTGAGTTGAGACGTGATGTATTGAATGACTTCTACTTTGACTACAATTTCCACATTATTTGGGCATTGTTTTTTTCTTAGTCCTCAAGGCATGGCATTATTCTTCCACTACATTAATTGCTCCTCTTTTTAATGGTGCACTTTTCCACTTTTTATTGTTCTCCTTATCTCCTTCGATGTTATTTGACCTTGGATGCTTGATATACATGTTGTCTTTAGGTTTGGGCTATTAATACTTGATTATATCATTTTCCTTGCATACCACGTAACCTTTATATGTTACTCTTATTGGTTAGGTGGTGCAGACGTTATCTCAATATTTGGACATTGCTCTTTTATAGTATGTGGTGCAAGCATTATGTCAATATTTGGGCATTGCTCTTATTTGTTAGGTGGTGCAAGCATTACTTTAATATTTGGATGTTGCTCTTATTTGTAAGGTGGTGCAAGCATTACCTCAATATTTGGACATTGCAAGTTTATGATAATATTTGCGGTATTATTAAAGACTGTTGGCACTTTTTTCTTTTGTTCGAAATGGCATATTATTTCTTTGTCCGTTGTGATAAGTGGTGGCTCCTTTCTCTTACATGTAACCTACCTTAGTGCTCAATTTTACTTTATTTTATTAATATTATTTTCCAACTCTTTGCAAGTTGTTTTACCTTCCGTTTGTAACTACCAAGTGCTTCTTGATTTCCAATGTATGGTGGTGCATTTTCTCCTTTGATGAACCCTCTTCTTCAATGGTGGTGGCTCCTCCTTTGGTGGTGCTTCAATGTTTCTTTCCTTGGTGACTATTTCAATAATATTATGTTTGATATTTAGCCTCTTTTTCTTGGCTTAATATTTCCTTCTTTTTTTCTTGTTGTAGCTCTGTCTTGATTTTGTATTTGTATTATTTCTCTTATTGTAGGTTTTGATCTGACGTGGGTGTTTCCTTATTGAATTTTTGACACCCTATTTGATGTCTTTAGATACCTCAACTCTTGTCCTTTTTTTTCTACTTTATAAAAGACAAATATGGTGCTTTTACAAACTAAAAATTAATCTATTGAAGACTAAGATAAAATACCTTTATTGCACTAGAATTTTAAGACCTATTTAGTCTCCTTTTGAAGCTTACCTTCTAGTATTTATTAATTGGATTTGGATTTAATATGATGGCACCTCCTCTTTATCTTGGTGGTTCATCTTCACTGAGACTTGTAGCTATATGTAGCTTAAGGAGATACAAGCTCGTTCCTTTCATTATTGCCCCCCTATACTTTCAAATTTCACCCTTGCTTTCACGTAAAAAGTGGTTTCTCTTTTACCAAGATGTGGTAATGATTTCTTATACATAGCATTTTCCTCTTTTACTACTTTTCTACTATATCCTTCTTGGATCAATGATTGATAGCTTCTATAATGACCCCAAGCTTCTAACTCATGCCAAAAAAATTTGCATTTTGGATAGCTTAGTATATCCTATCTTTACTATACAATATTGTTGAAGAACACAAGCTTATACTAAGAGGGAGGTGAACAGTATAAGATAAACTTTTATTTTTCTTTCCCAAACAATATTATCCAATGTTATCAATTGTAATATCTTTTCATAGCAATATTAACCAATCTCATCAATAGCAATAACAAGGAAATGCATAAATCATCACACACATGAGAGACACAAATTTAATGTGGTTCACCCAATGTGGGTTACGTCCACAGGGAAAATATTTCTTCTAAATTTTCTCAAAAATATCTTGGGAACCAATTCCCTATTACAATGTTTATGGACCTATATCCAAATGAGATCTTAATATCCTATGCTCAAGTTTGTGGACCTCTATCCATAGGAGAACACTATCCCCTTAACTCTGGTTCATGGAACTCTATCCATAGGAGTACTTTATCCTCTTACTGGTCTATTTCATGGAAATATAACCATAGGAGACACCTTTCATTTGCTCTGGTTCATATATTTCTATCCATAGGAGACACCTCTCCTTTTCTCTGGTTTGTGGAACTCTATCCATAGGAGACACCTCTCCTCTCTACTCTGGTTCATGGAAATCTATCCATAGGAGACACCTCTCCTCTCTAGTCTGGTCACCTCCAAAGCTAGTACACACCTCTACTTAACTCTACTCCAAGCCTACTCACAAGGCTTACTTAGGTCTACTCTCAACTCTGCCCCAAATCTACACACACTACATGCATAAATCTATTTCAACTCTATCCCAAATTTGCACATATTGCATGCACAAATATATCTCAACTCTACCCCAAATCTGCATATATTACATGTACAAATATATCTCAACTCTACCCCAAATATGCACACATTAAATGCACAAATTTGTCTCAACTCTGCCCTAAATATGCACACATTACATGCACAAATCTGTCTCAACTCTACTCCAAATCTGCACACATTACATGCACAAATCTATCTCAACTCTACCCCAAATCTGCACACATTATATGCACAAATATGTCTCAACTCTACCCTAAATCTACACACATTACATGCACAAATTTTTCTCAACTCTACCCCAAACCTGCTTCAATTCTTCTCAAAATACTTGCTCAAATCTACCTCAAACCTGATTCAAGTCTTATCACAAGACTTGCTCATATAACCTGCACAAATCTGCCAACAAACCTTCTCAAAAGACTTGCTCAAAACTAGTCACAACTTCTCATCAAAACATGTTCTCAACTCTCCAAATATTGCATACAAAATAATGTTCATCTATTTCTAGATCTTGCATAATAGTGTCATCAACTGTTTTATCTAATCTTCAATGTGATTTATTTCACTAAAGTAGTTTAGACATATTCTACCCAGAATTCGTTTAACCTCTTGAACATATAGAGAACGATATGCACTTGATAAATTCGCAATATGTTCAACATATTCATTAAGTCTGTTGCTTTTACATGTCTCACATTCAACAAATCATATCTCTACCTCTTCCAAATTCCTTTAAAATCAAATCATTCTAGTGTATAACTTTGCTTCACAAAATTGGTCTATGTTCCTTGCAAATTTTCTCTCAAAGATCAAATGCATTAATGCACAAGTTTTCTCTCAACCCTAGCATAAGTGTTCCCAATTTCTTTCAAGGATAAATCACAACTTGTTCATAAAATCTAGCACAAATATTTCCAACAATGCACATATATAATCCTTATTTCTCCACATTATGATTTAGAAATATTTGCTCAACCAAACACCTTAAATAAGGAATAATGTCACCATACCTCTTAAATTGCTTTGATGAAGATGTGCCTTCAAAAACCTATCTCAAAATAATTTCTTTTCAAAGTTCCACTTCAAAACTGGTTAGTAGATTTCTCTTTCAAACCATCAACATTAAATTTCTTCTCAAAAATATGTGCATAATGGAATCTGAAAATGATGCTCAATGACTCTCCTTTTATTCTCAAAATATAGGGCATTAACAATTATCAAAACCCCTCAAACTTTATTTTCACCATACAAAAATTACAACAAAAAATAAAACCACAATAACACCTTATAACTCCTACTTTTGCAAGAAATAATTTTCACCACACCACAAATTTTCTTATAGCACTCAATAACTCAAAGCAAAAATTACAACATTTAAATCATCCATATACACCTTATACCTCCTTAATTTCATAAAATAATTACCAACACACTTAATGACCCAAGGCACAAATTACAACTTTTTTTTTTTTATATAATTTTAAAAAACTTGTATTAAAACAAAGATCATTTACAAGTTGGGATGAAACTTCTCCTGGCCTTAGCCAAAGAGAACACATGTTTACAATAGTAAAAGAAGATTTACATTGGATCCAAATATCTTAAACCATATTTCTACAATGGTTGTTCACTTGTTTACAACTATAAAAGAAGATCTACATTGGAGCACAAATATCCTAAACCATATTTTTGGAATGGTTGTCTAAATTAGCTAAACACTAGATTTTCTCACCAACCTGCCTAATCATCTCATCCTCAATATCCATATCACTGTGCCACTAAACCCCTACCTCCTTCTTAGTGCCCATCTTAGCCAGTAATTTTGCCACTTTATTTAGATCTCTAATCACATAAATTGGAATCACATCATCTAATTCCCTCCACAATTCCCTAATTTGAGTGACAAGAATCCTCAACCTCCATGTCTTCAAAGAAAAGTTACTCATGCAATCTAGAGCTCTAACCAGGATTATGCATAGTGGCGAATATTCACCAATTGGATAAATATTAGGATTTTTAAAAGTGAAAATTAGCGAATATGAGTACCCTCGATGTCGGCCCATTCGCTTAAAATTTTTAGGATCAATTTTTTATTAGGGTCAATTCGCCACAATATAAATCCAAACATAGGTATATTTGTACTCATTGGAAAGCTCTTTTCAATCCTGATCTAATGGTGGTGTTTTTATGAAGTTATAAGATGATTTAATAGGTCAAAAGTGGCTCTAAATATGACCTTATATTTTAGGGCTTCAAATACCTCAAATTTTGGTATGAAGATGCTCGATTTGATTTGTTTAGGATTATCCATGATTCATTTTGATTTTGATTAGGATTAGCCATTTTTTTACAAGTACATTTTGAGTCCAACCCCTTATGCATAACCCTAGCTCCAACCATTATTTGAGAATATGATTCTAGGATTATCCTCCTGTAACCTTGTTTTGCTACCCGAATAGAAGCATATTTGATATCTAAGGCTTCCACTTCATTGTTTGTGGTTATTACCAAGCCTTGCAATTCCCAATAGAGCACTATTCCAACATGATTCTGGAAAACCACTCCAATTCCAACTCTACCAGGATTGCCTTTTGTAGCTCCATAAGTATTTATTTTAATTCAACCTTCTAGGGGTGGTTTCCAACTAGCTCTATCATGCACCTATTGCACTTCAACTTCCTTATCCATTGCCCCTATAACAACTTTATTTTCCTCTTTAGCATACATTGCCACAGTTTCTGTGACTTTGCTCCAAACTACTTGCCAAACTCCATCTAAATAAGAAAAAGTTTCTCTAAAAATTCTTCCATTTCTCTCCAACCACACTTGCCACCAAATGAATTTTAATCCAAGCTCCCAACCAATACAAAAATATTTAGATTTAAATATACCCCTCTTCCATATTTCCCTAATATTAATCCGATTCAAATCACCATTAACCCAAATTTTATAATATAAAAACCATCTCTCCCAGATCTTGCACATGAATGGGCACTCAAAAATCAAGTGATCAATTTTTTCCTCACTCTTGTAGCATAAAATACATTGATATGGACCAATGATTCCCCTACATCTGATATTATCAAAAGTAAAAATTCCATTATGCATGAATTTCCAGGAAAAAAAGTTTACTTTCAGCCAACCCTTGGACTACTAAATATTTCTCCAATCCTCAACCTAATATGCATGAGGATGAGGCTCTGAAAGGATATTATCATATCCATCCTTAACTATGTAGACACCAAGGCTCCCATAGCCCCAAGCTAATTCATACTCCTCATCTCTACTTGTGAGAAATTTTTTTGCCAATGTTTTAGTCATGATGGGTGTCAAATCTGGAGGGATTGAAATTGACCACTCATCCAACATCTTAAACTACTTAAACTTATAATCCCCCAGCTGACTATTATTGAAATAACTTTCAATTTGAACCCAGCCCCTGGTTTCCATTTTTGTTTTTATTGAATGTATTTCAAGAAATTCAACAATGATAGGTGGGTATTGATCCCATGAATCTGTCCAAAATCGTGCCTTCTTCCCTCTCCCCACTTTCCAAAATAATCCATATTTTACTACCTAAGATCCTAACTTAAGATCCTACCACACTAAGGATCCATTATCATCCAAAGGGAAATGACCCACCTCATTTGGGTTTACCTATCCCAAATATTTACTAGTTAAGATTCTACTGAATAAAGAAGTTGGTTGGGAAATCCACCTCTAGTAAAGCTTTCCATCCAAAGCTTTATTATTTAAATTTGATCTTCTCAGTCCCAAACCTCCGTTTACCTTGGGTTGTCTTACTTTATCCCAACCTAATAAGGCCCATTTTATCTCTCCTTTTACTCCTTCACATAAAAATTTTCTAGACATATTGTCCAACTCCTTCCATATGGTGTGTGGGGCAACAAGGGTAGAAAATTTATAAATTGGTATGGCCTGAATTATTGACTGTAAAAAAGTTAATCTACCCCCATAGCTTAACCATTTTTGAGACCAATGATTAATTATTTCCTTGATACAGTCCAAAAGATTCCTTCAAATATTTATTTTTAGTTTTTTAAAATGCAAAGGGAACCCCAAGTATACCACTGGGAGAGAAGTCCTTGTGAATCCCAAGATCTCTAAAATTATGTCCTGAAGCCTTTTATCAAGATTGAAAAATACCACTTTGGATTTTTTATCATTGATGACTTGGTTTGTAGCCCTAAGGTAGACATTAAGTGTATCTCTAATCATTCTTGCTTCCCTAAATCTGGCCACTCCCACCAATCCTATGTCATCCACAAACTATAGGTGAGTCAAAACTTCCTCACCCACCTTGATACCTATTAGCAAACCTTGTTATCTTCTCCTCAAGATGAGTCTACCCAAGCCTTCAACCAATGTGAGAAAATAGGGGTAACAAGGATATCCTTGACGAAGGCCTTGAGTAGCTCCAAATGGTTGTGAGGGAAGACCCTTGATTAAGACTGAGTATGTCGAAGTAGAAACATAGCTCATGATCCATTATATCCAATCCTGATAGAAACCAAATGTTGCCATCATCTTTGAAAAGAAGCTCCACTCCACCCTATCATAAGCTTTTGATATATCTAATTTTATGAACATTCCTCTATTACAAGATGTTTGAATTGAATGGATTGCCTCCTAAGCTAGAACCACACCATTCAAGATTTGCCTACCCTCTACAAAACCCCCTTGCTTTGATGAGATAATGTAATGTAGAAGAGGTTTTAGCCGCTCAACCATTACCTTTGTGATTATTTTATATATGACATTGCATAAGGCAATAGGTCTATAATATGAAATATGCACCTCCTCCTCCCCTTTTGGAATTAAGGCAATAAAAGTATGATTTAATGCTTTAAGCATTCTTTTACTACCTTTGGACTCCTCTATAATAGCCATTACATCCTCCTCCAAGTTGTCCCAAAATTCCTAAAAAACTCAATTGGAAAGCCATCTGGACCTGGTGTTTTTTTGGTGCTCATTCCAAAGACTACATTCTTTAGTTCCTCTCTATCAATGGGTTTAAGTAGGGCCTAATTTTATTCTTCAGAGATAATAGAGGGTATGATAGAAATAACTTATTTTGAGCCTCTTCATATTGCACCATACTTTCCTTAAATAGTTTAGAAAAAATAATCCATTGAATGGAAATGCATACCTAGAATTTTCTCAAAGGAGTGTTTGTTCTCATCTTGAAGAGCTTCCATGTTTTTCATTTGTCTCCTAGCACAAGTAGCTCTATGGAAAATTTTGGTATTTTTATCACCTTCTAATAACCAAGTGGTTCTTACTCTCTATTTCTAGTAGGTATCCTCTTGGTTGTCAATGTCCTCAACCACTTTACGCAATGCATGATCCTCTTATTTGGGCTTCCCTAAAGTATTTTCGAACCTCATCCCATCTGGCCACCAATGGAACTCTTTCGACCTGGAAGTTTGTCTTGTTAGCTCACCTCCATTGTTTTAGTTGATCTTTGACATAATGAAGTTGTTTGTGGAATATAAACATTGTTGTCCCATATGATGGGTGGCCTTCTTCCCACCACTATGGAATTTTATTTTGAAGTTCCTCTTTTTGTAACCAAGTATTTTCAAATTTAAATGGTTTGTGATGTTGCACTGTCTTAATCCCACATTCCAACAAAAAGGGAAAGTGATTTGAAACTGGACCCTCCAAAATCTAAAAATTTATATTCCATTTTACAAATGCCTCCTCTAAAACCAAAAAAAGGTCTAACTTCACCTTCCTGCTATGTGGTTCCCTCCTCTTATTAGTCAAAGTATAGTTGGTTCTAGGGCATTTACTATCCACTAAGTGTAATGCCTGGACTTGGGCAATCATAAGTCGATCCCTTGGATCCAAAATTGTGGTTCCCCTTTCGTGATCTCTAGAGGATAATTTAGCATTAAAATCCCCAACAATAATCTAGTCTAACTCTTCCCTTGAGACTCTCATGTTATGCACATATTTCCATTGATGCATCTAACCATCTAGGTTTTGAGCCCCATAAAAATTTGTGATTAAAACATGTTCAACTATGACATTATTAGTAAAATGTGATGTGAGAACATCCCTCCAAGCTATATGTTCTACTGCAGTCCATTCAATAGAGTTCCAAAAAGTAACTATCCCCTCTAATACCCCTTGGGAAGCCACTTAGATATGACCAACACCCCTCCAAAGTCTATTTACTATTTTACACATAAAATCCAATGATATTTTTGTCTCCTAGATAAGCAAAAAATATGTTTTACATTTTTCTAAGAGTATTCGAATAGCAGATTGATGGGTTCTATTGTTTAAACCCCTAACATTCCATGATTGTATAATCATTGGTTACCTTGAGAGTAGTAAAAATCTATTGGCCTCACCGATCCTCCAATGATCAGTTTGTCTCCTTGAACTGCTATCAATTCCTTATTTTATTTTCTACCCACTCCTTTAGAGCTATTTTTTATCTCTTTTTCACCTAAGTTATCCCTAGAGTTGGCATTTCTCTATTATTTTTTGTTATTCCCATGATGACATCCTTAATTATAGGTTGCTCTTGGTTATGTACTATTAATTCCTCTGCACTATCTGATTGCGGTAACTCACTGCACTCAATTACCTACTCTATGATGGGAGGAGATGAAATATGGACTTGAACATGGTTGTTATTATTTTTATTATTCCCATCCACTCCTTCCATGAATTTTTCTTCTTCTTGGTCAATTAGTGTCTTAAATATATCATACCTATTGGAGAGCTTGAGTTGGGTTTGCTCTTTACCATATTTTTTCTTTTACCTTCTCCTTCTTTTGGGTTGTTCAAAACCATATCCTTGTGCTTCTTTTCCCTAAGAAATATTGGTTATTTCCTTATTGATTGTTGACTCACCATCCTTAGGAAGATTTGATATTCCTAGAGGAGCCTCCATTGTCATGTTCATATTATTTGGGCAAGATAGGGCCAAATGCCCATATTTATGGCAAACTCTGCATCTGAAGGGAAATGCCTCATAATCCAGTTGTTGAATCCAAGATAGTCCTACAATTTTGAGTTCCACCTTTATCGGCAAAGGCTAGCTAAGATCCATTTCCACACATAATCTTGCAGAAACAATTGTTTTTCCTTCCATTGTGGATTTTGAAACACCCAAATGTCTTCCAAGGGAATTGTCGATAATTGCCATACCTGCTCACTCCAAAACTCCATTGGAAGTGCATACAAATGGATACAAACCAAGAAAGTAGTGGTTTCCATTCGAGGATCAATTTCCACTTTGTAGGATTGAACAAATAATCCTATCAGACCATGATTCCTCTTTTTTTATTTGAAATCCCTATTTCTATCAGCAAGTGAAGAAAAACTAACAATAAAATATCCATTGCCAATAAACCACAAAGAATACTCACTAAGAGGCTCCAAATTTTTTTGGACCTAGGAATGCAAAAAAAATTGGGTAGGGTGAATACCCATGAATTTATAGATCAAATCATGATTGGATCTATATAAAATTATTTCTTCGACCATCCTTTGATCAATGACAAACTTTATCCTTGATTCTGACTATGGAAAGCATCCATTAACTTGTTGAGATGTTGATCTATTTCTAGCAGTCATAAAGAGCATTTTAATGCAGCTTTTTATGCTTCTTCAATATTTGATGGAGATTTATTCTTTAAACAATTTATAAAATAACTGTCTCTCTAAAAGAGGATACGAAGGTGTCCTCATTGGGCTTTCTTGGGGCAGCAATATTGTCTTCAGATTTATAGTAACCCGAAATCTCTTTGGCTACCCAATTGATGCCCTAGTTTTCTCTTCCAGAGCTCTCATATAATATTTTTTTTATGAACACACACCCACCCCCTCACACACTCACCCACACCATGGTTTAAACCTTGGACCTCTCGAAGAAGAGCTGTAGCACCCTAAAATTGGCGTAGTAAAATTATAAAATTTACATTCACCTTAGTAAATAAATTTAAATTCAAATTTAACCTCCCAAACCGCCCGTTAACCGCCGAGAAATCCGTTTCCCCCTTTTCCGTGCCATTTTTAGAGGTTGTTTTGACCGTTTGACGATATCGTCACCGATCAGACGATATCGCCCAAGATTTGACGATTTCTTCTGGACTAGGACGTCCAGACGATCTTGTCGCAAAACTAAATTTGCATAGTTGGAATCTGTTCCAACGGGTCTCCAATCTGGGCAGAAACGTGTCTGCGCCATTGGGACCCTCCCCCATTGGAGATCTCCCAAATTGGGATGATCTCCAACCTCCTAACTACTCCCCCTAAGCCTATTTAATCTCTAGGATTTTCCCTTCCCAACCCCTGGCTGAAATTTTCTGCAAAGTGATTCCCTCTGCGTCAAAACATCCTAATATTGCTTTTGCACTAGTTCCATAGCAATTTTGTTGTAGGTACATCACTATTTTTCAACCGGAGCCAGCACCCATCGTCGTCGACGAACCTGTTCAGATCGGAGGCGATCCTGTCGAATTCGAGACGATTTTGTACTGATGCGAGATGATCTCGACTGCAGCCCACATCGAGGCAATCAGTGCCTAAAGTTTGCTTTTCTCAACTCTGTTTCTATCATTTTATTTTGCAAATTAGATGCTCTATTCAGTTTTTATGTTATTTTGCACTTGGAGTTCACCCATTTAGCTTAGATTGCATGCTAAGTTCATGATCTGCCATTAAAGTATAGTAATTTGCTTTAATTTATGTTCTTAAATATTGTTCAGTATTCATTTTATTATTTGGTGTAATTTGCCTCTGTTAGCACAGTAGGACTTCTTGTATTTTGCATCTATTTTCTGTCTTGCAGGTCTCTGACGAATTCGTCAGATCTCAGACGATTCTGTCAATCTCAGACGATTCTGTCAGTCTCAGATGATCCTGTCAGATTGTAGGAAATTCTGTAGAATTTCAGACGATCCAGACTGCTTCAAACGTCAGAATCTTCTTCAGACATCCGGATCAGGTATTCCCCATTTTCCTCCTGTAAATTCTCTGTTTTCTGCTTTTTTTAATCTGTTTGCTGTATTCATGAAAGTTGCATTTTCATGTAGTTTAATTTAGATTCATTCGGCCAAACCTAGGATATGAATGCTTAAGATTAAAATGAACTCATCTAAACACATTCCAAAACCTAGGCATGGAAACTGCCACCAAATGTTTCCTGGTGAACCCACCATCCGTCAAAAAATCACCAAAATACACCTCCCTTGAGAGGCGGGACCTTCGCAAAGTCCTCTCAGTCCGAGGTACCACACCATCCTTTTCCCATCCTCCTTTCGGGTGCGGATCCTATAGCCTGAAGGTAGGGATGTGAAAAATTTGGAGCGATACATTTTGGTGAACCCGACATGAATGCATTGTAAACCTTTTGAAAACAAAAACAAAAAAAAAAAAAAAAAAAAAAAAATATACATATGTATACAAGAAAAACAAAAACAAAATCATCATTTCATGTTTTAGATTCAATTCTAAATAGTAGATGCTAAATATTACTTTTAGAAGCACTAAACAAACCATGAGTTTTTACTCAAATCAATATGAGCCCATTAGTAATGTTGGAAGAATTCAGCCAAATACATTTGTTGATTATGATCAACCTTATCCCTATTCAACATCACCTCCATCACACTCTTCTTATTTTTCATCCATAACTCAACAAAACAATCCCTTTGCCAATCCTCTTCATAACGATATTATCTATTCTCCCATATATCCATATTATGTCTATCAACCCACATATAATTCTCCTCCACCTTTTCAATACCCTTCTTTCAATACAACACATCCATTTCAACAAGAAAATACTTATTCTTCCAATTCTACCATGCACTCACCTCCTACTTCGCAATCTTCCTATAATCATTCAACCCATAATAAAGAAAATAGAGGTGAGAAACCATTAGGCCCTTTTATGACAAAATTTCTAAGTCACATATCAAAAACCTCTCAAAAACCTTCATCACGTAAATTTACTAAGCTCAATCAACCAATGGATATAATTCTCAAGTATTTACTTGACACAAATAAGATTGAACTTCCTTCCATAAGACAACTTGATACCACATCAGATTGGTTTAAACCTGAGTTACATTGTGAATATCATAGAGTAGATGGACATATGACACAAAATTGTAAAGATTTAAGATGTGCAATTCAAGATTTTATTGATAAGGGTCTTTTTAATATAAAGGAATTACAACCTCCAACTGATTATAAATCTCCATTAAACAATCAAACTCCTACACAACAAATACCAATAATCAATCAAGACATGGGGATCTCCCAAGAACCCCTATTCAATTATCAACAACAAGAAACCAATCAAATATTGCATGTTAGTGTGTCCCATCATGATGATATTATTAATATTGTAAGAAAAACTACAAATGAGCAACCTCAAGTTCAATCAACTCAATCCGATATTCAAGATATGGATTCCTCATTTGACCAACCTTCAAAACTATCTTTGACTCTAGAGAATGATCCAAAATGGAATGTAAGCATAGAAAGCTCATCTTTAGAATCAAAATCTCAATCTGAAATCCACTTTGATAGCCAACAACAAGTGATTAATCCTCAAGCAAAGATATCCCTTTTAGAAGTATTACAAAGTTCCCATAAGGAAACTTTGTTCAAGATACCTAGACAACAATTTGTTCCTCATCATATTTTCTCTAAGAACATAATTAATGGTATAAACCCTCTTGAGGTTAACCATATTTCATTCTATGATGAGGAGATTCCTTCCTCTACTCTACAAGAAGATTCCTATCTTTACATTACAGGATCTAGTAAAGAAACACCTATCAAAACTATCATGGTAGATAATGACTCTTCTCTTAAATTATGCACTCATCAATTATTCCAAAAACTCAAATTAAAGGAAGAAGATATTAATGAATCAAATGTTCTTATAAAATATTTTAACAATGAAATTCAAGAAGCTCAAGATACTATAATTCTTCCCTTTAATATTGGATCCAAGATCCTGGATATTTTATTATATGTAGGATATTGTCCTTCACCTTACAACCTATTTCTCCAGAGTCCTTGGATTCATACGATGAGGGTTTTCCCTTCCACTCTTCACCAATTTTTGAAGTTTGAACTTGCAAATAAAATTTTTACCATACAGGGTGACCCAAAACCATTTGAAGAATATTTAATGATTGAAACATCAAGTTTTATACATTCTCTATTGTCACAATTATCTTCTATCCATCACTTTTCTTCATTCATATATGATCATCCTTGTTTACAAAATAACATTCATGCATATCTTTCACATATACTTTCTCCATCTTATCAAGACTTGGAATATAGTGATAAGAATGAAGAACTTTCTTATCCTTCTTACATTTTATTTTGTAACATGATCAATTTTACACATATAAAAGTCAAATCTTTTTCTACATTATTCTACATTATAACAAAGCTTTTGTTATCACTACCTTTTATTCATCACCTTCTATTCTTACCTTCACCTCAACCAGATTATCCTTCAAAACCTCCTTTGATTTTGAAGCAACCTTAGACATGCTATACTCAAATAACCTTGTATAGTGTATATAGATCATCTTGTATATACCACCAATTTCAATTCATAAATTAAAATCAAAATACAAAAAAAATATCAAAATCCTCAAAATCTTCAAAAAAATAAAAAAAATACAAATGCAACTAAGGACCTTAAAGGTAAATTTGAGCCCAACTGGCTTGGACCATACATTATTACTACCAAATTTGAATCAGGAGCATACAAATTATCTACCTTAGATGGTAAAGAACTTAAAGAACCCATGAATATTTTGCATCTTAAACGTTACTATGCATAAACTTGGTCATCTCATCCATGTATACATTTGTTCAAAATTACTACCTTGTATTTCTTTCAAATTTATAAATCAAAAACACCAAAAACATTCATAAATCTCCAAAAATCTTCAAAAACTATCTATTGCATTTGTTTAAGGCAGTTTTTAAATTTTTTGCTCAAACAAATCAAAAATATAAAAACAGCTATATGCTTGACTCTTTCGAAACCAAAACAATATACGGAAGAAAGAGAGAGTCAACATTCTCAAAAACTTCTTAAAATTATTTATATCTATATTTTTCTTCCAATTATTGCAGTTATATGTTTCAACTTATTTTGGATAAAATTAGCATTTATTTGGCATCCCTCACTTGCACACTCACAACAATAAATATCTTGATTTTATCTGGCATGATTACTAATCTCTCTTATATCAAAGTCCACAAAATTTAATTAAATAAAGTTTGAGCATAGAGAATTGATCTTGTTATTTACTTAAACCAAGCACATCTTTCCACAATAAAATGATTATATTTGTAATTTCCATGTTTTGCTACATAGTAGAAGTGATTTCTTGAGTGAAAAGTTTCCCCTGCTATCCTATCATGCACATGGTCTAGAATCTTTGAGAATTGGCAAAAGGACAAGCTCACCCCTACCCAGAATAAAAATCCCTTGCTCTACAGCTAATCCGAGCAAGTATCCCTAGCAAAGAAAAAGAGAAGAAAAATTCAAGAAAGAAGAGAAAAGAAAAATGTTATTTCAGCAATGTTCCAAGTATTATCAAGCAAAAGAAATACAAAAGAAAAATAAGCAAAGTTCAAAAGAAGGCAAGAAAGCAATAAAATCCCTTTCCCTACCCTTTGAAAAGAAAAGAAGGGTTGATGAGCTTGAATCCTTGGAATTCTCAATTATTCGAAAACTGTGAGGTAAGCCCCATAACAGGTGGTTTGTGCCCAACCTGCTTGGCCTTGGGTAACTCCTAGCGTGGCAATATGTTTGTCACATTAGCGACCTTCTTTTGTACAGACCTATGTCTTCTTATGGATTAGCTAGCTCTTGATAATCCGACCTACATAGTAGTCTAATATGGTTATATGCATCTACATCATGGTTAATGAACACTTATTTGGTTTCTTCAAATCACTTGTATCATAGTATCTTGCTCACAACTGGTAAATGAAAAATGCAATTGCACACACATTTGTATTTGAGAGATTTTGTCTATCATTATGATAAATCAAGATCGGAAATGAATTCACATATGCACATGGGATTCCTTATAAATCTAACTTTTGTCTTCAAAATACTTTGAAATATTATTTTTGCAATTTGTTGAAATAAATCAAGTACAGTTGTTTACTACAAAGACAACTATATAAATAGAAAAATCAAAAATTTCTTTCAAACTACACAAATCAAATACATATATATCTGGTTGACTTTCGTGACGATGGTATAGTTTCAAAACCAAAATTGGAATTTTATGCCTAGCGCAAGTCCTCATTTTCATATTTTCTGTTCATCAAAAATCAACCATGCAATAAAACTATCTTTTTGGATTTTCACGATGATGGTACAAGTCTATACCTACATATTCTATGCCTAGCGCAAACCATTGTAACAATTTTTATTCCCCCATTTATCAAAAATCATAAAAACCATATGACTTCTTATATTTTACACAAATTATGCTTTTCAAAAGCAAACCCATTTTTTCACTATTTTTATGTCATTATGTCAACCTTCAAATTTGCAATGATGGTATAATTCCTAAGGAATTATTCACAAATTTTATCACACTTAGGAATTTATGCCTAGCAAAAATCATTTTAAAATATTTCATGCACAATATTTTTCATGAAAATCTGAAAACAAACCATCATCATCATCATCATCATTTGCACTATTGCACCAAAGTCTTAAGACAGTCTCTTAAGCACTCTTTTACTTTTAAACAATATTTCTATCTTGGGATTAGCTTGACGACCGAGTGAGCGGCGACTCCATGAAATGGTCTATAATAGCGACAATGTCCTTTGAAATTATTGTTAGAAGTCTCTTTTTATCTTTTATCACATTGCATCACAAACAAACAATTTGTTACATCAGATTATTTCATTTAAAATGTTATAGCATGACATTCAAAATTGTAATATTTCCAATGACATAATTACATCCAATTATCAAATCAATCAATCAAAACATAAAAGCATCACAAAATACATAACACAATACAAGTCATATGATCAAAAATATATCATCCTATATATATCACAAAAAATATGTACATCATATCAGCTAGACTAGTATGACATAATCTATATCTTGGCATACTCAATCAAATACCCTCTGTGTAGTGTCTCGAGATCCCCTCGAGCTCTCAGCCTCATCGTCGAAATCGGGACGATTTCGTCCCGTCGACGTCGACGGCCAAAACGCCGCGATGCCACCAAAACCCCAAAGCAGAAATCAAATAAATCGTCTAAGTTGAGTTTAGACTCTTACCCGTAGACCGTGCCGGACCTCTGTTGATCTGTGCGTAGTCTCCACAATTTCTACTTCAGAGCTCTAAAAACCAGAAAATGAACAATAAAAATGAATTAGGGTTTTACCCTATTTTTCTTAATTTTATTCAACAATAATTTTTTGCTTTTTCGCGTTTTTACCTCAAACGTTCGATTTGGGTAAAAACACGGAGGGGGCACCATAGTAAGCTGTCGTACGATTCGACCAAGAATCGTCGCCTAAAAATGGGTATAATTTTTTGCTTTCTCGTAGATCGAGAAGAACTCATCTTTAACGCATTTTCTTCGGAAAATTCGCTAAAGAGGGGGCAAAATGTAGCACCCTAAAATTGGCGTAGTAAAATTATAAAATTTACATTCACCTTAGTAAATAAATTTAAATTCAAATTTAACCTCCCAAACCGCCCGTTAACCATCGGGAAATCCGTTTTCCCCTTTTTCGCGCCATTTTTAGAGGTTGTTTTGATTGTTTGACGATATCGTCGCCGATCAGACGATATCGCCCCAGATTTGACGATTTCGTCTGGACTAGGACGTCCAGACGATCTTGTCGCAAAACTAAATTTGCATAGTTGGAATCTGTTCCAACGGGTCTCCAATCTAGGCAGAAGCGTGTCTGTGCCATTGGGACCCTCCCCCATTGGAGATCTCCCAAATTGGGATGATCTCCAACCTCCTAACTACTCCCCCTAAGCCTATTTAATCTCTAGGATTTTCCCTTCCCAACCCCTGGCTGAAATTTTTTGCAAAGTGATTCCCTCTACGTCAAAACATCCTAATCTTGCTTTTACACTAGTTCCATAGCAATTTTGTTGTAGGTACATCACTATTTTTCAACCGGAGCCAACACCCATCGTCGCCAATGAACCTGTTCAGATCGGAGGTGATCCTGTCGAATTCGAGACGATTTCGTACTGATGCGAGACGATCTCGACTGCAGCCCACATCGAGGCAATCAGTGCCTGAAGTTTGCTTTTCTCAACTCTGTTTCTATCATTTTATTCTGCAAATTAGATGCTCTATTCAATTTTTATGTTATTTTGCACTTGGAGTTCACCCATTTAGCTTAGATTGCATGCTAAGTTCATGATCTGCCATTAAAGTACAGTAATTTGCTTTAATTTCTATTCTTAAATATTGTTCAGTATTCATTTTATTATTTGGTGTAATTTGCCTCTATTAGCATAGTAGGACTTCTTGTATTTTGCATCTGTTTTCTGTCTTGCAGGTCTCTGACGAATTCATCTGACAAATTCGTCAGATCTCAGATGATTCTATCAATCTCAGATGATTATGTCAGTCTCAGACGATCCTGTCAGATTGCAGGTGATTCTGTAGAATTCCAGACGATCCAGACTGCTTCAAACATCAGAATCTTCTTCAGACATCCGGATCAGGTATTCCCCATTTTCCTCCTGTAAATTCTCTGTTTTTTGCTTTTTTTTAATATGTTTGCTGTATTCATGAAAGATGCATTTTCATGTAGTTTAATTTAGATTCATTCGGCCAAACCTAGGATATGAATGCTTAATATTAAAACGAACTCATCTAAACACATTCCAAAACCTAGGCATGGAAACTGCCGCCAAATGTTTCCTGGTGAACCCACCATCCGTCGAAAAATCACCAAAATACACCTCCCTTGAGAGGCGGGACCTTCGCAAAGTCCTCTCAGTCCGAGGTACCGCACCATCCTTTTCCCATCCTCCTTTCGGGCGCGGATCCTATAGCCTGAAGGTAGGGATGCGAAAAATTTGGAGCGATACAAGAGCCAAAGCCCAAAAAATTTTGTTGTCCCCCTAGGACCTTGGAAATTAACTTAATACAACTTTTAAATGAACTTGATACACCTTATACCTCCTAGTAAAAAGAATAATTTTCAATGCACTCTTTGTCTAATAATGCACACAGAAATATGATTTATAATGATGTATGTTGATCCCAATCATTTATGCAAAAATTAAACCTAATTTCTCCCCTAATTCTAATAATTAAAGCTTATACCTTAGACGTTCAAAATAATTTTTAATTAAAAAATATGTGCCCTTGCTAACGCTGCCACCGTAATATAAACCTACCACATCTAGCTAGACCATGTCCTAGCATAAGCTAGGACACCATGTGGGCTAGCTTCCCACACAACAACCAAAACAGATGCACTTCTATTTCAACTACCACACGATGCGATATCTTTCTCAACCAAAACTTTAGCAAACTATCCCTATCATGCTTCGAATTTGAGACCTCCTCTGTGTAAACGATCTAGCGCATGGTCTCCCTACCATATGGGCTAGCTACCCATATGAGACTTCAAAATTTTTTCTTTCCTTTTGACTTTCAGAATCTTCTTTAGAAATCGTGTGTCTATCCTTTCCTTATACTTTACCCTCAATGAATCAAACGATCGAGTGAATCTCACGATTTTTGCTTCGTCTCAACCTTAGGTAAATAAAATAATTTGACCCCTTTAAATATGCTTTCCCCTTCATGCATTGATGTCAGTGCATCAAAAAAATTTGAATATTATTTCCTTTGGCGTGTCTTTTAACTTTGAAATATTTGTATTATAATATTAAAATATTATAATGTTATTATATTGGAAACCTTTGAAACCTTGGTGTATTGGAAATAATTCTGTCTTTGAAACTTTTGCCTCCTTTGTAATATTTAAATTTTCATTTAAATATTATAACATTTTTCTTAGTAAAAATAACTTGGATATCTATATTGCCTTGATAACCATTTTAATTTTTCTCATCAACATATTATTATTCTACCTTGTACATTATTATTTCAACCTTAAAGAAAATTCTGCCTTTGACATCAATGACAACAAAATACTTAATATTTCCAAAATTCTCCCCCTTTATCATTGATGGCAACCCTTTATAAAAATTTCTTTTACAACCACTAAATTTCAAATTTGCACCCCCTGATAAGCTGCTCCCCCTTACTGATTTCTCTCCCCCTTACTGAAACTCTCCCCCTTTGAAATCAATGGAAAAGGGCTCCTTTGGGGCTAAAAATAAGACTCTTAGCTCAGATCCCTCACCACATTCTCTCCTTGAGGTGATCAATTTTGGGGTAGGAGTATGACTACTCCCAACTTACAATGCTCTTCTCCTTTCTCAACTTTCTTCTTCCATACCTTTGAAGTTGTACCTCTTTGAACCTTTTGATCATCTCTATCCTTGCTTGTCTTTGGAATTTTTGGAAACTTTGTTCTACACCACCTTTGTTTATGCCTAAAATTACTATAATTATAACACTTGATATTGTGATTCTTGGAAGGTGCAAAGGACTCAAATTTCCTCTTGGTGAAGCCATAATCATTCTTTCCATGAGTCCTATAATGCACAACTTTATGACCAAACTGATTACATGAGTAACAATTGTAGACACCTAAAACACATCATGTTTAGGAGACTACCCATATGGACATATTCGAAGACCATATGAATAATCTTAGACCTATCCAAGAGCTAGAAGTGGTCCTAACCACTCAAAAAGGGTAATTATAGACCATGCAGGCATAATCGCTCTTAGGTAGAGTGACCGTCATATTTGGTTGTTGAAGCTGACAGCAGTCATACGTAGTTGCTACTCTGAATAGCGACTAGCACCATGCATAGTCTGGTTATGAATACAGGCCCAGATAATGAAGTATGACTGCACCTTATATTGCTTGCAAGTGGATTTTAGTGAGGAACTCCTAGATTTCCTCCTAATTGTCCCTTCAATGCCAATTTGTGACTGATGCTTTCCCCCGATATGGTCAGTTGCATGCAATTTAGATTTTGGCTTCTCCAAGAAGCCAAGATCCTAACCTAGATCTAAAACAAGGATGTCTACATATGGGCTCTCCTAAACCGATCAAAATATCCATGAATATTCAAATCTTATGCAACGAAGCCCTGGCTAATCAGAGAAGGAATCCATGCCCCCTTTGAGGAGCATTGAAGGACTATTCTATGGAGCCATATCTATGAACCTACTTTTAGATCTATTTATTCTTCATCGCCCATCAGTGTACCAGACACAACAGGCGACCCTTGAACATCAATTGGAGCAAGGAAGATCATGCTATAGCCCCTAGTCCACGAGGATAAGAGCTTCATTTCACGGTCGTTGTCTTGGATAGTGGTCCACAAGCATATCTTAGGGCATTAGACACTATTTTCCTTTGTTCTAGCTTAGATCCATTACTGCTTTGATTTATTAATTAGTTCTAGCATAGATTTGATTTTATTACCATATTTACATCGTACTTTTAAGTTTTCTATGCATTTACTGCTTAGTTTATGCATGCATTTTAATTTTATCATGCTTATTTATCTCGTTTATCAGATCTACTAACAAGAGCCTCTTTCAGAGAGGTAGCTCGTACTACTGATAGTATTTTTTTATTTATATGCATGTAGGTTACTAGTATATAGGATTGATTTAGGGCATACAATGCGAAGATCCCTTCGAGGCAAGAGAAGGAGAAGGAGGTATTTGTAAGACCTCATACAAGTTTGTGTGTGATATCGGGAGGCCTGCAGAACTGTACAACCCCTTTACAAGGGTACATCATTCTTCTGCATCATTATTTCCACTTGTAATCTATTATATCGAAACTGGGTATCCCTCAGAGGGACTGATATGTAACCAAGATTTGCCAAAGATATTATTAATAAAATATCTTTATTTATTTTTTCATTTTCATGTTATCTATTACTTAGCCGTTTCTAAAGCTCAATACATAAAGCTGAGAGACTACCTTGTCAGCCCTCTCAACTTTAACAAGGAGAATGTTGGACTTTGATGTCATACTTCCTATGTAGCTAAAGTTTAATGTGTTTTTCTAGAGTTTATTTGAGAGCATCTAGGAAGTAGGTTAGTATTTCCTATGTTAGGAGCTAGCTAATAAAAGGTGATTTAGTTACAAGAATAAATGGGCTCCCACTATTCTGAGCTATGATCTATTATTCTCCAACACTATATAATGTAACGTCGACAAGACAATATGAATATAATGAGTTTGGTTCTCACTTCTCATGTTAACTAGAGCACCTGATTGCTAAGGCACCTACTTCCCATGCTAATAAAAGTGCCCAATTTCTAAGGTGCCTATTTTCAGTTTCCAAGGCACCTGATTTCCATACGAAAAAGGTGTCTGATTTCCATTTACTACGGCTATTTTCTACCTTGATAGAATAACATGTCAGCATTGGGATGTGGTCTGAGCCACGTCAGCACCCCACGCACATGCAAATTCAAATATACTATAGATAAAATTAAAAGTTAACATCAACCAACTTTTGAGGAGGGGATGTTTGTCATCCCAAGGAGATACGTTTTTTTCTAATTTTTGTTTTGAATTTTGCAAGATTTATTGAATAAATCATATTGCAGCTCCCAAGAACTAATCATGTCAAATAAAATGTATTGCATGGGAACCATGGCCATCATTGTCCATTGTGGTTTTTCCAATCATAAAACACCAGCCAATAGCGATGATCCATGGATATCTATGCATATACACCCGCGAAACGAATTTAGGTGCATGTTTAATTTTTTTTTTTTTGTCTATATTATTTTCATGAACATGTGTGCCTATGAAAATATTTTGGCACAACCCCCCATTATTGCCTTAACCACTTGAAAAAATCCACTTGGCATGATTTTGTGTGGTATACCTCTGATTAGTCAACCAATTATGGTTATCATCTTTGCACAATCAGGCACATACTCGAAGTAAATTTACTATGGATAACCATAATCACTATTGATTACGGTAATTAACCACTTGCGTGCATGAAAATAGTTGTTTTAAAAAAGTTGCTTACTAGCTACTGTGAAGCCACCTTCATAAAAATAAAATCCAGAGAAGTGAATCATAGTAGCAATTTGAAGAGAAATCAGAAGCATCGTTGAGTGAATTATGAGCTAAAGGAAAAGCATGGGGAGAAATAAAAGAATCACGACCTCAATAAGAGTGAGCTAACCGACTGCTCGGGCATTTCTATAGATATCTAAACATAGTTGGATGGTGCAAAATGGATGGACTACTATAGATTGGTTAGTAGGGCTAGGATGCGATAGTGGCAAATGAATTTACGATGTCAATGAGAGATGGGATCGTGCACATGTGGGGGTTGGAGATCCCAGTTAGTGAGGAATATATCGCTAGAGTTACGGGCCTCCCTTTGAAAAGGGAGTGCACGTACAAGGAGGATAAATTTTTTCTCTGTGTGTAGATATTTTTTGTAGAACCAATTGAGTACATGATGCACATCGGCTTGCTGAACCACCATATTCTTGAGCTCTAGAGGGTAGTTTTTGAGCAGATCGCCTAATTCTTCACATGCTCTGGTAGGTACTCTCATCTGAATGCCAATCACTTCCATTTTCTCAATCAAATACTACATGTGGAAAAAATAAAATCACCCATTATCTTGCATGCACCTTGAGATACGAGGCCAAGCGATAGCAGGTAGGCACCCTTGATCACCATGGCCTAATTTTGACCTTGGTGTGATATGCAAAGTCACATAAAAATATGATAATTAAGGAAGTTGTGGGCACTAGTGTAGTAACAGGGGCACAAGCAGAGGGGAAGGTTCTTATTCATAATTAAAAGTCGGCCCAAGGGGTGACAGAACGTGCAAGAATGACGTCTGTGTCCCAGCATACAAAAACTATAGGAGAAGCAAGACAGGCCTCATCCCCTATTTTTCCCCAATTTGAGTAGGAAGCAAGATATACTCTGTCTCCTTCTACCCTTCAATTCGAAGATGAGGTAGAGCAGGTTTTCATACCCATTTCCACCAGGATGTGAAGTAGAAGAAAAAAAGCATCAAGGGTGGTTTTGAGCTCATCCAATGATGAGAAACCAATCGATGAGCTCAGTAAGTAGGATTACTTGGCCCACATTTTACAAGATATTTCCTATGGGTCAAATCCTCAACAGGAGGTGGCCATGGAAGATACACCACCAAAAGTCCAAGCAGAGAATTTGTAGCAACATCTGCATATTTTAAGAGAATAGAATTCCACTTGGGAATTAAAATTTGAAGAAGAATGGGCCCTATTTGAGGAGTCTCTAAAGGAGGCTACATAAAAAATGCACAAATTGTATCAAATAATTTAGCAACTGCAAAGACAATTGTAGTTGTAGGGAAGACCAGGAGGAGCCGAGTAGTCGACCAAAGTTGATGCAGCAGAGCAAATCGATGGGGCAATATAAGTACCCCATACTAATATATAAAAATAAAAGGGACATGCTACTATAATGGAAGTAGAGAATCCATGTTCTACATCTCCCTCTATAGAGCAGATACTTCAAGAGGATGAATTTGAGGTTGAGGAACCTCAAAATATAGAATAGCCTACAAAATAAGGATATGAGGAGGAAAAGGATATGGATACTTAAGAGCCTCAAAATTTAGGTAAGGAGGGAATGATAGAGCACTCTCTAGTTGATGCAGGGATCAGACAGCCTCAAGAGGAAGAAGTAGTCCTTGTTGAGCAGCAAATTGCTATAGAGGAAAAAGAGGCTTAGAAGCCTGAATCCCTTGTACCCTAGGAAACAACAGTTGCACCAACACACCTTGGGGTACATCAAATCAAGTTGAGATCAAAGCAAAAATCCACAAGGCCATATCAATGATGACCTAGAACTAGAGCATGAATTGTCGAGTTGAGGGCATTGGGTATCGAATCTAATAAGGAATCAGGGTTGGATTCCAATGAAGAATAGGAGGCAACAAATAATTTTTTTGCTGCCCAAAAATAAAAATTTGAGGAGCTTAAGGAGGAAATTAAGGTAGAAAATAAAAATTGTAAGAAGAAATCCAAGAAATCCCTCAAGGAATCAGAAAAAGGGGCCAGGGAGCAATCTAGAAGGCCTCACAGGAAAATTTTAGTTGCCCAACCTGAGCATTTTTGGTACTTGTATGGGTTGAAATATGGAAATCCTTCAAGGATAAAGGTATATTTTACGAGGATGAGATTTATAGGCCCTATGCAATAGGAATATCTAGAATCAAGCAACATAACTCCCTTAGTGGCAAAAATAGAGGTCCAATCTAAACTTGAGCTTGACCCAATAGGGGAAGATTTACCCATAGCCAAGGTTGCTAAAGAATCAAGCATCCCATTTGGCGATAAAGAAGCAGTGCATGTGGGTGAAAATTTACCACTTCATCATGAACATTGAAAAATGGCTGAGCTTGCATTCCATAAGGATACCACTAGTTTCTCTGGTTATTATCTGAATTTTGAAAAAGGCAAGGTGGCCTAGACTAGAGAACCACCCAAGAAAATAGTAGGGCTGAGTGAACTAGTTTGGTGCAATAAACACCAGAAATAACATGATCAAGATACAACCGCTCCCAAGACACCAAAGGGGTGAAAGCCTCAGGATAAATAAGAATCCATGGCCGCTAAGAAGAAGAAGATACAGACCAATAGGGCTTACTAGGATGTTATAGATAGAACTAGTAATTACCAGTTCAAAGTGGCACAGAGACGTGCCACCCCTTAAGCATGGGGGGGTGATGAGCCACAAAATTACTCATTTTTTGTACTCTTTTCCCCATAATATGCATCATATTTTCTTGTAGATATAAATGTTTTATGGAAATTCTATATGTAATTAACATTTTATTTTGCATGTTCTCTAATATTTGTAAAAACATCGAACATGATTTCATTAATTAACATAGACTATATAGTACAACTTAGGCTATAGTTAGCACGTAGGAATAGCTAACCACTAACCAAATAGTGCTAACAAATAATAAGAAATATTCGCTTAACAAAGTGGTTAAGCGAACCTTAGGTAGATAACTAACTACCCTAACAAACCAAATGAGGTAATAAATAGAATTACCATAGTAACTCTAACATCCCCCCTTATTACATTATTTGGGTAATAATATAACTACTAGCTACACTATCATCCCCCATACAACAATATTTGGGTAAAGTATATAACTGCCCCAATACAGTGAAGAAGAAGTTGATCTATTGGTTCTTTGCTTTGTCATAGTGCTCTGGCTACTCCTAAGCAAAAAGTGGGTCATTCCTCACTTTGTCTTCATGCCAACAAATGTCCTTATGGTAATCACATCATCCAACCGAATTGCATGGGTAATCAGTCGCTGCAATCGCTAGGTGTAGTAGAATAGATCACTTCATACAAGGTTCATTCATTTATAATATGAATTTGCAAAAAATAAGGTAGCTAAGGTGTCGGTCGCTGCCGAAAATGCACCCTTATAAGTTCCCCCCTTCTTGTTGCAAAACATAGTGTAATTTAATTTCTGAAGGAAGTGTGACTAAGGTGTCGGTCAAAGCCGAAAATGCACCCTTATAAGTCATCTTCCCTTTTTACAAAAATCATTGAAGAAAAGAAATGGATATCCCCCCTCAATTGCAAAAAGTGTGCAACTCAAGAGTGTTGTGAAGGATTTTACAAATATTGCCTCCTAGATAATTTTACGTCACAAAAAATCGCTCCTCTTTTTACAAGTACTTCAAACACCTACAATTTGCTATTTATGAAGCCTAAAAGAGGTACAAGCACCCCTTATTTTTAAGGTCTTCAAACAAAATACTTATGCTATTTATGAAGCCAAAAAGAGGAGAGAGATAAAATGGTGTTGTTTGCCCAAGGGACATATGTGTTTTCCCTCTACAAAATTGTGTTTAGCAATTTAGCACTCCTTGTGCTATCTTTGAACCAAAAACAGAATCAGAATGAGACACTTCACTATAAATATGGCTTCTGTGTTGTGCCTTTTCCATTTTAGTTTTGCTTTTTTTGAAACCAAAACTGAATGGTGTCTTGGTTGTCATTTTTACAATTTGTGCAAAACTATGCTTTCTAGGCAATTTGATTAAAAAAGTTCACCAATTTGTCCTTTCTTATTGCAAGTACTTCAAGCATGATTGCTATTATGAAGTCTAAAAGAAAAAGTTTAATGTTGATGATTTGGACTTTTCTGATTGCCTTTACAAGTTTTATTTCCCTCTTATCAAAATATATGTTTGAAGGAAGAAAGGAATTATCCCCCTTTAGTGCAAAGGATTGCAACTTTTAAGGTTCCTTAAAAAAACTTGTTCTTTCTTTTGATTACCCTAAAAGAGTACCAAAATATAATTCACTCAAACAGATATTTAATGGCACCTGCCTTAACACCCTTCAGAAGGATGAGAAGTTGGAGGAAATTAAGCCAAACAAATAAGAGTGAATTAGGGGTTTTTGTTAATTTAGGAGAGAATATCAATTAATTTTGGCTTTAAATCTGTGCAAGGATTTACACAAATTTGTGAAATTTTGGGGTTTAGTGTGTTCTTGATTCTATGACTTATAATTGCAAAAGAAATAATGCAATAATAAAACAAGAATGCCCTCAAAAATCTTATCACCTAGATGTTGGATGCAACCGAAAATGCACCTAATTTGCCAATAAAGGTGTCGAGTAAAATCGAAAATGCACCTTTTAATTTTTGCAACAAAATGTGTGTTTTGTGTTGTACAAAAAATGATATTTTTATGTCTCCTACTTTGTTTTCCAATTTTGCAAAAGAAGTACAATGTTGTCTTCTCCCCTAATTTTGCAAAATTAACAATTTTGAGCACTCCTTCCAAGACAAGTCGACACACGATCCGCATTTGGAAAGCTTCCAGAACTAGTGGACACACGACTTAGTTTTTGATGGACCAAAGGTTACAATTACTTCTCAAATATTTGCAAAAAAAAATGTGCAATTTTATGTCTTAAATAGGATTACCATAGTAACTCTAACAATATTCGTCTTTAAGTGTAATTTGTGTAGATTTAGTGTAAATTGTTGCATTTTGGCATGTTTTCTTAAATATCCCAGTCGGACCTGGCACTTGCAATTTAATTAAGGAGAAACATCTAAAAAATATTGATGAAGAGGTACGAAATCAGGCATCCAAATTCCTTTAAAGTTCCTGACTTTCGTTCGACACTTAACTGATAGGCGCCTGATTCCCGTTAGGTGCTTGCTTCCCATTATGAGAGAAGGTTCTTGCTTCCTATTGTATAATGGAAGGCACCTACTTACCATTGTATGAAAAAAGGTGCATGCTTCCTATTATACGATGGAAGGTGCCTACTTCCCAAATTCTACATATAAGGTACCTACTTCCCAACTTCTTTAAACACGATGCCTGATTTCCACTAACGCCAAACTTTAGCATGACTCTGTGGTCGGTAGAACAGAGTGAAACTTCAACAACCAGCATGAGAAGAATTCTAGCATTGAAACCAAATATGGTACAACATCAAAGGTTACTCGTAACCCATCTTATAGCTTATACGTAAATTATTTACATAAATCAGAAAAATAAATATCAGACTTATTTTGAAAATAGAATACGCTAAAATATCACGATATTTTCCTCATTCCTTTAACTAAGCAAACAATTGTAACAACGAGTCATTTTATAACTCATCATAAGAATTGTAATAGGGCTAGCCGCATATCTTATAAATATGTAGGCCACCCCTAAAGAAGACCCCCTAGACTTTTCTTGTAATTTTCTTCTGCTACAATTGTTAATAAAAAATTTGAGTATTTTCTAGTAAAAATCTTCTAAAGCGTCTAGTGATAAACTACCATGGGTAGAACCTACTAGAAGTGTTGGCCCACTTAAAACAGAGTTATTCCCTATTTCACCTATTTTATGTATTTACTTTCATAGATTAATTTGCTTTCCAGTTATTTCCCTTGTTTTCTATGATTTCTAGCAAGGTAGTAATTTAGATTTTAAACATTTTTAGTCCTTATTTCTTAGACTTAGCATGATATTATTGGTTTAAATACAAACTTCAACGAATATAAAATACCCCCCAAACCATAATCCAAGGGACTCATCTTCGAAGGAGAAATTACAAGCATAAATTTTGCACGGCTGCTCACAAGACTACGAGCTACCACGGGTTGATAATTAAATGGAGGTAATTAATTGAACCATAGAAAAACTAACCATTTTTTTCCCAACACTATGTGCTTGCCTATTATTTTTTATTGTTGCCACCTCGCATGATAATATTTATCTTATTCTTTTCGTTAGCCTCCTCTGGTGGTGCTACCATCACTATTTTTTATTTTATTTCTGGTGATTTCATAATAGTTTCTCGTCAAGTTTTTGATGAATCTAAAAAATCAAAATTGGTGGTTTGAATCAATACAAGAGACCACATCACTTCTTCCATCTATCATGTTCCACTTAGCACACTGATATCCATAAAATCTAGACCTTCCAGATCCAAGTGAACCTCATCTAGGTTCTCGGGCATAGAGTCTAGTTGCTCCTTCTGCATCAAAGTCTTCTCAAAATTTTGTCTCTCTTATTGCCTACATGTTCTAATATGCATTAGATTGGATATCAGTGGTACTACCTCCTCCACTTATTAAGGTAGTGGCTGCTCCTACAACCTTTGTTCAAATACTTATTGGTCCAAAGTAGGTTCCAACTATCTTCATCTTTTCCTTCAAGGGTGGACTTCCTTATCTAATGAAATCTCTTACATAACCAAAGGTTTTGGTTTCTTTGTTGCCTTCTTTGATCGGGGTTTCTTTTGAGTTATTTTATAAAGAGGTACAATCTTCACCCATGGCAATATAGTGGGTTGATCTAGGGATAAATCTCAAGGGAGAGTCAATATTGAAAACTGAATGCCTACTTGGGACACTACATCCAACATGAGAGAAATAGCATGAAACATCATGGCAAAGGTATTTATCATTTTGGCCAATAGCATTCATATTATTTTCTCTAAATAGGTTCCTGTTGGTCATGAATCTGCCACAAGAAAGGATTTTACGTTAAATGCACCCTAGACCCGGCCAACATTGAAAGGTTGGGAGAAAGAGATGTCTCCCAGACCAATCTCCAGAGAGGGCTGGTTCCCTTACTAAATCTAAGCTTAATGAAGACTAGAGTTACTGGAAAGGAATTATAAATGTGCAAGAAGAAATGGGAAATTACGAAAAGAAATGGGAAATATAGCCACAGGCCGAATTTATCAGATCGGGAAAGATTAGCAGCAGATAACTTCAAGTACAGTAACAACATATAACAGAAGATATCAACGTAATTAACTTACAACCTTGCACAGAAAACCTCCAAGATCACATTCCAGAACTCACTTCCTCACTAGCAATATTTAAACTCAGATACATAATTCAAATCAAGCAGCAGATAAGAAATATAAGCGTAAATTAGGAATGTATAAGACAGAAGAAAAAATCACACAGACAGTTGCTTGCAAAACTAGAGGCCAAATATCTTTCATTCATGCAAAGAACTTCAAAGCTTTCAGCAAAAAGTCTCTCTCTCGATCCCTCTTTCTGAGATCTACATTGATTTATATAGAAGTCTTGCTTCTTTATAGCATTTAAAACTTGCAACGGACTTCCTCGAGATCTAAAAAATGTGCAACGAAAACAAGGAAATGATCCCTTAAACCAGCCTTGGAGAAACCGGAAATTGAATGAAACAAGGAACTGGTCACCTTCATTAAATGGTCGTTCTCGAAACATTCTTGAACAGTTAGAAAAATCATGAAAAAAAGCTTTAAATAATGGGGCATCTTCAATTCTGGTGGCTTGGACACGTTCTTCTACCTTGCTCTCATTGGAAAGCAGCAAAACATTTAATTCTGGAGTGCTTTTAATTCTTGAAAATCGCAATGCTTCATCGGGTTGTTTGAACTGCTTTCTGGTGCGAAACTGTAACGGGTCACGAAAACGTGACATGTCGCGAAATCGTGACGTATTTCTGCTTCATACACTTTTGTCACTTTGGGACCACAAAAATCAACCATGTCATGAAATCACGATGTATTCGGCTCCTTTGTCTCCTTCGCTACCTTAGCTCACGAAAACACGACATGTGAAATCACGACGTTCCATACTATTATGCTCTTTCTTCGCTCTGTTTCCATGAAAATGTGACAAGGCACGATTTCGCGATGTTCTTCATCCATGTTGTTCTCTTCACTACTTCGAACCATGAAAATGCGACAAGGCACGATTTCACTACACCTTTCTCTCTTTTGGTTGTGTCTCACTTATACTGCGCGAAAACAAGACAAGTCGCGCTTTCGCTATGTTCTTCCATCGGCATCTTTGTTTTATCTCTGGGTTGTGAAAACCAAATAAGTCGTGAAATCGTGACACTATCTCCCCGCTGCTCAATCTTCTCTTCTATGTTGTGAAAATCTGACATGTCACGAAATCGCTACACTTTTCATCCACCCTGTACGGTCTTGCTTCTAACCTACGAAAACATGACACTCTTGCCTCAAGTGGTTCTTCAATCTCCATCATGTCACGAAATCGTGACAGGTTTTATCTCCTTGGACTTTACTGCTCTTGACCACGAAAATTTGTCATGTCACAAAATCGCAACATTCCGTACAATCTGGCTGCCTTTTTGCTTCCTCTTCGTGAAAATGCGACATGTCGCGAAATCGCTACAATTTTATGCACTTGGTCCTTCCGCCCCATTATGTCATGAAATCGTGACGTTTCCATGTTGCTGGACTTCACATCCACAAATGTCATGAAATCGTGACGCCTTTCATGCCTTGTGCTTTTTGTTTCAACTTTGCCGCGACCACGCAACACGTCACGAAATCGCTACAAAGTTTATTGTCATCACCCTTTGCTTAGTTATGTCGCGATTTCGTGACCTTTTCTCTTACTATACTCCATGGCCATTGTAAGTCACGAAAACGCGACATGTCACGATTTTGCGACAATTTTACTGTGCTACCTCCGTTGACCAGTTTGACCGTGATTTTGGAACACGTCGCAAAATCACGACAACTTTGCTTCTTAGCCCTTTTCTGCATTTTGCGCCACGAAACTGTGACAGGTCGCGATTTCGCGACACCTTTGCTTTTGACTTCTCTCTCCTCAATAGACCTGCGATAACGCGACATGTCGTGATATCGCAAAGATTTTGAAACTGTGCTCTCCATGCTGCTTTTTTTTGCGATATCACGACAGTCTTCGGACTTAGCTATTTTTTGCATCAAAACCTGTAAAGGAGTGAGAACTTCAACATTTTATGCAAGAATAATCAATAATCAAAATAATGTGGCAAAAATGCCAACATTCTTGGCGGCTCACGGGGTATACAGTTTTGTTGTATGCACGAATCCCAGGCATGAATCCATTGGGCAACAGAGTCAAGAAAAACTAAGAACAAAAAGTCGGGTCGATGGGGTACATCTCGGTGGACTGCTGCAACAACTCTTGTTGAATTACTAAAAACTCAAGGAATCTGTATTTGGCTTAGCTGACCAGGTGCTGTAAAATAATATCCATGAAAGCACCAGGGGTTGCAAAACAGAAATGAATGAAATAAGTGGAGTGAGGACTATGGAATGGAAATGGTAAATGATGGAATGGTGGAGTGGGGGAAGTGATGCGGTAGATACAGTAACAGAGTGCTTTTGTGCTACCAACTGCTATGAAATGGAAATGGAAGTGAATGGAATAATAGAATTGAAGTGGAAGAGATGAAAAATGTGGGATGAACTATGGATAAATGCCAAAACGACAATGAAATGAGAAGAAAAGGAAAAGAAGAAATGAGAATATCAGAAAGGGAAAAAGAAACAACAACAATGGCTTGATTACTTGTAGAAGAAAAAGGAGTAGGAGAAGAAGGGAATGAAGAGGGGTAGGAAGAAATAGAGAGGAAGCCACTAAATACTGGGAAGGAAGAAGAAAAAAGAAAGAAATACGTACCTACGGGCTCGCATGCAAAAAAAGATCCTGTTGGCATTTTTGCCACATTGATTCTCATTGATGAATGCATTGATGTATTGTTGGGGATCTGACCTTTGATTGATGCAGCTTGGGCGAAAAAAAGGAGAAAAAATGAGCAAAAAATGACTAAGTCTGAAAATTGCAGCGACGCGCTGACATGTTGCAGAATCGCGGTCAACGCAGTCAACGCAGGCAGGTTGGCGGAACCGTCGCGATATCGCGACGTGTTCCGAAATCGCGGGTCGGCGGGCAGAAAAAGCATTAAGTTGAAAACATGCAGCGATTCGCTGACATGTCAGCGAATCGCGACTCGGGGAGCGTCGAAGGCAAAAAGTGAAAACTTGCAGCGCGTCGCTGACATGTCAGCGAATCGCGACCGAAAATGGCGATTGATGCGGAGAGAAGGAACATGTAGCGAAATCGCTACGTGTTCCGTTTTCGCAAGGCAGAGCGCAGGGAGGAGCAAAAGGGAGCCGGACATGTAGCGATATCGCGACATGTTCCGGAATCGCGGGTCTTCAGCAGCGAAGCGTACGGCGTAAAATCATGTCACGATTTCGTGACCCGTCGCGTTTTCGCGACCTGCGCAGTTTTCCCGCCAAGTGCAGTATGAACGGCCGAGAGGGTTTTTCCGATTTCCGATGATTTAATGCTGACCCGAATTAAATAATTTGCGGATTTCCAATGCGATTAAGGTCAAAGAGTGCCCAGGCTACCAAAATTAAAGGGTTTATTGGTTCGAAGTTGCCGTTCGTGGATTAATTCAACGGTTTTTCATGCGCATATTCAAAGAATCGAATTTAATGAAGGGCCGCAAGTGTTTCATGGAATTTAATTTTTATTTCTTCGAGACTGCGATTAAGGGGATCATGTTCCTCATTTCCTTCGCATGATTGTAGATCACGAGGAAGTTGGTTTTAATTATTTAATGCTACAAAGAGGACGGACCTCTATAAAAACCAATGTAATTCGCATTTCAAAAGGTTGGAAGTTTTGCTAAAAACTGGAAGTGCATTTGCAAGAATAAATTATTGGCTTCGGATTTTTCAAGCAGTTGTTTGGGTGATTGTCTTTTCTGTTCGTTGCATTTCTAATCAAATTTATATTCCTTGAGTCTTTGTTACATTCAAATTCTCGCATATTGGATTTGAATATTGCTTATAAGGATATGATTCTTGGAGTGTAGTCTTGGAGAGATTTTCCGCATACGATTGTGTGGGAGTTGAGTCATTATATTCTCGTTGCTTGTCGTTGCCGCACTTTAAGTTTTCTGCTTTTGTTCTTCCGATCCCATAACTCCGGCTCGTGGCCATATTTCATTTCTTTCGCAAATTTTAATTTCTTTCCAGCAACCCTTATCTTCAAACAGAAATTTAGAATAGTAAAGGGAACCAGCCCACTCTGGAGATTGGTCTGGGAGCCATTTCTTGCTTCCAGCCTTTCAATGTTGGCCAGGTCTAGGGTGTAATTATAAAATCCTTTCCTGTGGCAGATTTTGGACCAACAGTTTTTGGCACGCCCGGTGGGACAGACTGTTTCTGTCTCCAAGAATTCATAATCGGTGGGATACGCATAATTTTCCAAAGTGATAACCCCACCGGTGCCAACAGTTTTTGGCACGCCCGGTGGGACAGACTTCTTCTGTCTCACAAAAATCCACATTTGTTTTAACACCCGGAGGTCTCAAGATTTGATGAGTTGTCTTGGCCTCATAGCGGAGATTTGTAAGTTCATCTGGCGACTTTGCTGAGTTGAAGATCCGGATTTTTGATCGTGGGCCTGCCTGTTATTTGGTGACTGTGCTGAACTCAGAAATACTTCATGATCACAAGATCACAGTCAAAGAAATTTGGTGATCTTGTTCAGTTTTTTGAACTTGATAGTTCGAGAAGTGGTGAGCATTCTAGATTAGTTTCCTCGTCTCTTCCATCTTCTACTGTACAAATACCCAGTATTGTTGCTAGTGTTGCACCCCTACAAGTTCCACCAATGGCACAATTTCCTCCACCCGGAAAATTCTTGGCATGGAACAAGCACTGGAGCCTTGAATCGCAGACTCGGAATCCGAGTACCACAGTGCTGCATCGAAGGCTTTGCCCACTTACGATGGTATCGGAAAAACAGCCTATGAGCACATAAATTATGTGGCTTCTCTGGCTGCTATTCATAACATTACTGATGAAGATGTAATGATCAAATTGTTAGTGTGTTCATTGAGAGGTAAACTGCTTGTTTTGGTACAGAACTCTGCCTCCCGGCACCATAACATCATGGGATCAATTGGGTGATTTTCTGGTGAAACATTTTCATGAACAGGCTGACCCTTTCTCATTGTTAAATCAGTTTACTGTCATACAGAGACATCCACAAGAAGAGATACCTGATTTTAATGTTCGGTTTACCAGAACTTGGCAAAGGATTCCTGATGGTATTCGACCTGCTGATGAATTAGCTACGATGTACTACCTCAGAGCGTTTCACTCAGATATCGGATGGGCGGTTCGGCAGTCTAATGTGGTGACGTTTCCAAAAATCTTTGAACAAGCAATTAAAGCAGAAGCTGATCTGGTTGCTGTAGGAAGACTGCCTCCAAAGGTAACTATGCCTCTTATTCCAGATTTGCCTCAATATTTATATGGTTCACAACCACACCCCATGCTAGCTATGTATCCTACACCATCATGGAGTTCTAAAGCACCTCAGGTTGCAACTGTCCCAGCTCCTCAATTGCTTGCTTTAACTCCTTTACCGCTCCCTGCACCCGACATTCAACCATCTCCCGTTTCCATTGCATTTCTAGCTTTGCCAGCACCACCAGCTCCTTTGCCCTTACCAGACACTTCCTGCACTCGCAAATCCTCGATCCATATACGACATTATTGCAAGAGGTTAAGTCTGCAAATTCTGCTATTAGAACCATGGGAAACAAGATCACACTCATTGAGAGGAAGCAGGCTGAGAGAGATTTCCAGCCAAGGAGATTTCAACCTCCTCAAGTTACTAGAGATCAAGCTGCCTCCACAAGCAAAGCACCTGAAAAGGGCTTAGCTGTTCTAGCAAATGAAGATGCAGCCCATGCGGATGGAGTATATTGGTGCTCGACTTGTAATGATCCTCACGGAGAGGATACATGTATGGTCCACTTAAATTATGTGCAGACCTTGGCGGCCAGCACCTCAGGTGACCATGTTAATATGATCTCAGAAGCTGGTTGTAATTTGATGACTGCAGTGGAAGATCAAGTTTCAGTTTTAACAAGGACTGGAAAGAAGCCTATGAATGTTGATCCTACTGACTTAGAGCCGTTAAGAGTACCGGTCGAAGTGAAAAGGCCGGTGAAAGCTCCCTGTGCTAGCTCCAAAGCCTTTGCCCAAAGATCCAACTTTTAACGAGTTCAAGAAAAGGCAGCAGTTTGCACCAGGTAAGGTCGAAGCGAGAGGAGCAGGCACGTGAAAAATTGAAGTATCCATCACTGACCAATAGGTTGAGAGTGGAAGCTACACAACAGTACAGGACTAGATTTGAGCAACCTGCTGAGATGAAAAATTCTGTTGCAGTTTCATACAACATTGTTGATGATCTTAAAAAGACTCCTGCTAAGGTGAGCCTTTATGATGCTTTGCAATTGCCAGGCCAGGTAGACTGATTACAGGAATCATTAAAATCTGTCAAGGATAATGAAAAAGGTCCTACCCAGACAGTATATGCACAAACTTTAACCACCTCTGCTCTTTGGAAAAAATAGGCCACATCCATTTTATTTGTCATTGCACATAGAGGGTTGGATTGTTCATAATTGTATGATCGACTCTGGTGCTGCCACAACAGTAATGCCCAAGGGATTCTGTGAAGCAATGGGAATGGAGTACACACGGAGTAGTCCTGGAGTTCTGCAATTGGATGGTACGCCTGTAAAAATAGTGGGTGTGATTAAGGATGTTCCAATTACTCTGCATACAATGCCCCAAGTTACTATTATCCAAGAAATTGTTGTGGTTGATTTAGAGCCCTACTTTAGTATGTGTTTATCTAGGGAGTTTACCGCCAAGTTAGGGGGTTATTTGGCACTTGATTATTCCCATTTAGAAATTCTTGTCAAGGGTAGGCGTCTCAGGATTCAAAATGAAAAGCCTTCTTCTTTTCACATTGAAAAGTTGGAAGAAACAGAAAAGGAAGTGCGGTCTGTTTACATGCTTACTGACGAGTCCGAAGACTCTGTTTTGCTGAATGAAGTTTTAGATAGTCTTCGAGTTGGATGATCGGTTTTCTATGCTTAATTTTAATGCCATGTCGGAAATCGAAATCGGTCGTTATGTCATCCAAAAGCTCGAGAGTGACATGAAGCGAGAATTGCCTAATCAAGCTGATCGGAATGTTGTCACGAGATCATTTATGGCAGCTATATTTTGATGGGGTTAAATCCGAAGATGAGGCAGGAGCAACATTATGCAAGTCTTTTGGGCAAGTCGTTGAAGATAATGAGCAGATAGTCAACTTCTCGAATCATGAGACTGCCACTGTCGAAGGGAGAACTACAGGAAGGAGCCAGCCCAATTTCAGGGACCGACTCAAGTATGACCAAATCTGGGCGGGACATTGCAGATTTACAGGATAACTCCTGAGATCGGGTTTGTGGTGGCGACATGCCAATCATGTCGTAAAATTATGTATATAATATAAAAAAAAAAAAAAAGTATGTATATATGTGTTGCCTTTTATTGTCACCTTGGCTCTTGTTGCTTGTGGGCTGTAGGTGTTGGTTTCCCTTTTTGTCTCCTCCTTTCCCAGCAGTTGGTGGCTTTCTTCTTTTCCCTCCCCTTTTTCTTTCCTTTCCCTTCTTCATCTTCCTTCTTTTACTTCTTTTCCTTCTGCAGTTACAGAATAAGCCACGGCTGTTGTTTCTTCTCCCCTTTTCTACTTTTCCCATGTCTTCTTATCCCTTTCTTCTCAGTTTGTTTTTGTTTTAAAAAGAAAAAAAAAAAGGCATTTCTTTTCCAGCTTAGTTCATTTTCATTTCACGCTTCAAAACTTCCACTTATGTTCCATCCATTCGTTCATTCCATCTATTGCCGCTGGTAGTGTATCAACATGATGTTGTTATGTCTATCTCATTCATCACTTGCTTACTTCCACATCACTCCATTGCAGTCACCGCTTGCGCAATCGCAGGAGCTCACTCCACCATCACATTCCATTTCTTCAGTTTATAACCGCTTCTATGCAGGTTCTTCCAGTTCTAGTTTTCCGTAGCAGAAGAAGTTTGGCAGCAGTCCCCTGACATGTTTTGCAGCAGCTAGTTTACAGTTCCAATATGACTCTGTGCCCAATGGACTAGGGCTCGGATTCTTGCATACAGCGAGCTGTATACCCCGCGAGCCGCCAAGAATGTTGGCATTTTTGCCACATTGATTCTCATTGATGAATGCATTGATGTATTGTTGGGGATCTGACCTTTGATTGATGCAGCTTGGGCGAAAAAAAGGAGAAAAAATGAGCAAAAAATGACTAAGTCTGAAAATTGCAGCGACGCGCTGACATGTTGCAGAATCGCGGTCAACGCAGTCAACGCAGGCAGGTTGGCGGAACCGTCGTGATATCGCGACGTGTTCCGAAATCGCGGGTCGGCGGGCAAAAAAGCATTAAGTTGAAAACATGCAGCGATTCGCTGACATGTCAGCGAATCGCGACTCGGGGAGTGTCGAAGGCAAAAAGTGAAAACTTGCAGCGCGTCGCTGACATGTCAGCGAATCGTGACCGAAAATGGTGATTGATGCGGAGAGAAGGAACATGTAGCGAAATCGCTACGTGTTCCGTTTCGCGAGCGAGCGCGAGGAGGAGCAAGAGGGAGCCGGACATGTAGCGATATCGCGACATGTTCCGGAATCGCGGGTCTTCAGCAGCGAAGCGTACGGCGTAAAATCATGTCGCGATTTCGCGACCCGTCGCGTTTTCGTGACCTGCGCAGTTTTCCCGCCAAGTGCAGTATGAACGGCCGAGAGGGTTTTTCCGATTTTCGATGATTTAATGCTGACCCGAATTAAATAATTTGCGGATTTCCAATGCGATTAAGGTCAAAGAGTGCCCGAGCTACCAAAATTAAAGGGTTTATTGGTTCGAAGTTGCCGTTCGTGGATTAATTCAACGGTTTTTCATGCACATATTCAAAGAATCGAATTTAATGAAGGGCCGCAAGCGTTTCATGGAATTTAATTTTTATTTCTTTGAGACTGCGATTAAGGGGATCATGTTCCTCGTTTCCTTCGCATGATTGTAGATCACGAGGAAGTTGGTTTTAATTATTTAATGTTGCAAAGAGGACGGACCTCTATAAAAACCAATGTAATTCGCATTTCAAAAGGTTGGAAGTTTTGCTAAAAGCTGGAAGTGCATTTGCAAGAATAAATTATTGGCTTCGATTTTTCAAGCAGCTTGTTTGGGTGATTGTCTTTTTCGTTCGTTGCATTTCTAATCAAATTTATATTCCTTGAGTGCTGTTACATTCAAATTCTGCATATTGGATTTGAATATTGCTTATAAGGATATGATTCTTGGAGTGTAGTCTTGGAGAGATTTTCTGCATACAGTTGTGTGGGAGTTGAGTCATTATATTCTGTTGCTTGCTGTTGCCGCACTTTAAGTTTTCTGCTGTTGTTCTTCTGATCCCATAACTCCGGCCTGTGGCCATATTTCATTTCTTTCTGCAACTTTTAATTTCTTTCCAGCAACCCTTATCTTCAAACAGAAATTTAGAATAGTAAAGGGAACCAGCCCACTCTGGAGATTGGTCTGGGAGCCATTTCTTGCTTCCAGCCTTTCAATGTTGGCCAGGTCTAGGGTGCAATTATAAAATCCTTTCCTGTGGAAGATTTTGGACCAACAGATCCGAAGTTGACAAATGAAATCAACAATATTTTTTTTTTTCTTTTTCTGTTTTCCTTTTTTTTTTTTTTTTTGTTTTTTTTTTTTTTATATACAATGTAACTCCCGAATTATCTATGAACTTTCGAGAAAGACACGAACCCAAACACGGTTCTCTCTCCTAGATCCCAGACCCTTGACAGACACTCAGTAGACTCCTGGTTGATGATCAGCTCAGAGTCACCAAAGATTTGAAACTGCTGTACTTCAAGTGTCCCAACCGTCTTGAAACCTAGGCATGATCGTTCAGTCCCAGTATTAGCACCATTTCTGTATTGTGATCCATCAAAATAAAGCTGATCTGGCAGAGAATCTTGACCAACTTGTTCAGTAGGCAACTTGACTGCAACCTCTTTAGGCTGCTTTGTAATGGAATAATAGCCAATTTCGATCTCCAGCATAGCATTGAAATCAAGTAGGGAAAACCCGTCTTCCAACTGAAGCTCGTCTAAAACCTCATTCATCAAATCAGAACCCTCTAACTCTTCGGTTAGCATGTTGACAGACTACATGGTCTTTCCTGCTTCATCCAACCTTTCAATATGAAAAGAGGAAGGTTTTTCATTATGAATCCGAAGTCTCTTTCCTTTGAATGGGATCTCCAAGTGGGAATAATCCAGTGCAAGGTAACCTCCCAACTTTGCAAGTAAATTCTCCGGATAAGCACATACTGAAATACGGTTCTAGATCGACCACAACTATCTCCTGAATGACTGTAATCTTAGGCATAATGTGTAAAACAATCGGGACATCCTTGATTACACCCACCATTTTCATAGGAGTACCATATAACTGCAAGACTCCAAGGCTACTTCGTGTGTATTCCATACCCATAACTTCGCAAACTGCCTTTGGCATGACAGTTGTAGCGGCTCCAGAGTCGATCATGCAGCTATGCACGATGCAACCCTCTATTTGTAGTGATAGATAAAACGCGGGTGGTCTATTCTTACCAGTGATAGAAGTGGTCAAGGCTTGAGCATAAATTATCTGGGTAGGACCTTTCTCACTATCCTTCACAGATTTCAAAGATTCTTGCAATAAATCTACCTGCCCAGGCAATTACAATGCATCATAAAGACTAACCTTAGCTGGGGTCTTCTTCAGTTCTTTGACAATATTGTATGCAACCACAGTAGATTCCTTATTTTCAATGGGGAGATCATATCTGCTCCGATACTACTAAGTGGCTTCTACTCTTAGCCTCTTCATCAATGAAGGGTACTTCAGCTTTTCTCTAGCTTGCTCCTCTGCTTCTGATCTTGCCTGTGCAGTTGCGGCCTTTTCTTGTACTCTGTGTGGAATAGGATCTTTCAATAAAACAGACGCATCTAGCTTTGATGCTGGCATAGGAGTCTTCACTGGTTTCTTCAAATCAGCTGGCACTTTTAATGGCTCTAATTCAGTAGGATCTATTGTAACAGGCTTCTTTCCAGTCCTTGTGAGAACCGAAACTTGCTCTTCAGATGGAACCATTAAGCTATGGCCTGCCTCAGAGATCATATTGACTTGCCCTCCTGAAGAACTAGCAGCCAATGTCTGCACATAATTCAAATGAACCGTGCAAGTGTATTCTCCATGGAGATCATTGCATTTCGAACACCAGTATGTTCTTTCAGCAAGGTCTTGTTGGTCACGAATCTGCCACAGGAAAGGATTTTACTAGAAAATGCACCCTAGACCCGGCCAACATTGAAAGGCTGGGAGAAAGAAATGTCTCCCAGACCAATCTCCAGAGTGGGCTGGTTCCCTTACTATTTCTAAGCTTGTTTTTAGATCAAAGTTATAGGAAAGGAATTGTAAAGATGCAGAAAGAAACGGGAAATATAGCCGTAGGCCGAATTTATCAGATCGGGAAAGAACAACAACGAGATAACTCTAAGTACGCAAACAACAAATAACAGAAGACAATGACGTGATTCACTCACAACCTTGCGTGGATGACCTCCAAGATAACATTCCAGAACTCACTCCCTTACTAGCAAATGTTAAAACTCAATACATAATTAAAACTAAGAAGCAAATAAGAAATGCGAGCACAAATTAGGAATGCAGAATATAGAAGGGAAAATACACAAAAAATTGCTTGCAAAACCAGAGAGCCGAATGTCTTATATTCATGCAAAGTACTTGAAAAGCTTTCAGCAAAAGTATCTCTCAAACTCCCGATACTTGTTCTTGAGATTTACATTGATTTATATAGAGGTCTTGCCTCTTTGCGAGCATTTAAAACTATGAAACGGACCTCCTCGAGATCTACAAATTATGCAACGAAAACAAGGAGATGATATCCTTAAACAGACTCGGAGAAACCAAAAATTAAATGCCATAAGGAGGAGTCGGTCGTCTTCATTAAATTGTTGTTCTTGAAAATATGCTTGAAACCGTTAGAAAAATCATGAACAACAGCTTCGAATACTGGAAATCTTCAATTCTGGTAGCTTGGGCATGTTCTTCTACCTTGACCGCATCGGAAAGCAGCAACACATTTAATTCTGGAGCGCTTTGAATCATCGGAACTCACAAAACTGCATCGGGCCGTTTGAACCGCTTTCTGGCGCGAAACTGTAACAGGTCACGAAAACGCGACAGGTCACGAAATCGTGACGTCTTTTTGCTCCGTACGCTTCTGTCGCTTCGAACCCGTGAAAATCAACCATGTCACGAAATCGCTACATATTCGGCTTCTTTATCTCCTTCGCAACCTTGAACCGCGAAAACGCGACGCTGCGCGATTTCGCTACATTTTCTATCTTCTGGCTTCATCTTCCCTTCTACATCACGAAAATCTGACATGTCGCGATTTCGCTACCACTTTTATGATTATACGTCCTGCTTCTAAGCCACAAAACGTGACACTCTTGCCTCTGTGTTTCTTCAACTTCCACCATGTCGCGATTTCGCTACAAGTTCTTTTCCTTGACTTTCTTGTTCCCAAAAATGAACCCGATTTCGCTACAATTCTCTGCACTTAGTCTTTCTTCAACAATGTGTCACGAAATCGCTACCATTTCTTGCCTTAAGCCTTTCTTACTCACTGTCACGAAATCGCGACGTTTGCTTGCATTCTCCACTGTTCCCATCGCGATTACCTTCTGCCTTCAGACTCTTTTCATCCACCTGAACCGCGACCACACAACACGTAGCGATTTCGCTACATCTTTCGCTTTGCTTGGCTTCATCCCACAAATGTCACGAAATCACGACTATTTTACGCCTTAAGCTTTTCTGTCCACCCACGCCGTGAAAACGTGACGCGTCACGATTTCGCGACGTCTTTTGCCTTATGTGCCTTGCTTACTATTCTGTCATGAAATCATGACAAATTTGATTATCATCGTCCTTGGCTTGGTTTTGTCGTGATTTCATTACAACTTTGTCGCTCAGCCTCCGTTGACCATTTTGACCGTGAAAATCTAACACGTCGCGATATCGCGACGGTTTTGCCCCCTGCTGCCGTTGACTGCGCTGACCGCGATTTTGCGACACGTCGCGAAATCGTGACAATTTTGCATTTGTTTTCTCTCTCCTCATCCGACCCGCGATTATGCGACATGTCGCGATATCGCGACGGTTTTCAACTTTGGCTCTCCATGCTATTTTTTGTCGCGATTTCGTGACAACTTCGGACTTAGTCATTTTTTTGCATCAAAACCTGTAGAGGAGTTAGAATTTCAACAGCTTATGCATGAATAATCAATAATCAAATAAATGTGGCAAAAATGCCAACATTCTTGGCGGCTCATGGGGTATACAGTTCTGCTGTATGCAAGAATCCCAAGCCTGAATCCATTGGGCAACAGAGTCATGAAAACTTAGAACAGAAAGCTGGCTGCTGGGGTTCATCTCGGTGGACTGTTGCAACAACTCTTGCTGAATGACTGAAACTCAAAGAATCTGTATTTGGCTCAACTGATCAGTGCTGAAAATAATCCATGAAAGCACAGGGATACAAAAATGGAAATGAATGGAATGAGATCCTGCGGATGCACAAGCGGTGAAATGCGAATGGAATAGTGATATGATGGAATGGTGGAGTAGAGGAGTGATGCGGTAGATACAGTAACAGAATGCTTCTGTGCTACCAGCTGCTATGGAAGGGGAATGGAAGTGAATGAAATAATGGAATGGAAGTGGAATAAATGATGAAAAAGGTGTGAACCGTGGATAAACTGTGATAAATGCTAAAATGACAGAGAACTTAGAAGAAAGGGATAAGAAGAAGCGGGAATAATAGAAAAGGGAAAAAGAAACAACAGCAGTGGCTTTTTTTACTGTAGAAGAAAAGGAGTAGGAGAAGGAGGGAAATGAAGAAGGGAAGGGAAGAAAAAGGAAGGGGAAGGAAGAAATTGATAGGAAGCCACTAACTGCTGGGAAAGAAGAAGAAAAAGAAAGAAACACGTACCTGCGGGCTCGCATGCAAAAAGAGCCGAAGTGGACAAATGAAAACAATACTCTTTTTTTTCTTTTTTCTCTTTTCTTTTTTTTTTTTTCTTTTTTTTTTGCTATATACAAGGTGATACTGGAATGTCAGTTCATGAAGTGTAGGCTTTCAGATGAAAGTCGTTCACTGAAATAGGAAGTGGGCTGCCATCCAAGTCTTCCAGATGAAATGAATTTGCTGCACCAGCACTGACAATGCGGAAGGGACCCTCCCACAGAGCATCAAACTTCTTGTGATTCCCAGGCTTGGCTTTGTTTTCATTCCATTTCAGGACCAAATCACCCACCTTAAGTGGACGATCTGCAGAATTTTTATGGAACCACTTTGAAATAACCTGTGTGTGCTTAGCAAACTCTTCATATGCCAAAGAACGTTGCTCTTCCAACTGTAACAACTGAGCCAACCGCATATCCAAGGAATCTATATCTGTTTCATCATCCCGAAATTCCTGCAACTGCTGCAATACTGGCAACTCTAGATGAACAGGCAACCTTGCCTCTTTTCCATAAACCAGGGCGTATGGTGAAGTCTTGATAGACTTCTTGATTGAAATCCTATCTGCCCATAAAGCTTGATTCAGTAGAAGGTGCCATGATCTCTTGTTATCCCCCAAAGACCTCTTTAAAATCCGGAGCAAATTTTTATTTGTGGACTCTGCCAAGCCATTTCCCTGAGGATAATAGTTAGAGGATGTTTTCAGGAAAACACCATACTTGTTTGCAAATTCAGCTAACTCAGCTCCAATAAATGGAGTCCCATTATCTGTAATAATAGCATCAGGAATGCCAAAGCGTGTAATTAGTCCTTCAATGAAAGAAATCACCACTCCTTGATTCGCGACCTTGGTTGGAATAGCTTCAGACCACCTCGTAAAATAATCTGTAGCAGTTAAAATATACTTGTGATCGACTGAAGAATTCGGATCAATAATCCCAATAAAGTCCAACCCCCACTGCTGAAAAGGTGCTTCAACCTGAATTGGATGCAAAGGCAGTGATGCATTCCTAACTCTTCCTGTATACCTTTGACATTTGTCACATGCTTGGGCAATCCTGAAAGCATCTGTGAACAAGGTTGGCCAATAGTAACCAGCTCAAATTATTTTTAAAGCCATCGGTCTACCTGCATAGTGTCCTCCTGATATGCCAGAATGAAACTCCTCCAGGAGTCTAGCCTTCTCTGATTCCTTGACACACCTTAAAAGAACGCCATCAATATTCTTAAAAAACAATCCTTCTGGCAATAAAACATACCTAAGAGCTTGCAGACGAAATCTTCTCCGTTGTGAGGCATTCAACTGTGAAGGGCATTTACCAGTTGTGAAGTAATCAATGAGGTCATCTGCCCAATCTTGTTCTTGAACTAAGAGGTTCATCAGATTGTCATCACTAGCAAGATCATCTGCTTGATATTCAACTATACCAGATGCTGCCATCTTTGCTAAGTGCTGGCATAAAGCCTTACCACGCACTAGCTTGGTCGGATGAATCTCAACATCAAATTCTTGGATCTTGGTGACCCAACCAACGCGTTTATCACCCATCTCACCTTGAATGATGAAATTTCTTACATCAGGATGTATAACATAGACAACTGTTCTACTCTGAGATATGAAATGCTTGAATTTTTTAAGAGACTTCATGACAGCATACACCTATTTTTCAATGAAATTATACTTTGCCTCATGAGGTAAAATAACCTGACTAAGGAAAGCAATGGGCCTTTCATTCCCATCATCTCCTTTCTGTGTGAGTACTGCGGCATAGCTTTCATCTTCCCCAACTGCATACAGAATGAAATCTTTTGAATAATCAAGATTAATTAGTACAGGAGCCTGCGCTATTCTATCCTTAATTTCCTGGAATGCCTCTTTCCTTTGAGTTGTCCATTTAAAGTCTGCATCCTTCTTCAACAACTCAGTCATAGGTTTAACAACCTGGGCAAAATCAGAAATGAACTTCCTGATAAAATTAATCTGTCCAAAGAAAGACTGCAGCTCCTTTTTATTGGCAGGGAGTGATAGTTTCTTCAATGCTTCAACTCGAGCTGGATCTATTGCCAAACCATCTTCTGAAATAACATGCCCCAAGAGTTTACCTTCCTTCACTGCAAAAACCGACTTCTTTGGATTAATGGAAATACCAAACTCTCTGCATTTTCCAAAAATTTGCCTCAGATGAGAACAATGATCTTCCCGTCTATGTGAAAATACAGTCATATCATCAAGATAAATAACAATAATCTTGTTCAAGAGTTCCTCGAATGCAATGTCCATGGCTCTCTGGAATGTGGCCCCAACATTTGATAGTCCAAAAGGCATTCGTTGATAAGCAAAAGTGCCCCACTTAGTTGTAAATGTTGTCTTGTACTGGTCCTCATCCCTAACCCAAATCTGGTTATATCCAGAGAATCCATCCAACAGTGAAAAACGCTGAGCCCCAGCAACAACATGCAGTATCTGATCAATGCGAGGCAAGGGATAATGATCTTTCAGAGATGCACGGTTCAGATTCTGAAAATCTACACACGATCGTATGTCTCCATTCTTCTTTCGAACTGGAACCAGATTAGCAACCCAAGTCGAGTGCTTAACTGGATATATAATTTTGGCTTGCAGCATTTTCACAAGCTCGGCCCTCATAAGAGTCTCAATATTTGGATTTACTGGTCGCTGCTTTTTCCTGAAGGGTCTGACTCCTTCTTCCAACTCAATAGTATGCTGAACAATCTGTTTATCATATCCTTTCAGATCTTCATAACTCCAAGCCACAATATCAGAAAATTCTTGACACGATTGCCTGATTTCTTGCAGTTCATCAGGAGTAGAATCAGTTCCAATCTTAATGACCTTATTGGGTTCCAACTGCAACTCCATGTACTCTTTTTTATCAATCTCAATCCGATGTTTCTTGGACCGATCATGCTGATCAAACAAACTTTCTAGAGTTATAAGACCCTTCGGAATGTGATTATTTCATAACTGAATTAGACCTTCAGCTTCTTCGTGCTCCAAGGTTCTCCCTTTGATAGTGGCAGCTTCTTGAATCAAAAAGTTAACAATTTGCTCATCATCCTCGAAGACTTGCCAGAAAGTATCCTTGTCTGGGACACTTGGCCTGTACACCATCCTTACTGTCTTTGGTTTCTTCACTACCTGCTCAATAGGAGAAAAATTGGCTCCAAGAGATGCTAGAAGATCTGCATGCTTATTCAGCTCTCGGGAAATGGCTTGAATTTTTAGAGCTGTGAAAAACTCAAACAGGTCCCAAACTTGGTTGCGGTATGCTTTGAGATAATGCTGCTTAGAAATACACCTGTTTGTTACTTGGTTTACAATAAGCTCAGAATCACCAAAAATCTGTAGTTGTTCGATTCCCAACTTTCTTGCCTTTTTCAAGCCTAAGCATAATGCTTCGTACTCGGCAGCATTGTTAGTACAATTCCAAGTAAGACGGTATGAATATGTTCTTTGTAAACCAGAAGGAGAAATCAAAACAATACCTGCTCCTGCACCATTTTTGCATCTAGCCCCATCGAAATATAACTTCCATAGTTGATCCGTAATAGAGCTTTGATCATCTTGGTTAGGAAATACCTGCCTTGTGCCACCCTCGGGTCTTGTGATGGAATAACAACCGATTTCGGTTTCCAGCATAGCATTGAAATCAAGCATGGAAAACTGATCGTCCAACTGGAGCTCATCTAAAACCTCATTCATCAAATCAGAACCCTCTGACTCTTCGGTTAGCATGTTAACAGACTGCATAGTTTTTTCTGCTTCATCCAACTTTTCAATGTGAAAAGAGGAGGGTTTTTCATTCTGAATCCTGAGTCTTTTACCTTTGAAAGGGATCTCCAAGTGGGAATAATCCAGTGCAAGGTAACCTCCCAACTTTGCAGTAAACTCTCTGGATAAGCACATACTAAAATACGGTTCTAGATCTACTACAACTATCTCTTGAATGACTGTAATCTGAGGCATAGTATGCAAAACAATCGGGACATCCTTGATTACACCCACCATTTTCATAGGAGTGCCATCTAACTGCAAAACTCCAGGGCTACTTCGTGTGTATTCCATACCCATAACTTCGCAAACTGCCTTTGGCATGACAGTTGTAGCAGCTCCAGAGTCGATCATGCAGTTATGCACGATCCAACCCTCTATTTGCAGTGATAGATAAAACGGGGGTGGTCTATTTTTACCAGTGACAGAAGTGGTTAAGGCTTGAGCATAAATTGTCTGGGTAGGACCCTTTTCACTATCCTTCATAGATTTTAAAGATTCTTGCAATAAATCTACCTTCCCAGGCAACTGCAATGCATCGTAAAGACTAACCTTAGCTGGGGTCTTCTTCAGTTCTTCGACAATGTTGTATGCAACCGTAGCAGATTCCTTCTTTTCAATAGGATGTTCATATCTGCTCTGATACTGCTGAGTGGCTTCCACTCTTAGCCTCTTCGTCAATGAAGGATACTTCAACTTTTCTCTAGCTTGCTCCTCTGCTTCTGATCTTGCCTGTGCAGTTGCAGCCTTTTCTTGAACTCTGTGGGAAACAGGATCTTTCGGCAAAACAGGCGCATCAGGCTTTGAAACTGGCACAGGAGCTTTCACTGGCTTCTTCAAATCAGCTGGCACTTTTAACGGTTCTAACTCAGCAGGATCTACTGTAACAGACTTCTTTCCAGTCCTTGTGAGAACTGAAACTTGCTCTTCAGATGGAAGCATCAAGCTATGGCCTGCCTCAGAGATCATATTGACTTGCCCTCCTGAAGAACTAGCAGCCAATGTCTGCACATAATTCAGATGGACCATGCAGGTGTCTTCTCCATGGGGATCATTGCATGTCGAACACCAATATGTTCTTTCAGCAAGGACTGCATCTTCATTTACCAAAGCAGTCAGGTTTTTCTCAGGTGCTTTGCTTGTTGAAGCAGCTTGTTCTCTAGTAATAGGCGGGGGTTGAAATCTCCTTGGCTGGAAATCTCGCTCAGCTTGCTTCCTTTCAATAAGCGTGATCTTATTACCCATTGCTCTTATTGCAGAATTGGCAGATTTTACCTCTTGCAAGAGTGTTGTATAAGGATCAGGGTTTACAGGTGCAGGAGGTGCTGGTAAGGGCAAGGGTGCTGGTGGTGCCGATAATGCTGGAAATGAGGTGGAAGCAGGGAATGGCAGAATGCTGGGTGCAGGCAGCTGGAGATTTGCTGAAGTAGACAGCTGAGGAGCTGGGATAGGTGCAATTTGAGGTGCACTAGAATTCCATGATGGGACAGGGTACATAGAAGACATAGATTGTGAAAAAGAACTAGGATATAAATGTTGTGGAATATCAGGTAAAATGGGCATTGCTACCTTTGGGGGAAGCCTGCCGATTGCAATCAAGTCTGCCTCCGCCTTCTGTGCTTGCTCGAATAGTTTCAGGAAAGTCATCACATTGGACTGCCTGATCGCCAAGCCAATATCTGTATTGAACGCTCGGAGGTAGTAAAACGTAGCTTGCTCAGGGGTAGGGCGAAGTCCTTCAGGCACTCGTTGCCAGCTCCTGGTAAAGCGAACATTAAAATCTGCTATTGCCTCCTGTGGATGCCTCTGGATTGCATTAAACTGGTGCAACAATGAAAATGGGTCAGCCTGTTCATGAAAATTCTTAACTAACAGTTCTCCTAGCTGATCCCAGGATGCAATAGTGCCTGGTTGCAGAGATCTATACCAGTACAACAATTTTCCTCTCAAGGATAACACTAGTAACTTCACCATTACATCTTCATCTGTTATATCATGAATGGCTGCCAGAGAAGCTACATCATGAATATGTTCGTATGCAGTCTTTCCTGTACCATCATAAGTTGGCAATGCCTTCAAGGCAGCCTGGGGAACTAGATTTTGAGCCTGCAGATTCAAGGCCCCTGAGCTGTTCCAAGCTAAAAACTGCCTAGGTGGAGGATACTGGGCCATTGGAACTAGTGTATGTAACTGAGAAGATGGAAAACTAGTAACAATACCGAGGATTTGTGTGGATATGGCAGATGATGCAAGCGATGGGGAAACCAACCTAGAATGCTCACCACTTCTTGTGCTGTCAAGTTCAAAAAACTCGACAAGATCTCCAACTTTTTTAGACTGTGATCTCGTGATCATGAAGTACAACTTTCACTGCATCCACGTTCAGAGATTTCTGAGTACTGCAGAGTCACCAAATGTTCTAACTTTACGGCATGAAGGCGAACATTAAACCTTCAACACTATGGGATCTTTCTGAGACAGAAGAAGTCTGTCCCACCGGGCGTGCCAAAAACTGTTGGTCACGAATCTGCCACAGGAAAGGATTTTACAGAAAAATGCACCCTAGACCCGGCCAACATTGAAAGGCTGGGAGAAAGAAATGTCTCCCAGACCAATCTCCAGAGTGGGCTGGTTCCCTTACTATTCTAAGTTTGTTTTTAGATCAAAGTTACAGGAAAGGAATTGTAAAGATGCAGAAAGAAACGAGAAATATAGCCGTAGGCCGAATTTATCAGATCGGGAAAGAACAACAACAGATAACTCTAAGTACGCAAACAACAAATAACAGAAGACAATGACGTGATCCACTCACAACCTTGCGCAGATGACCTCCAAAATAACATTCCAGAACTCACTCCCTTACTAGCAAATGTTAAAACTCAATACAGAATTAAAACTAAGCAGCAAATAAGAAATGCGAGCACAAATTAGGAATGCAGAATACAGAAGGGAAAATACACAGAAAATCGCTTGCGAAACCAGAGAGCCGAATGTCTTATATTCATGCAAAGTACTTGAAAAGCTTTCAGCAAAAGTATCTCTCAAACTCCCGATACTTGTTCTTGAGATTTACATTGATTTATATAGAGGTCTTGCCTCTTTGCAGCATTAAAAACTATGAAACGGACCTCCTCGAGATCTACAAATTATGCAACGGAAACAAGGAGATGATATCCTTAAACAGCCTCGGAGAAACCAGAAATTAAATGCCATAAGGAGGAGTCGGTCGTCTTCATTAAATTGTTGTTCTTGGAAATATGCTTGAAACCGTTAGAAAAATCATGAACAACAACTTCGAATAATGGAAATCTTCAATTCTGGTAGCTTGGGCACGTTCTTCTACCTTGACCGCATCGGAAAGCAGCAACACATTTAATTCTGGAGCGCTTTGAATCATCGAAACTCACAAAACTGCATCGGGCCGTTTGAACCGCTTTCTGGCACGAAACTGTAACAGGTCGCGAAAACGCGACAGGTCACGAAATCGTGACGTCTTTCTGCTCCGTACGCTTCTACCGCTTCGAACCCACGAAAAACAAACATGTCACAAAATCGCTACATATTCGGCTTCTATATCTCCTTCGCTACCCTGAACCGCGAAAACGCAACGCTGCACGATTTCGCTACATTTCTATCTTTGGCTTCATCTTCCTTCTACTCGCAAAATCGACATGTCACGATTTCGCTACCACTTTTCTCATTTAGTCTCGCTTCTAAGCAAAGCGACACTCTTGCCTTAGTGTTTCTTCAACTTCCACCATGTCGCGATTTCCCTCCTTGACTTTTTTCCAAAAACATTTCGCTACAATTCTTCGCACTTAGTCTTTCTTCAACAATGTGTCATGAAATCGCTACCATTTCTTGCCTTAACCTTTCTTGCTCACTGTGAATTCGCACCTTCTCTTGCATTACTCTATTCCCAAAAGTGTCGCGATATCGCTACGTCTTCGTGCCTTCAACTCTTTTCATCCACCTGAACCGCGACCACACAACACGTAGCGATTTCGCTACATCCTTCGCTTTGCTTGGCTTCATCCCACAAATGTCACGAAATCGTGACCATTTTACGCCTTAAGCTTTTCTGTCCACCCACGTCGTGAAAATGTGACGCGTCACGATTTCGCGACGTCTTTTGCCTTATGTGCCTTGTGCCATTATTGTGTCGCGATTTCGCTACAATTTCGATTCTCATCGTCCTTGGCTTGGTTTTGTCGCGATTTCACTACAACTTTGTCGCTCAGCCTCTGTTGACCATTTTGACCGCGAAAATCTAACACGTCGCGATATCGCGACGGTTTTGCCCACCTGCTGCCGTTGACTGCGTTGACCGTGATTTTGCGACACGTCGCGAAATCGCGACAATTTTGCGTTTGTTTTCTCTCTCCTCATCCGACCCGTGATTTTGCGACATGTCGCGATATCGCGACGGTTTTCAACTTTGGCTCTCCATGCTATTTTTTGTCGCGATTTCGCGACAACTTTCGGACTTAGTCATTTTTTGCATCAAAACCTGTAGAGGAGTTAGAATTTCAACAGCTTATGCATGAATAATCAATAATCAAATAAATGTGGCAAAAATGCCAACATTCTTGGCGGCTCGCGGGGTATACAGTTCTGCTGTATGCAAGAATCCCAGGCCTGAATCCATTGGGCAACAGAGTCATGAAAACTTAGAACAGAAAGCTAGCTGTTGGGGTTCATCTCGATGGACTGCTGCAACAACTTTTGCTGAATAACTGAAACTTAAAGAATCTGCATTTGGCTCAACTGATCAAGTGCTGTAAAATACTCCAGGAAAGCACCAGGGATACAAAAATGGAAATGAATGGAATGAGATCCTGCGGATGCGTAGGCGGTGAAATGCAAATGGAATAGTGATATGATGGAATGGTGGAGTGATGCGGTAGATACAGTAACAGAATGCTTCTGTGCTACCAGTGGCTATGGAAGGGGAATGGAAGTGAATGAAATAATGGAATGGAAGTGATGAAATGATAAAAGAGGTGTGAACCAAGGATAAACTATGATAAATGCTAAAATGATAGAGAACTTAGAAGAAAGGGATAAGAAGAAGCGGGAATAATAGGAAAGGGGAAAAGAAACAACAACAGTGGCTTTTTTACTGTAGAAGAAAAAGGAGTAGGAGAAGGAGGAAAATGAAGAAGGGAAGGGAAGAAAAAGGGAAGGGGAAGGAAGAAATTGATAGGAAGCCACTAACTGCTGGGAAAGAAGAAGAAAAAGAAAGAAACACGTACCTACGGGCTCGCATGCAAAAAGAGCCGAAGTGGACAAATGAAAACAATACTTTTTTTTTCTTTCTTTTTTTTTTTTTCTTTTTTTTTTTTTTTGCTATATACAAGGTGATACTGGACTGTCAGTTCATGAAGTGTAGGCTTTCAGATGAAAGCCGTTCACTGAAATAGGAAGTGGGCTGCCATCCAAGTCTTCCAGATAAAATGAATTTGCTGCACCAGCACTGACAATGCGGAAGGGACCCTCCCAAGAGCATCAAACTTCTTGTGATTCCCAGGCTTGGCTTTGTTTTCATTCCATTTCAGGACCAAATCACCCACCTTAAGTGGACGATCTGCAGAATTCTTATGGAACCACTTTGAAATAACCTGTGTGTGCTTAGCAAACTCTTCATATGCCAAAGAACGTTGCTCTTCCAACTGTAACAACTGAGCCAACCGCATATCCAAGGAATCTATATCTGTTTCATCATCCTAAAATTCCTGCAACTGCTGCAATACTGGCAACTCTAGATGAACAGGCAACCTTGCCTCTTTTCCATAAACCAGGGCGTATGGTGAAGTCTTGATAGACTTCTTGATTGAAATCCTATCTGCCCATAAAGCTTGATTCAGTAGAAGGTGCCATGATCTCTTGTTATCCCCCAAAGACCTCTTTAAAATCCGGAGCAAATTTTTATTTGTGGACTCGCCAAGCCATTTCCCTGAGGATAATAGTTAGAGGATGTTTTCAGGAAAACACCATACTTGTTTGCAAACTCAGCTAACTCAGCTCCAATAAATGGAGTCCCATTATCTGTAATAATAGCATCAGGAATGCCAAAGCGTGTAATTAGCCCTTCAATGAAAGAAATCACCACTCCTTGATTTGCAACCTTGGTTGGAATAGCTTCAGACCACCTCGTAAAATAATCTGTAGCTGTCAAAATATACCTGTGTCCGGCTAAAGAATTCGGATCAATAATCCCAATAAAGTCCAACCCCCACTGCTGAAAAGGTGCTTCAACCTGAATTGGATGCAAAGGCAGTGATGCATTCCTAACTCTTCCTGTATACCTCTGACATTTGTCACATGCTTGGGCAATCCCGAAAGCATCTGTGAACAAGGTTGGCCAATAGTAACCAGACTCGAATTATTTTTAAAGCCATCGGTCTACTTGCATAGTGTCCTCTTGATATGCCAGAATGAAACTCCTCCAGGAGTCTAGCCTTCTCTGATTCCTTGACACACCTTAAAAGAACGCCATCAATATTCTTAAAAAACAATCCTTCTGGCAATAAAACATACCTAAGAGCTTGCAGACGAAATCTTCTCCGTTGTGAGGCATTCAACCGTGAAGGGCATTTACCAGTCGTGAAGTAATCAATGAGGTCATCTGCCCAATCTTGTTCCTGAACTAAGAGGTTCATCAGATTGTCATCACTAGCAAGATCATCTGCTTGATATTCAACTATACCAGATGCTGCCATCTTTGCTAAGTGCTGGCATAAAGCCTTACCATGCACTAGCTTAGTCGGATGAATCTCAACATCAAATTCTTGGATCTTGGTGACCCAACCAATGCGTTTATCACCCATCTCTCCTTGAATGATGAAATTTCTTACATCAGGATGTATAACATAGACAACTGTTCTACTCTGAGATATGAAATGCTTGAATTTTTTAAGAGACTTCATGACAGCATACACCTATTTTTCAATGAAATTATACTTTGCCTCATGAGGTAAAATAACCTGACTAAGGAAAGCAATGGGCCTTTCATTCCCATCGTCTCCTTTCTGTGTGAGTACTGCGGCATAGCTTTCATCTTCCCCAACTGCATACAGAATGAAATCTTTTGAATAATCAGGATTAATTAGTACAGGAGCCTGCGCTATTCTATCCTTAATTTCCTGGAATGCCTCTTTCCTTTGAGTTGTCCATTTAAAGTCTGCATCCTTCTTCAACAACTCAGTCATAGGTTTAACAACCTGGGCAAAATCAGAAATGAACTTCCTGATAAAATTAATCTGTCCAAAGAAAGACTGCAGCTCCTTTTTATTGGCAGGGAGTGATAGTTTCTTCAATGCTTCAACTCGAGCTGGATCTATTGCCAAACCATCTTCTGAAATAACATGCCCCAAGAGTTTACCTTCCTTCACTGCAAACACTGACTTCTTTGGATTAATGGAAATACCAAACTCTCTGCATTTTCCAAAAATTTGCCTCAGATGAGAACCATGATCTTCCCGTCTATGTGAAAAGACAGTCATATCATCAAGATAAATAACAATAATCTTGTTCAAGAGTTCCTCGAATGCAATGTCCATGGCTCTCTGGAATGTGGCCCCAACATTTGATAGTCCAAAAGGCATTCGTTGATAAGCAAAAGTGCCCCACTTAGTTGTGAATGTTGTCTTGTACTGGTCCTCATCCCTAACCCAAATCTGGTTATATCCAGAGAATCCATCCAACAGTGAAAAACGCTGAGCCCCAGCCACAACATGCAGTATTTGATCTATACGAGGCAAGGGATAATGATCTTTCAGAGATGCACGGTTCAGATTCCAAAAATCTACACACAGTCGTATGTCTCCATTCTTCTTTCGAACTGGAACCAGATTAGCAACCCAAGTCGAGTGCTTAACTGGATATATAATTTTGGCTTGCAGCATTTTCACAAGCTCGGCCCTCATTAGAGTCTCAATCTTTGGATTTACTGGTCGTTGCTTTTGCCTGAAGGGTCTGACTCCTTCTTCCAACTCAATAGTATGCTGAACAATCTGTTTATCATATCCTTTCAGATCTTCATAACTCCAAGCCACAATATCAGAAAATTCTTGACACAGTTGCCTGATTTCTTGCAGTTCATCAGGAGTAGAATCAGTTCCAATCTTAATGACCTTATTGGGTTCCAACTGCAACTCCATGTACTCTTTTTTATCAATCTCAATCCGATGTTTCTTGGACCGATCATGCTGATCAAACAAACTTTCTAGAGTTATAAGACCCTTCGGAATGTGATTATTCCATAACTGAATTAGACCTTCAGCTTCTTCGTGCTCCAAGGTTCTCCCTTTGATAGTGGCGACTTCTTGAATCAAAAAGTTAACAATTTGCTCATCATCCTCGAAGACTTGCCAGAAAGTATCCTTGTCTGGGACACTTGGCCTGTACACCATCCTTACTGTCTTTGGTTTCTTCACTACCTGCTCAATAGGAGAAAAATTGGCTCCAAGAGATGCTAGAAGATCTGCATGCTTATTCAGCTCTCGAGAAATGGCTTGAATATTTAGAGCTGTGAAAAACTCAAACAGGTCCCAAACTTGGTTGCGGTATGCTTTGAGATAATGCTGCTTAGAAATACACCTGTTTGTTACTTGGTTTACAATAAGCTCAGAATCACCAAAAATCAGGAGCTGTTCGATTCCCAACTTTCTTGCCTTTTTCAAGCCTAAGCATAATGCTTCGTACTCGGCAACATTGTTAGTACAATTCCAAGTAAGACGGTATGAATATGTTCTTTGTAAACCAGAAGGAGAAATCAAAACAATACCTGCTCCTGCACCATTTTTGCATCTAGCCCCATCGAAATATAACTTCCATAGTTGATCTGTAATAGAGCTCTGATCATCTTGGTTAGGAAATACCTGCCTTGTGCCACCCTCGGGTCTTGTGATGGAATAACAGCCGATTTCGGTCTCCAGCATAGCATTGAAATCAAGCATGGAAAACTGATCGTCCAACTGGAGCTCATCTAAAACCTCATGCATCAAATCAGAACCCTCTGACTCTTCGGTTAGCATGTTAACAGACTGCATAGTTTTTTCTGCTTCATCCAACTTCTCGATATGAAAAGAGGAAGGTTTTTCATTCTGAATCCTGAGTCTTTTACCTTTGAAAGGGATTTCTAAGTGGGAATAATCCAGTGCAAGGTAACCTCCCAACTTTGCAGTAAACTCTCTGGATAAGCACATACTAAAATAGGGTTCTAGATCTACCACAACAATCTCTTGAATGACTGTAATCTGAGGCATAGTATGCAAAACAATTGGGACATCTTTGATTACACCCACCATTTTTATAGGAGTGCCATCTAACTGCAAAACTCCAGGGCTACTTCGTGTGTATTCCATACCCATAACCTCGCAAACTGCCTTTGGCATGACAGTTGTAGCAGCTCCAGAGTCGATCATGCAGTTATGCACGATCCAACCCTCTATTTGCAGTGATAGATAAAACGGGGGTGGTCTATTTTTACCAGTGATAGAAGTGGTTAAGGCTTGAGCATAAATTGTCTGGGTAGGACCCTTTTCACTATCCTTCATAGATTTTAAAGATTCTTGCAATAAATCTACCTGCCCAGGCAACTGCAATGCATCGTAAAGACTAACCTTAGCTGGGGTCTTCTTCAGTTCTTCGACAATGTTGTATGCAACCGTAGCAGAGTCCTTCTTTTCAATAGGATGTTCATATCTGCTTCGATACTGCTGAGTGGCTTCCACTCTTAGCCTCTTCATCAATGAAGGATACTTCAACTTTTCTCTAGCTTGCTCCTCTGCTTCTGATCTTGCCTGTGCAGTTGCAGCCTTTTCTTGAACTCTGTGGGAAACAGGATCTTTCGGCAAAATAGGCGCATCAGGCTTTGAAACTGGCATAGGAGCTTTCACCGACTTCTTCAAATCAGCTGGCACTTTTAACGGTTCTAACTCAGCAGGATCTACTGTAACAGACTTCTTTCCAGTCCTTGTGAGAACTGAAACTTGCTCTTCAGATGGAAGCATCAAGCTATGGCCTGCCTCGGAGATCATATTGACTTGCCCTCCTGAAGAACTAGCAGCCAATGTCTGCACATAATTCGGATGGACCATGCACGTGTATTCTCCATGGGGATCATTGTATGTAGAACACCAATATGTTCTTTCAAGCAAGGACTGCATCTTCATTTACCAAAGCGATCGAGTTCTTCTTGGGTGCTTTGCTTGTTGAAGCAGCTTGTTCTCTAGTAATTGGAGGGGGTTGAAATCTCCTTGGCTGGAAATCTCGCTCAACTTGCTTCCTTTCAATAAGCATGATCTTATTACCCATTGCTCTTATTGCAGAATTGGCAGATTTTACCTCTTGCAAGAGTGTTGTATAAGGATCAGGGTTTATAGTTGCAGGAGGTGCTGGTAAGGGCAAAGGTGTTGGGGGTGCCGATAATGTTGGAAATGAGGTGGAAGCAGGGAATGGTAGAATGCTGGGTGCAGGAAGCTGGAGATTTGTTGAAGTAGACAGCTGAGGAGCTGGGATAGGTGCAATTTGAGGTGCACTAGAATTCCATGATGGGACGGGGTACATAGTAGACATAGATTGCAAAAAAGAACTAGGATATAAATGTTGTGGAATATCAAGAAGAATGGGCATTGCTACCTTTGGGGGAAGCCTGTCGATTGCAATCAAGTCTGCCTCCGCCTTCTGTGCTTGCTCGAACAGTTTTGGGAAAGTCATCACATTGGACTGCCTGATCGCCAAGCCAATATCTGTATTGAATGCTCGGAGGTAGTAAAACGTAGCTTGCTCAGGGGTAGGGCGAAGTCCTTCAGGCACTCGCTGCCAGCTCCTGGTGAAGCGAACATTAAAATCTGCTATTGCCTCCTGCGGATGCCTCTGGATTGCATTAAACTGGTGCAACAATGAAAATGGGTCAGCCTGTTCATGAAAATTCTTAACTAACAGTTCTCCTAGCTGATCCCAGGATGCAATAGTGCCTGGTTGCAGAGATCTATACCAGTACAACAATTTTCCTCTCAAAGATAACACTAGTAACTTCACCATTACATCTTCATCTGTTATATCATGAATGGCTGCCAGAGAAGCTACATCATGAATATGTTCGTATGCAGTCTTTCCTGTACCATCATAAGTTGGCAATGCCTTCAAGGCAGCCTAGGGAACTGGATTTTGAGCCTGCAGATTCAAGGCCCCTGAGCTGTTCCAAGCTGAAAACTGCCTAGGTGGAGGATACTGGGCCATTGGAACTAGTGTATGTAACTGAGAAGATGGAAAACTAGTAACAATACCAGGGATTTGTGTGGATATGGCAGATGATGCAAGCGATGGGGAAACCAACCTAGAATGCTCACCACTTCTTGTGTTGTCAAGTTCAAAAAACTTGACAAGATCTCCAAATTTTTTAGACTGTGATCTCGTGATCATGAAGTACAGCTTTCACTGCATCCACGTTCAGAGATTTTTGAGTACTGCAGAGTCACCAAATGTTCTAACTTTATGGCATGAAGGCGAACATTAAACCTTCAACACTATGGGATCTTTTTGAGACAGAAGAAGTCTGTCCCACCGGGCGTGCCAAAAACTGTTGGTCACGAATCTGCCATAGGAAAGGATTTTTACAGAAAATGCACCCTAGACCCGGCCAACATTGAAAGGCTGGGAGAAAGAAATGTCTCCCAGACCAATCTCCAGAGTGGGCTGGTTCCCTTACTATTCTAAGTTTGTTTTTAGATCAAAGTTACAGGAAAGGAATTGTAAAGATGCAGAAAGAAACGGGAAATATGGCCGTAGGCCGAATTTATCAGATCGAGAAAGAACAACAGCAGATAACTCTAAGTACGCAAACAACAAATAACAGAAGACAATGACGTGATCCACTCACAACCTTGCACGGATGACCTCCAAAATAACATTCCAGAACTCACTCCCTTACTAGCAAATGTTAAAACTCAATACGGAATTAAAACTAAGCAACAAATAAGAAATGCGAGCACAAATTAGGAATGCAGAATACAGAAGGGAAAATACACAGAAAATCGCTTGCAAAACCAGAGAGCCGAATGTCTTATATTCATGCAAAGTACTTGAAAAGCTTTCAGCAAAAGTATCTCTCAAACTCCCGATACTTGTTCTTGAGATTTACATTGATTTATATAGAGGTCTTGCCTCTTTGCAACATTTAAAACTATGAAACGGACCTCCTCGAGATCTACAAATTATGCAACGAAAACAAGGAGATGATATCCTTAAACAGCCTCGGAGAAACCAAAAATTAAATGCCATAAGGAGGAGTCGGTCGTCTTCATTAAATTGTTGTTCTTGAAAATATGCTTGAAACCGTTAGAAAAATCATGAACAACAGCTTCGAATAATGGAAATCTTCAATTCTGGTAGCTTGGGCGCGTTCTTCTACCTTGACCGCATCGAAAAGCAGCAACACATTTAATTCTGGAGTGCTTTGAATCATCGAAACTCACAAAACTGCATCGGGCCGTTTGAACCGCTTTCTGGCACGAAACTGTAACAGGTCACAAAAACGCGACAGGTCACGAAATCGTGACGTCTTTCTGCTCCGTACGCTTTTGCCGCTTCGAACCCGCAAAAAACAAACATGTCACGAAATCGCTACATATTCGGCTTCTTTATCTCCTTCGCTACCCTGAACCGCGAAAACGCGACGCTGCACGATTTCGCTACAATTTCTGTCTTTGGCTTTATCTTCCCTTCTGCATCACGAAAATCCGACATGTCACGATTTCGCTACCACTTTTATGCATGTTGTACGGTCCTGCTTCTAAGCCACGAAAACGCGACACTTTTGCCTTAGTGTTTCTTCAACTTCCACCATGTCGCGATTTCGCTACAACTTCTGTTTCCTTGGACTTTGTTGTTCGCCAACCGCAAAAATGGAACACTGCGCGATTTCGCTACAATTCTCTGCACTTAGTCTTTCTTCAACAATGTGTCACGAAATCGCTACCATTTCTTGCCTTAAGCCTTTCTTGCTCACTTGTCATGAAATTGCGATGTTTGCTTGCATTCTCCACTATTCCCATTTTTATCGTAATTTCGTGACGTCTTCGTGCCTTAGACTCTTTTCATCCACCTGAACCGCGAAAACGCAACACGTAGCGATTTCGCTACATCCTTCGCTTTGCTTGGCTTCATCCCAAATATGTCACGAAATTGTGACGTATTTACGCCTTAAGCTTTTCTGTCCACCCACGCCATGAAAACGCGACGCGTCACGATTTCGCGACGTCTTTTGCCTTATGTGCCTTGTGCCATATTGTGTCGCGATTTCGCGACAATTTCGAGTCTCATCGCCCTTGGCTTGGTTTTGTCGCGATTTCGTGACAACTTTGTCGCTCAGCCCTCCGTTGACCATTTTGACCACGAAAATCTAACACGTCGCGATATCGCGACGGTTTTGCCCCCTTGCTGTCGTTGACTGCGTTGACCGCGATTTTGTGACACGTCGTGAAATCGTGACAATTTTGCGTTTGTTTTCTCTCTCCTCATCCGACCCGCGATTTTGCGACATGTCGCGATATCGCGACGGTTTTCAACTTTGGCTCTCCATGCTGTTTTTTTGTCGCGATTTCGCGACAACTTTCGGACTTAGTCATTTTTTGCATCAAAACCTGTAGAGGAGTTAGAATTTCAACAGCTTATGCATGAATAATCAATAATCAAAATAAATGTGGCAAAAATGCCAATAGTTCTACATCTTCATTTGCCAAAACAGTCAAGTTTTTCTCGGGTGCTTTGCTTATTGAAGTAGCTTTTTCTCTAGTAATCGACAGGGGTTTAAATCTCCTAGGCTAGAAATCTCGCTCAGCTTGCTTCCTTTCAATAAGCGTGATATTATTACCCATTGCTATTATTGCATAATTGGCAAATTTTACCTCTTGCAAGAGTGTCGTATAAGGATCAGTATTTACAAGCACAGGAGGTGCTGGTAAGGGCAAAGGTGCTGGTGGTGCCGGTAATCTCGGGAATGAAGTGGAAGCGAGGAAGGGCAGAATCTGGGTGCGAGCAAGCGGGGATTTGTTGAAGTAGAGAGCTGAGGAACTGGGATAGGTGCAATTTGAGGTGCACTGGAATTCCATGATGGAACAGGGTACATATAATACATAGATTGCAAAAAAGAACTAGGATATAAATGCTGTGGAATATTAGGTAAAATGGGCATTGCTACCTTTGGGGGAAGCCTGTCGATTGCAATCAAGTCTGCCTCTGCCTTTTGTGCTTGCTCGAACAGTTTTGAGAAGGTCATCACATTGGACTGCCTGATCGCCAAGCCAATGTTTGTATTGAATGCTCAAAGGTAGTAGAACATAGCTTGCTCAAGGGTAGGGCGAAGTCCTTCAGGCACTCGCTGCCAGCTTCTAGTGAAATGAACATTGAAATCTTCTATTGCCTCCTGCGGGTGCCTCTGGATTGCGTTAAACTGATGCAACAATGAAAATGGGTCAGCCTATTCATGAAAATTATTCACTAACAATTCTCCTAGTTGATCCTAGGATGCAATAGTGCCTAGTTGCAGAGATCGATACCAGTACAACAATTTTCCTCTCAAGTATAACACTAATAACTTCACCATCACATCTTCATCCGTTATATCATGAATGGTTTCCAGAGAAGCTACATCATGAATATGTTCGTATGCAGTCTTTCCCATACCATCATAGGTTGGCAAGGCTTTCAAAGTAGCCTAGGGAACTGGATTTTGAGCCTGCAAATTCAAGGCTCCTAAGCTATTCCATGCTGAAAACTACCTGGGTGGAGGATACTGGGCCATTGGGACTAGCGTATGTAACTGAGAAGATGGAAAACTAGTAACAATACTAGGGATTTTTGTGGATATGGCAGATGATGCGAGCGATGGGGAAACCAACCTAGAGTGTTCACCTCTTTTTGTGCTGTCAAGTTCAAAAAACTCAACAAGATCTTCAACTTTTTTGGATTTTGATCTCGTGATCATGAAGTACAGTTTTCCTGCATCCACGTTCAGATATTTTTGGGCAGTGCAGAGTCACCAAATGTTCTAACTATACGACATGAAGGCGAACATTAAACCCTCAATACTATGGGATCTTTTTGAGACAGAAGTAGTCTGTCCCACCGGGCATGCCAAAAACTGTTGGTCACGAATCTACCACAGGAAAGGATTTTACGCTAAATGCACCCTAGACCCGGCCAACATTGAAAGGCTGGGAGAAAGAGATGTCTCCCAGACCAATCTCCAGAGAGGGCTGGTTCCCTTACTAAATCTAAGCTTAATGAAGACTAGAGTTACTGGAAAGGAATTATAAATGTGCAGGAAGAAATGGGAAATTACGAAAAGAAATGGGAAATATAGCCATAGGCCAAATTTATCAGATCAAGAAACATTAGCAGCAGATAACTTCAAGTACAGTAATAGCATATAACAGAATATATCAACATAATTAACTTACAACCTTACACAGAAAACCTCCAAGATCACATTCCAGAACTCACTTCCTCACTAGCAATATTTAAACTCAGATGCAGAATTCAAATCAAGTAGCAGATAAGAAATATGAGCATAAATTAGGAATGTATAAGATAGAAGGAAAAATCACACAGATAGTTGCTTGCAAAACCAGAGGCCAAATATCTTTCATTCATGCAAAGAACTTCAAAGCTTTCAGCAAAAGTCTCTCTCTCGATCCCTCTTTCTGAGATCTACATTGATTTATATAGAAGTCTTGCTTCTTTACAGCATTTAAAACTTGCAACGGACTTCCTCGAGATCTACAAAATGTGCAATGGAAACAAGAAAATGATCCCTTAAACCATCCTCGGAGAAACCAAAAATAGAATGAAACAAGGAACTGGTCGCCTTCATTAAATGGTCATTCTCGAAACATGCTTGAACCGTTAGAAAAATCACGAACAGAAGCTTTAAATAATGGGGCGTCTTCAATTCTGGTGGCTTGGACACGTTCTTCTACCTTGCTCGCATTGGAAAGTAGCAAAACATTTAATTATGGAGTGCTTTTAATTCTTGAAAATCATAATGCTTCATCGGGCCGTTTGAACTGCTTTCTAGCACGAAACTGTAACGGGTCACGAAAACGCGACATGTCACGAAATCGCAACGTATTTCTGCTTCATACACTTTTGTCACTTTGGGACCGCGAAAATCAACCATGTCGCGAAATCGCGACGTATTCAGCTCCTTTGTCTCCTTCGCTACCTTAGCTCGCAAAAATGCGATGCGTCATGAAATAGCAACGTTCCATACTATTATGCTCTTTCTCCACTTCGTTTCTTCGAAAATGTGACAAGGCACGATTTCACAACGTTCTTCATCCATGTTGTTCTCTTCACTACTTCTAACCATGAAAATGCGACAAGGCGTGATTTCGCTACACCTTTCTCTCTTTTGGCTGTGTCTCACTTATACGTCATGAAAACAAGACAAGTCGTGCTTTCGCTACGTTCTTCCATTGGCATCTTTGTTTTATCTCTGGGTCGCGAAAACCAAACAAGTCGTGAAATCGTGACACTATCTCCCCGCTGCTCAATCTTCTCTTCTATGTCACGAAAATATGACATGTCACGAAATCGCTACACTTTTCATCCACCCTGTACGGTCCTGCTTCTAACCTGTGAAAACATGACACTCTTGCCTCAAGTGGTTGTTCAATCTCTATCATGTCGTGAAATCGCGACAGGTTCTATCTCCTTGGACTTTACTGCTCTTGACCGCGAAAATTCGTCATGTCGCGAAATCGCGACATTCCATACAATCTGGCAGCCTCTTTGCTTCCTCTTCGCGAAAACGTGACATGTCACAAAATCACTACAATTTTTTGCACTTGGTCCTTCCACCCCAATATGTCATGAAATCATGACGTTTCCATGTTGCTGGACTTCACCTCCACAAATGTCGTGAAGTCGCAACACCTTTCATGCCCTGTTCTTTTTGTTTCAACTTTGCTGCGACCATGCAACACGTCACGAAATCACTACAAAGTTTATTGTTATCACCCTTTGCTTAGTTATGTCACGATTTCGTGACCTTTTCTCTTATTATACTCCATGGCCACTATAAGTCACGAAAACGTGACATGTCACGATTTCGCGACAATTGTACTGTGCTACCTCCGTTGACCAGTTTGACCATGATTTTGGAACACATCGTGAAATCGTGACAACTTTGTTGCTTAACCCTTTTTTGCCTTTTGCGCCGCGAAACTGTGACAGGTCACGATTTCGTGACACCTTTGCTTTTGACTTCTCTCTCCTCAACGGACCTGCGATAACGCGACATGTCGCGATATCGCGACGGTTTTGAAATTGTGCTCTCCATGCTGCTTTTTTTTGCGATATCGCGACAGTATTCGGACTTAGCTATTTTTTGCATCAAAACCTGTAAAGGAGTGAGAACTTCAAAATTTTATGCAGGAATAATCAACAATCAAAATAATGTGGCAAAAATGCCAACATTCTTGGCGGCTCGCGGGGTATACAGTTCTGCTGTATGCATGAATCCCAAGCATGAATCCATTGGGAAACAGAGTAAAGAAAAACTGAGAACAGAAAGCTGGTCAGAAGAGATGACAAATGCGGGATGAACTATGGATAAATGCTAAAACGACAATGAAATGAGAAGAAAAGGAAAAGAAGAAACGAGAATATCAGAAAGGGAAAAAGAAACAACAACAGTGGCTTGATTACTTGTAGAAGAAAAAGGAGTAGGAGAAGAAGGGAATGAAGAGGGGTAGGAAGAAATAGAGAGGAAGCCACTAACTACTGGGAAAGAAGAAGAAAAAAGAAAGAAATACGTACCTGCGGGCTCGCATGCAAAAAAAGAGCCGAAGTTGACAAATGAAATCAGCAATATTTTTTTTTTCTTTTTCTGTTTTCCCTTTTTTTTTTTTTTTTATATATACAAGGTAACTCCTGAATTATCTGTGAACTTTCGGGAAAGACACGAACCCAAACACGGTTCTGTTTTCTGGATCCCAGAACCTTGACAGACACTTAGTAGAATCCTGGTTGATGATCAGCTCAGAGTCACCAAAGATTTGAAACTGCTGTACTTCAAGTGTCCCAACCGTCTTAAAACCTAGGCATGATCATTCAGTCCCGGTATTAGCACTATTTTTTTATTGTGATCCATCAAAATAAAGCTGATCTGGCAGAGAATCTTGACCAACTTGATCAGTAGGCAACTTGACTCTAACCTCTTCAGGCTGCTTTGTAATGGAATAACAGCCAATTTTGGTCTCTAGCATAGCATTGAAATCAAGCAGGGAAAACCCATCTTCCAACTGAAGCTCGTCTAAAACCTCATTCATCAAATCAGAACCCTCTAACTCTTCGATTAGCATGTTGATAGACTGCATGGTCTTTCCTGCTTCATCCAATATTTCAATATGAAAAGAGGAAGGTTTTTCATTATGAATCCGGAGTCTCTTTCCTTTGAAAGGGATCTTCAAGTGGGAATAATCCAGTGCAAGGTAACCTACCAACTTTGCAGTAAATTCTCTAGATAAGCACATACTGAAATACGATTCTAGATCGACCACAACTATCTCCTGAATGACTGTAATCTGAGGCATAGTGTGTAAAACAATCGGGACATCCTTGATTACACCCACCATTTTCACAGGAGTACCATCTAACTGCAAGACTCCGGGGCTACTTCATGTGTATTCCATACCCATAACTTTGCAAACTGCCTTTGGCATGACAGTTGTAGCGGCTCTAGAGTCGATCATGCAGTTATGCATGATCCAACCCTCTATTTGTAGTGATAGATAAAACGGGGGTGGTCTATTCTTACCAGTCATAGAAGTGGTTAAGGCTTGAGCATAAATTGTCTGGGTAGGACCTTTCTCACTATCCTTCATAGATTTCAAAGATTCTTGCAATAAATCTACCTTCCCAGGCAATTGCAATGCATTGTAAAGACTAACCTTAGCTGGGGTCTTCTTCAGTTCTTCGATAATATTGTATGCAACCACAATAGATTCCTTATTTTCAACAGGGAGATCATATCTGCTCCGATACTATTGAGTGGATTCTACTCTCAACCTCTTCATCAATGAAGGGTACTTCAGCTTTTCTCTAGCTTGCTCCTCTGCTTCTGATCTTGCCTGTGCAGTTGCGGACTTTTCTTGTACTCTGTGTGGAACATGATCTTTCGGTAAAACAGACCCATCTAGCTTTGATGCTGGCATAGGAGTCTTCACTGGTTTCTTCAAATCAGCTGGCACTTTCAATGGCTCTAGCTCAGCAGGATCTACTGTAACAGGCTTCTTTCTAGTCCTTGTGAGAACCAAAACTTGCTCTTCAGATGGAACCATTAAGCTATGGCCTGCCTCAGAGATCATATTGACTTGCCCTCCTAAAGAACTAGCAGCCAATTTCTGCACATAATTCAAATGAACCATGCAAGTGTCTTCTCCATGGGGATCATTGCATGTCGAACACTAGTATGTTCTTTCAGCAAGGTCTACATCTTCATTTGCAAAAACAGTCAAGTTTTTCTCGGGTGCTTTGCTTATTGAAGCAGCTTGTTCTCTAGTAATCGGTGGGGGTTGAAATATCCTAGGCTGGAAATCTCGCTAAGCTTGCTTCCTTTCAATAAGCGTGATCTTATTACCCATTGCTCTTATTGCAAAATTGGCAGATTTTACCTCTTGCAAGAGTGTCGTATAAGAATCAGGATTTACAAGCGCAAGAGGTGCTGGTAAGGGCAAAGGTGCTGGTGGTGCCGATAATGCTGGGAATGAAGTGGAAGCAGGGAAGGGCAAAATCTCGGGTGCGAGCAACTCGGGGATTTGTTGAAGTAGAGAGCTGAGGAACTGGGATAGGTGCAATTTGAGGTGCATTGGAATTCCATTATGGAACAGGGTACATAGAAGACATAGATTGTGAAAAATAACTAGGATATAAATGCTGTGGAATATCAGGTAAAATGGGCATTGCTACCTTTGGGGGAAGCCTGTCGATTGCAATCAAGTCTACCTCTGCCTTTTGTGCTTTCTCAAACAGTTTCAGGAAGGTCATCACATTGGACTGCCTGATCGCCAAGCCAATGTCTGTATTGAACGCCCGAAGGTAGTAGAACGTAGCTTGCTCAGGGGTAGGGCGAAGTCCTTCAGGCACTTGCTGCCAGCTTCTGGTGAAACGAACATTGAAATCTGCTATTGCCTCCTACGGGTGCCTCTGGATTGTGTTAAACTAATGCAACAATGAAAATGGGTCAGCCTATTCATGAAAATTCTTCACTAACAATTCTCCTAGCTGATCCCAAGATGCAATAGTGCCTGGTTGCAGAGATCGATACCAGTACAACAATTTTCCTCTCAAGGATAACACTAATAACTTCACCATCACATCTTCGTTCGTTATATCATGAATGGCTGCCAGAGAAGCTACATCATGAATATGTTCATATGCAGTCTTTCCCGTACCATCATAGGTTGGCAAGGCTTTCAAAGCAACCTGGGGAACTAGATTTTGAGCCTACAAATTCAAGGCTCCTGAGCTATTCCATGCTGAAAACTGCTTGGGTGGAGGATCTTTGGGCCATTGGGACTAGTGTATGTAACTAAGAAGATGGAAAACTAGTAACAATACCAGGGATTTGTGTGGATATGGCAGATGATGCGAGCGATGGGGAAACCAACCTAGAGTTTTCACCTCTTTTTGTCTTTGTCAAGTTCAAAAATCTCAACAAGATCTTCAACTTTTTGGATTTTGATCTCGTGATCATGAAGTACAACTTTCACTGCATCCACGTTCAGAGATTTCTGGGTAGTGCAGAGTCACCAAATGTTCTAACTATACGGCATGAAGGCGAACATTAAACCCTCAATACTATGGGATCTTTCTGAGACAGAAACAGTCTGTCCCACCGGGCGTGCCAAAAACTATTGGTCACGAATCTGCCATAGGAAAGGATTTTACGCTAAATGCACCCTAGACCCAACCAACATTGAAAGGCTGGGAGAAAGAGATGTGTCCCAGATCAATCTCCAGAGAGGGTTGGTTCCCTTACTAAATCTAAGCTTAATGAAGACTAGAGTTACTGGAAAGGAATTATAAATGTGCAGGAAGAAATAGGAAATTATGAAAAGAAATGGGAAATATAGCCACAGGCCAAATTTATCAGATCGGGAAATATTAGCAGCAGATAACTTCAAGTACGGTAACAACATATAACAGAAGATATCAACGTAATTAACTTACAACCTTGCGTAGAAAACCTCCAAGATCACATTCCAGAACTCACTTCCTCACTAGCAATATTTAAACTCAGATGCAGAATTCAAATCAAGCAGTAGATAAGAAATATGAGCGTAAATTAGGAATATATAAGACAAAAGGAAAAATCACACAGACAGTTGCTTGCAAAACTAGAGGCCAAATATCTTTCATTCATGCAAAGAACTTCAAAGCTTTTAGCAAAAGTCTCTCTCTCAATCCCTCTTTCTGAGATCTACATTGATTTATATAGAAGTCTTGCTTCTTTACAGCATTTAAAACTTGCAACGGACTTCCTCGAGATCTACAAAATGTGCAACGGAAACAAGGAAATGATCCCTTAAACCATCCTCGGAGAAACCATAAATTGAATGAAACAAGGAACTGGTCGCCTTCATTAAATGGTCGTTCTCGAAACATGCTTGAACCATTAGAAAAATCATGAACATAAGCTTTAAATAATGGGGCATCTTCAATTCTGGTGGCTTGGACACGTTCTTCTACCTTGCTCGCATTGGAAAGCAACAAAACATTTAATTCTGGAGTGCTTTTAATTCTTGAAAATCGCAATGCTTCATTGGGCCGTTTGAACTACTTTCTGGCACGAAACTGTAACGGGTCGCGAAAACGTGACATGTCACGAAATCAGGACGTATTTATGCTTCGTACACTTTTGTCACTTTGGGACCGCGAAAATCAATCATGTCACGAAATCGTGACGTATTCGGCTCCTTTGTCTCCTTCGCTACCTTAGCTCGTGAAAACGCGATGCGTCGCGAAATCACAATGTTCCATACTATTATGCTCTTTCTCCACTCCATTTCTACGAAAATGCGACAAGGCGCGATTTTGCGATGTTCTTCATCCATGTTGTTCTCTTCGTTGATTCGCACCGCAAAAATGCGACAAGGTGCAATTTCACTACACATTTCTCTCTTTTGGCTGTGTCTCACTTATACGTCACGAAAACAAGACAAGTCGCGCTTTCGCTACGTTCTTCCATCGGCATCTTTGTTTTATCTTTGGGTCACGAAAACCAAAAAAGTCGTGAAATCGTGACACTATCTCCCCGCTGCTCAATCTTCTCTTCTATGTCACAAAAATCTGACATGTCACGAAATCGCTACACTTTTCATCCACCCTGTACGGTCCTGCTTCTAACCTGCGAAAACATGACACTCTTGCCTCAAGTGGTTCTTCAATCTCCATCATGTCACGAAATCGTGACAGGTTCTATCTCCTTGGACTTTACTGCTTTTGACCATAAAAATTTTCATGTCGCGAAATTGTGACATTCCGTACAATCTGGCTGCCTCTTTGCTTCCTCTTCGCGAAAACGCGACATGTCACGAAATCGCTACAATTTTTTGCACTTGGTCCTTCCGCCCCAATATGTCATGAAATCACGACGTTTCCATGTTGCTGGACTTCACCTCCACAAATGTCGCGAAATCGTGACGCATTTCATGCCTTGTGTTTTTTGTTTCAACTTTGCCGCGACCACGCAACACGTCGTGAAATCGCTACAAACTTTATTGTTATCACCCTTTGCTTAGTTATGTCACGATTTTGTGACCTTTTCTCTTATTTTACTCCATGGCCACTGTAAGTCGCAAAAACATGACATGTCATGATTTCATGACAATTGTACTGTGCTACCTCCGTTGACCAGTTTGATCATGATTTTGGAGCATGTCGCGAAATCGTGACAACTTTGCTGCTTAGCCCTTTTCTGCCCTTTGCGTCGTGAAACTGTGACAGGTCGCGATTTCGTGACACCTTTGCTTTTGAATTCTCTCTCCTCAACAGACCCACGATAACACATGTCGCGATATCACGACGGTTTTGAAACTGTGCTCTCCATGCTGCTTTTTGTCGCGATATCGCGACAGTCTTCGGACTTAGTTTTTTTTGCATCAAAACCTGTAAAGGAGTGAGAACTTCAACATTTTATGCAGGAATAATCAACAATCAAAATAATGTGGCAAAAATGCCAACAGTTCCCCATTCATACTTAAATCCTTGTGTAATGCTCTCCACATACTATGCCATCCATATCAGAATCTTTGAAGATTGTATTTCTCCTAACAAGCGAGCCATCATTATATTTATAGCACAAGCAAGTTCATCTATCTCCAGATAGATTGTCTTGATCCCGTGACTTCTAGAACCAAAAATATTAGCCATTTCTAGAGACTTCACTTGTGTGAGTGTAGTAATTAGCCTATGGACCTCAATTTGATCAACCATCTTCTTCAAAATAGACTATCCTTCCTAGGCAATCCAAATGTCCTTTAAAATTTTACTACCAAAATTTTCACTCTAATATTTTGGTTATTCAACCTTACATAGGTGTGATTCTTACTGGGTTCATACAATTGTACGATATGCAACAAGTATTTATTATAGAACACTTTATCTTGAGGTGAGATCTATGCTAATATTTTGACTCTAGCTTTATCCAATGCTTCCCTTAATGGATGCCTAGGGTTAGATTTTTCCCACCACTTTCGATAAAAATATGCTTTCGACTATGCAAAAGTGATATCCTTGATATCTACTTGTTCTTCTTCCTCATCATTGAGTAGCTCTTTGTGCTCCTCTAGGGTAATCTCCTGATAACCTTCATTGTGAAGTTTTCATTAATGTGCTCTTGGTGGTTCCATCACCTCTCTTCAAAATTGTAATGGTGTTCTTCCTCTACCACCATGCCAACCTCAATGATTTCTCCATGGCATGTACCTTTTCCCTCTCTAAGGACAGTAATTTCTTCTCCCTTGTGGCTAAAACTCTCACCCTTGACCTTGTACTAGGTAAGTCTCATTCGTTTTCCTAGGCCATGAATATCTCTACTGTAATGGTACTGGTGAGCCTTCCACCCTAGTGGCTACAATTTTATCTAACCAAGCTCAAAAATTCTCGCACAGAGCTCATTATTCTCTCATGGTCAATTTGAAACCACTTTTGCACACTTGCATCTAACTAATCAATTCAAGATAATTTTAGCACAAAATAGCTTCACAATCCATACAACTGCACCCAAATCATACGGATACTTTTGATAATCATACACAGCTTCCATAAACCATACATGTACATTTTAAAATCATACAACACTCTCCAAATTGTATAGTGCTACTTGAAATTGTACAACTATACCCGATTTTGTACAATTTCACAAAAACATACAATTTAACAAAAATATACAATTTCAGTTCCAAATAATACAATTCCACTTAAAAATTGTACAAGTAGCTCCAAATCATACAATTCCACAAAAAAATCATACAAGTAGATCTAAATCATATAAGGGTGCTTCCCTTCCACACAATTGAATCAAAATTCATATGATTGCATTAAAAATCCGTACAATTGCCTTAAAATGCACAAATTGGGTCCCAATTTGATCAAAAATTGTACACTCTCTTCTCAAATCATACAAGGCACTCATTAGACCAAAGAACATGATGCATAGTAATCCATGTTGAGCTTCAAATTTATAGAAGATATGAAAGCTTCAACAATATTTGGCGTGTTGAGCATTTGATTCCAAACTGCATGTTGCAGCAATCCCATGGAATACGATTCAAAGGGAAAGGTAGCAATCGAAACAAAGAATCCAGGACACCTAGACCGTGAATTGTCCTAAAGATTACATGTTCTAATATGAACAAATTCCATTTGGTAGTTGTGTGGGAGCGGGAGCCAAGACGAGGCCAATCGATGCCATTCAATACCAACATGGGGGACCCAAAACAAAGTGAAAGTGAAATTCTCCTGCCAATCAAATAAAGGGAAAATGAGGATGTTAGGCTACAACTTTGTAGATGCCAATTAATTTAGATGGAACATTTCAGCCTAATGATAATGATAGCTTCCACCCTTCCACAATTAAAGTGTTGTGCTTTGCTTGTGTGGGGTGTCCACTGAAGACTTAACAAATTTAAAATTAACATTTTTAGTAAATAAAAGTCAATTTAATTCATAGTTATTAAATAAATTAGATGATTCTTTACTTACAAATAAATTGATAAAATATGATAAACTAGGATATAAGTAATTAAACCCACCTAATTATTCTATTACTACATTATATGCAATTCTTCTTCCCTAGATATGATTCTTTGCTTGAGGTTCGGGTTGAAAAAAAGGAAAACAAATAACCCTAACAAAAGATAAAAGAGCATCTGTCCTTGGAGGTGAAGATCACATATCGTGCATGGGATTCATTTCTATTAATACTTTAGAAAAAATGAGTTGGAGGGTATATATAAAAATAATCACTTTGCCTATGTCATCAATGTTCCATCTCGTGACTTTAGTGAGCACAAATTGATTTTGCTGGTAGTGTGCAATTCTTCTTTCTGATGCAATTTCGGTGTACTTATGCAATTTTTTTCATATTAGTGCAATTCCTCAATAGTACAAATTCTTGTGGAAATATGGAAATCTAGTGTACAAACTCTTTCTTAATCTTCCTCCACATGCAAAGACTAAGACATTTTTATTTTTCCACCAATCAATTTTCAATTCACTAAGGTTTTCAAAAAAATTATTCTATTTTGCTTTTTTCAAAAGAACTCAAATCCTAGCCATTTTTTTATCTACTTTGAGTTTCCTCTGGCACACTTCCACTTCAAACCCTAGCTTTATCAACATGTTTTTCACCTACAACTAATTTTTTGAATCATTCTAGATTTTTGGAGTGAAAACCCTAGATTTTGCCATTTTTCTCCAATTTTGGTAAGTTTTTCAAAAAAAGCAAATTCAACCGGTGCAAAGTCATTATGGGTTACTAAATTTTAGTTATATGGTGATTTTCACATGCCCGTGTAGAAGAATAATTATCAGCTACACCCTCCTTGCTCCCGAATTACTTCGAATTTCACTACCGCAATTGTATGATTTGCTAAGTTGGTGAAAATATTTTGCATGGCGCTTGTTTTTTAAACGTCCTTCTACATGACATTTTTCCATATTAGCTCTCTTTGCATGGATTTTTATCTTTTGGTATGGATAATTGCCAACTCACCCCTTTTTGCATGTATTTTTGTCTTTTTTGGCTATTTGTCTTTTTCTTGCCTTTTTTGAATATTGTATTCTTTTCTTATTCTTTTTTCATTGTTTTTTCTTTTTTTTTTTCTTTTTTTTTTTTTCAAAAGGGGCCACCATTTCTAGTTTTCAACCACCTTCCATATTAATTGCATCTCGAGGTATTTTCACAATTAATATATATATTTTTTTCATTACCTTATTTACTACTTACCACCTGGGAAATCATACAATGACATTCACTTGTACAATTCCTTCCTCTGACATATCATTCGGGTTTATACCACCTCATTTAGCATAATCATATGATCAGGTTCCAATCAATCATTTGTATGATTTACTCCTTGTGGGTTCCCTCTTTGCTCAAAAATTGTATCTGTGTTGTGTATATGATTTGGTACTACTTGCTGGTTCATTGTACAATTTGAAATTGTACAGGTGTTATTATCATTTGTATGGTTTGGATTTGTACAATTACAAATTATAAGATTTTCAATCGTACCCTATCGATCTTGCAGGGCTATATATTTTCTCTCCCTTGACCGATCTTGAGGTAGGGGTACTTTTGCCACTCTCCTTCCGTTTGGTCAGCTTCTACACCTATCTCCTCGGATCAAGTCATCCTCTAAAGTTGGTGAGTGTGTCATTTGTCTTCCTTGAATTTCCTCATTCGTAAAGCATAATCTTCCAAGACTAGCAAATCTTCTACTGTGCATCAGTCTTTTGTGACCTCATCTTCTTGTTAGTGGACCTCTATTGCTTGATAGCACATCTCGATGTTCACTAGATTCCACCATCTATTGTGGTTTTCTTTTTATTTCATGTGTCATGATGAATAGACACAAAAATCTATATGGTTTCAATTTCAAGTCATTTACTGTGTTAGGTACCACTGTTCCATCCAAATTTTGTAGCTTTACTACATCGTTGGCCATTACTTCCATGACTTGAAAGGAGCCAAGCCACAAAGTTTTCAACTTACCAGGCTTAATTTTCCATTTCCCATTGAACTTAAGAACCAAGTCTTCTTATTTGAGTCCCATTTTATGGATATGCTTATCATGCCATAATTTCTTTCATTTTTGGGCTACCTCGATCACCCACTATACCATGAATCTTGGATCATTTAATTTAATGAGCATGACCAATCATTATTCCAAATTCTCTTGATCACCCAAGTGATGCTCCATTTCTATCCACAAACTTGGTACCAGTAATTTGACTAGTACTACCACCTCCTAACCATACATTAATTGGAAGGGCGTATGGTTCATTTTTGGTTTAAAGGTTGTTCTATAGGTCCAGAGAACATATGAAAACCTTTCTTTCGAATATGCTCCCTCTATACCATAGGTCTTGTATAGTGTAGACACCAATACTTTATTAGTTGCCTCTACTCGTTTGCTCAAGAGTAATAAGGACTTGATAGTGAGTGCAAGATTCTAAAATCGATTGCCAATTTTTTGATAACCTCATTAACAAAGTGGCCTCATTGATCACTTGTTATATGTAGTAGAATTATGAATCTTGTAATCACTTTTTCATACAATAATTGAGCTATACATTTAGTCGAGATATTTTGCAGTGCCCTTGCTTACACCCAGTTCATTAGGTATTCGATTGTTACTACAATGTACTAGCACTTTTGCCTAAAAATGATTTTCAAAGGTCCCAAAAAATGCAACCCCCATATTTCAAACAATTATTGAGGTTGTAATAAATGTAATGGCATAAAATCCCTACATACCAGCTTGTCGACCCTATGGCAAGTGTCACATGCCTATACATGTTCTTTCACATCCTTGTACAGTGTAGGCCACCATAGCCCTGCTAAGAGTACTTTTTTGGTAGTAGCATCTGGCCCCATATGTCCTCCTGCTAACCCTTCATGAGCTTCTTTTAGTGCTACGTTAACTTCTTCTTCCATAACGCATGTTTGTAGAATATCATCTACACTCATCTTATAAAAAAATCCAGCTATTAGTTGAAAATATACTGATTTTAAAATCACTTTTCTCTTTTCTTGTGTTTTCAAGTTCTGTGGAAATCCTCCTATTGATAAATATTGCCAAATTTGATGGCACAACATTAATGGCAAACAACTAAGCATTGGGGAATTCATCCAAAACTCCCACCCTTGTAGGTTATCCTGATTGTATTTGAGACAATTGATCTGCAATTACATGCTTTTTACCAGGTCTAACTACCACTCAATATGAATTCTTGCAATATAACAAGCCACCTACTGATTTACCCTTGTATTACTGATTTATTTTTCAAATACAATAAAGCTTTATGATCAACATAAAAGGCAAAATGGTTTACCAATAGGTAATGCCTAAAAATTTATACTGCATATACCATTCCTAGAGCCTCTCATTCCATTGTACTGTAATTTTGTTCTTCCTGTGACAATAGATGACTTGCAAAAAAATAGGTTGGTCCAACCTAAATTGTCCTTCCTAAGCCAATGCACATCCTATCGCAAAATTAGAAGCATCAATGTGGACATGGAACTCTTTATCCCAATAAAGAACACCAAAATAGGGCTGCTGACTAGCTTTGATTTCAATTCATTGAAAGCTCCTTTGTGCTCCTCTATCCAAATAAAATGAATGTTCATTTTCGTTAGGGAATCCAATGGATAGGACAGGTGTGCATAGTTCTTGATAAACCTTTGACAGTCACCTGTAAATCCCAAGAATATTTTTAATGAACTCACATCGTATGCTTCCTCCATATATAATATTCTTAATGAACTCACATCGTATGGTTCCTTCTTGTCTTGTTTTTCCATGGTTTCCTCTATATTAATACAAAGGTAGTTGGGTTGAAATGCCTCACACTACTTCATATTCCAATGAATAATTTTGCTATCAGATCATGCTTCATCTTTGCTATAGTCATCTAGGTACAACATCCCCTTTTCATTAGGTTCATACTCTTCTTCACCTGAATGTTGCAGGCCAAACACAGGTTAAATTTGATCCTATTTTGCCACTGCCCGCTCATTTAAATTGTCAGACCAGGGAGCACGTAAACTTTAGAAGTGTCTTAGACAATATCATTTACAATACCTACTTCTGATATGAGTCTGACTAATTCTAGCATTGGAGGGTTTAAAATAACATCATTCATTCATCCACACCACAATAATTTACGTATGAATAATCAGATCTTTGGAAATTAAACATTCATACGTGCATAATTAAATAGACATAAATGTAATTCTACTACAGCAATGAAAATAACAGTAAAAAAAGCAAATCTATTAAATTAGGAAACTAATCTAGGAAAGCATAAGTAAAAGGGAATGAATACTAGCTTGGAGTGGGCCCAAGCTCTAGCAGCTCCCTTCCAGTTGAAGATGTGATTAGGAACTTTGGAACTTTATTATAATTACAAGATAATTACAATACTTCTATCTCCTCAAAATGATCAACAAATTAAGGATGTCTATTAGAGAGGTTTGTGTGTGTTGACATAGCACACACACAAATATTTTGTTACAATAAAGTTACAACAGTAGTTTACTCCAGACTAAACTGGGATAGTCTAGAAACTACAATCGACATCTTCTAAAATAGTCATCATTCCTAACGGTGGTGCCTTCACTGATTGGTTCAATTTGCTTGAGCTATATCATGCTTCACCCAACATAGGTAAGACGTCCTTGTCTGTTGGTGTAGCTCCCCAATATTATCTCGTATGACATGGAACTGGAACTGCATCGGTTAACACTGCCCACACCACTCATTTGGTCAACTAGTGAAATATGGGGCACCTTCTCTATGAGAAAGGTGCCTTCCTCAAATACTTTGGTAGGAACCTTATTTATGCAAAAGGCGCATACTGATGTTGAGCACCTTCTTCATGCGGAAGGTGCCTACTCGTGTTGAATGCCTTCTTCATGCGGAAGGCATATTGCCTTATGGGGGCACCTTCCTTATGAGGAAGGTGCCTAGGTATGTCGGGCACCTTATTTATATGGAAGGTGCCTATCTTCACTTGGTTCCTTCCTTGAAGAGGAAGGCGCCTAACCACCATGCCTTGATCCTTGGGAGAAATAGAGTGCCAGGTCCATGAAGGACCTCGACTAATCCAAATCTATCAAAACCACTAAATTTCTACACAAACACACTAAAACACACAAATTAAATAACACACAATTCTATTAAATAATTACATAATAATTCATGAAAGTACACAATTTCTATTATATTGCCACATAATAATAAGTAAAACCCATACAAAATATGAGCATTTTTGGGGCTCATCATCCCCCCATGCCTAACATATGCCACACCATCGTGGCATCAAAATTGCAAGTAGCCCTTCATATTCCTCATCATCATCATTTTCCAGTAGTCCTGGCTATACTTATGGCCTGTAATCACGTTTGTTGTGGACTGGCATCAAGAGGTGTGGTCTTTCTTTTCCAGTATGGAACTGTGGTGTTGAGATAGTTAGATTTTGTTGTCTACCTTTGCTCAATCCATTGACTTTACCTATTTAGGTTTTCCATTCCGGTTATCACTGGAGGTGGCATGGCTAATGTGGCTCCTACTGCCTAGAATGCAACCTGCATAGCCTGCCATAGGTCAGCATCTAGGGGTCTGACAACTGTAAGAGGAATGTCAAAATTATCCCTCCTATGATGAACCATATGAGCCTTATGTAACCGAGCTGCTTTAGGGGTAAGCCCTGCATTTTATTTTGCTATGGCAACGACCTCTAATTCAGGCCCGAACACCTCCCACCTCTCCAAGTATTTTTGCATTTTAGAGGGGTTTCCTCGTGACAATCCATAAATTTCCTAGAATTTATCGTCATCCACTGGATTAATGCAGATACTAGGTTCTCCCTTGACCTTCATAGTAGATTTCCTAGCCTCCTTTGCTGTTGCCATTTCTTCACTATTTTTTCAACCTCTTTTGCCTTTTCATGAGCGACTGCATATCCTCATCCCATTCATCCTTGATCGGCTCACCAAAGGTCACCTTAGCCTTCTTTCGAGTCGTATTGGGCCCTTTTGCCTTGGTCCCAATAAAAAGTGAGGCAGCTTGAACAGGGGGTTTCTCCTCCCTATCAGTGGGTGTCTTTTCATCATGAGGGGCTTGTTTTGTCGACCCCGGAGTTGTCCCTCCTTTCTTTGGTTGCTTTGGTATTGGCCTGTTGGAATTTTTGCCACATTGATTCTCATTGATTAATGCATTAGTGTATTGTTGAAAATCTGACCTTTGATATCAGCTTTGATGCAGCTTTGGCGAAAAAAGGAGAAAAAATGAGCAAAAAATGACTCAGTCTAAAAGCTGCGACGATTCGGCGACATGTCGTGAAATCGCGGTCCAACGCGATCAACGCGAGCGAGGTTGGGCGGAACCGTCGCGATATCGCGACGTGTTTCATTTTCGCGACTTTTGGAAAGCAAAGGAGGAGCAGCGACAAAATGTCGCGAAATCGCGACAAAAAGTCCAGTCGAAGACACAAAGCAAAAGTTGCAGCGATGCACCGACGTCTCATTTTCGCACGGTGTTTGGCTTCGAAGACTCAAGGTTAAAAGCTGCAGCGATTCACTGCATGTTTGTTAAAAGGAGGAAGCCATGGGAAAGTTGCAGCGACGCGCTACCTGTAGCATTTTCGCGATGGCAAAGTGGCAATTGGTACGGAAGGAGCAAAACGTAGCGATATCGCTACATGCTTCAAAATCGCGGCCATTTTGGTCCAAGAAGCGAAAGAGCAGTAAGTTGTAGCGATTCGCTGCAATATCAAAAATAATGCCAACTGAAATGAATATGCAGCAAAATCATGCAAGGGATGAAAATTGATCAAAAAGCATGGAAATGGTAGCAATTCCATGATGCCTCGTTAAAAAATGATTAAGTGCTCAAATTGGTAGCGAAATGGAGACAAGGAAGAATTGAAGGCATCCAAGGGCAAAAGGTGTTATGTTTTCGCGGACCATCAGCAAGGCCGTACAAGGTGCCCGAAACATGTAGCGATATCGCTACATGTTCCATTTTCGTGGGGCAGAGCGCAAGGAAGAACCAAGAACCAAAGTGCGTAGCGAAATCGCTACATGTGCCATTTTCGCGTGGATAAGCTAGCGATGGAGAAAAGGAAGCCGAAGACGTAGCGATATCGCTACAGGTGCCATTTTCGTGGGTCAAAGGTGGTCAAAGCGTACGGCATAAAAATACGTCGCGATTTTGCGACCCGTCGCATTTTCGCGACCTGCATAATTTCCCGCCATGTGCAGTATGAACGGCCGAGAAGATTTTTTTGATTTCCGATGATTTAATGCTGCCCCGAATTTAATGATTTGTGGATTTCCAAGGCATTCAAAGTCAAAGAAGCGCTCAGGCCACCAAAATTGAAGATTTAATGCGTTCAAAGTTGCTGTTCGTGGATTATTGTAACGGTTTTTCATGCACATTTTCGAAAAACCAATTTAATGAAGGGGACCACGATGACATTTCATTGCATTTAATTTTTGTTTCCTCGAGGCTGTAATTAAAGGGATCGTGTTCCTAATTTCCTCCGTATAATTGTAGATCACGAGGAGGATGGTTTCAAATATTTAATGCTGTAGAGAGGACGGACCTCTATAAAAACCAATGTAATTTTCATTTACAAAGGTTGGAAAAAGTTCTCTGCTAGAAATGGAAGTGCATTTGCGGGAATAAAAGACTTGGCTTCTGATTTTTCCAAGCTGTACTTTGGGTGATTTCCTTTCTGTCTTTGTTGCATTTCTAATCGCATTATATATTCTTTAACGGTGCATTGCATTTAAATTCTGCATATTGAATTTAAATACTGCTGTAAGAATATAATCTCTGGAGTGTAGTCTTGGAGGGTTTTTTGCATACGTTGTGTGAGAATCAAGTTGATAATTTCTATTGCTTGCTGTTGTTGCATTTTAAGTTTCTGCTATTGTTTTTCTGATCCCATAACTTCGGCCTGTGGCCATATTTCCCATTTCTTTCTGCATTTTTTAAATTTCTTTCCTGCAACCCTTATCTTAAAACCAAATTTAGAATAGTGAAGGGAACCAGCCCACTCTGGAGATTGGTCTGGGAGCCATTTCTTGCTTCCGACCTTTCAATGTTGGCCGGGTCTAGGGTGCACTTGTAAAATCCTTTCCTGTGGCAGATTTTGGACCAACAGTTTTTGGCACGCCCGTCCTGGACGCATGGGGCAGATTTTATTTGTCTCTAAAAGATCCCATAGGGTCGAAGGTTTAATGTTCGCCTTCGAGCTGTAAATTAGAGCATTTGGTGACTCTGTTGTTTTTGGTGACCCTGCTTGGACCCAGAAATACTTCATGATCACAAGATCACAGTCAAAGAAATTTGGCAATCTTGTTCAGTTTTTTGAGCTCGATAGTTCAAGAAGTGGTGAGCATTCTAGATTAGTTTCCTCATCCCTTCCATCTTCTGCTGTACAAATACCTAGTATTGTTGCTAGTGTTGCACCCCTACAAGTTCCACCAATGGCACAATTTCCTCCACCCAGAAAATTCTTGGCATGGAATAGCACTAGAGCCTTGAATCTGCAGGCTCAGAATCCAGTACCTCAGGCTGCACTGAAGGCTTTGCCCACTTACGATGGTACTGGTAAAACAACCTATGAGCACATAAATGATGTGGCTTCCCTGGCTGCTATCCATGACATTACCGATGAAGATGTGATGATCAAATTGTTAGTATGTTCTTTGAGAGGTAAACTATTGTTTTGGTACAGAACTCTGCCTCCGGACACCATAACATCATGGGATCAGTTTGGTGATTTCTTTGGTGAAACATTTTCATGAAGCAGGTGACCCTTTCTCATTGTTAAATCAGTTCTTGTCATACAGAGACATCCACAAGAAGAGATACCTGATTTTAATGTCCGGTTTACCAGAACTTGGCAAAGGATTCCTGATGGTATTCGGCCTGCTGATGAATTAGCTGCGATGTACTACCTCAGAGCGTTTCACTCAGATATCGACTGGGCGGTTCGGCAGTCTAATGTGGTAACGTTTCCAAAAATATTTGAACAAGCAATTAAAGCGAAAGCGATCTGGTTGCTGTAGGAAGAGCTGCCTCCAAAGGTAACTATGCCTCTTATTCCAGATTTGCCTCAATATTTATATGGTTCACAACCACACCCCATGCCAGCTATGTATCCTACACCATCATGGAGCTCTAAAGCACCTCAGGTTGCAACTGTTCCAGCTCCTCAATTGCATGCTTTAACTCCTTTACCGCTCCTTGCACCCAACATTCAACCATCTCCCGTTTCCACTGCATTTCTAGCTTTGCCAGCACCACCAGCTCCTTTGCCCTTACCAGCACCTCCTGCACCTGCAAATCCCCGATCCATATACAACATTATTGCAAGAGGTGAAGTCTGCAAATTCTGCCATTAGAGCCATGGGAAATAAGATCACACTCATTGAGAGGAAGCAGGTGAGAGAGATTTCCAACCAAGGAGATTTCAACCTCCTCAAATTACTAGAGATCAAGCTGCCTCCACAAGCAAAGCACATGAAAAGGGCTTAGCTGTTCTAGCAAATGAAGATGCAGCCCATGCAGATGGAGTATATTGGTGCTCCACTTGTAATGATCCTCATGGAGAGGATACATGTATGGTTCACTTAAATTATGTGCAGACCTTGGTGGCCAGCTCTTCAGGTGACCATGTTAATATGATCTCAGAAGCTGGTCATAGTTTGATATCTCCAGTTGAAGATCAAGTTTCAGTTCTAACAAGGACTGGAAAGAAGCCTATGAATGTTGATCCTCTCGACTTAGAGCCGTTAAGAGTACCGGCTGAAGTGAAGAGGCCGATGAAAGCTCTGTGCTGGCTCCAAAGTTTCTCTTTGCCCAAAGATCCAACTTTTAACGAGTTCAAGAAAAGGCAGCATCTGCACCAGTAAGATCAGAAGCGGAGGAGCGAGGCACGTGAAAATTTGAAATATCCATCACTGACCAAGAGGTTAAGAGTGGAAGCTACACAGCAGTATAGAACCAAATTTGAGCAACCTGCTGAGAAGAAAAATTCTGCTATAGTTTCATACAATATTGTTGATGATCTTAAGAAGACCCCTGCTAAGGTAAGCCTTTATGACGCTTTGCAATTACCTGGTCAAGTAGATTTATTACAAGAGTCATTGAAATCTGTGAAGGAGAGTGAAAAAGGGCCTACCCAGACCGTCTATGCCCAAACTTTAACCACCTCCGTTACTGGTAAGAACAGACCTCCTCCTTTTTACTTGTCATTGCAAATAGAAGGTTGGGTTGTACACAATTGTATGATTGATTACGGAGCTGCAACCACTTATCATGCCCAAGGGAGTCTGTGAAGCTATGGGAATGGAGTATACCCGGAGTAGTCCTGGAGTCCTGCAATTAGATGGTACTCCTGTAAAAATAGTAGGTGTCATTAAAGATGTACCCATTGTCCTGCATACAATGCCCCAGATCACTGTTATTCAAGAAATTGTTGTAGTAGATTTAGAGCCCTATTTTAGCATGTGTTTATCCAGGGAATTTATCGCAAAATTAGGGGGTTATCTGGCATTAGATTATTCCCATCTGGAAATTCCTTTTAAGAATAGACGTCTCAGAATACAGAATGAAAAGCCTTCCCCTTTTCACATTGAGAAGTTGGAAGATGTTGGAAAAGACATGCAGTCGGTCCATATGCTCATCGAAGAGTCCGAAGATGTTGTTTTAATGAGTGAAGTTTTAAACAATCTTCGAGTTGGAAGACCGATTTTCAATGCTTAACTTCAATGCCATGATGGAGACGAGAGATTGGCTGCTATGCCATTCAAAAACCCGAGGCCGAGACAAAGCGAGAATTGTCTAACCCGATTGATCGGGCGAGGTTACTGAGATCGGTTATGGCAGCTGTATTTCGATGGAGCTAGATGCGGGAATGGTGCCGGAGCAGGTATTGTGTTAATTTCTCCTTCCGGTGTACAAAGGACTTATTCATATCGACTTACATGGAGTTGTACAAATAATCGTCTGCTGAATATGAAGCATTGTGCTTGGGTCTGAAGAAAGCAAAGAAGTTAGGAATAGAACAGCTCAATATTTTTGGTGATTTCGAGCTTATTGTAAATCAGGTCACAAATAGATGCATCTCAAAGCAGCATTATCTGAAAGCATATCGTAATCAGGTTTGGGATTTGTTTGAACTTTTCATTGCGCTTAATATTCAAGCTGTTTCCAGAGAGATGAATAAACATGCTGACTTATTAGCATCTCTTGGAGCTAACTTTTCTCCTGTTGATCAAGTTGTGAACAAGCCCAAGACAGTGAGAATGGTATACAGACCCAGTGTGCCAGACAAGGAAAATTTTTGGCAGGTCTTTGAAACCGATGAGCAGATTGTTAATTTCCTGATACATGAAGGCTGCAGCTATTGAAGGCAGAACTTTGGGAGATGAGGAAGTCGAAGGTCTTATTCAATTAATGAATAACCATATTCCAAAGGGTCTAATAACTCGGAGAGCTTTTTTGACCAACATGATCGTTCCAGAAAGCCTCGAATGGAGATTGATAGAAAGGAATTCATGGAGTTAGAGCTTTAGCCTGACAAAGTGATTAAGGTTGGCACTGACTCAACCCTAGAAGAACTGCAGAAAATTAGGCAGCTCTGTAAAGAGTTTTATGATATTATAGCTTGGAGCTATGAAGACTTGAAAGGCTACAACAAGCAGATTATACAGCATACAATTGAACTGGAAGAAGGAGTTAGGCCTTTTGATGAGAAACGAGAGACTGTAAATCCAAAGATTGAGGCGTTGATGAAGGCTGAACTTGTTAAAATGATGCAAGCTAAGATCATTTATCCGGTCAAGCACTCCACATGGGTCGCCAATCTAGTCCCCGTCAGTAAGAAGAATGGGGATATTAGATTGTGCGTTGATTTCAGGAATTTGAACCATGCTTCATTAAAGGATCATTATCCTTTGCCAAGAATAGATCAAATATTGCATGTTGTGGCTGGAGCACAGCGTTTTTCTTTGTTGGATGGATTTTTTGGGTATAACCAGATCTGGGTAAAAGATGAAGATCAGTTTAAGACAGCATTCACCACGAAGTGGGGTACTTTTGCATATCAGCGAATGCCCTTTGGACTGTCAAATGTTGGAGCTACCTTCCAAAGAGCAATGGATATTGCTTTCAAGGATTTATTGAATAGGATCATTGTAATATACCTTGACGACATGACAGTCTTTTCACATAGAAGGGAAGACCATTGTTCTCACTTGAGGCTGATTTTTGAGAAATGCAGAGAATTCGGAATCTCCATTAATCCAAAGAAGTCTGTATTTGCTGTAAAAGAAGGTAAGCTTATGGGTCATGTGATTTTCGAAGATGGATTAGCAATTGATCCAGCCCGTGTTGAAGCCCTGAAGAAATTGTCACTCCCTGCAAACAAGAAGGAACTTCAATCTTTCTTTGGATAGATAAATTTCATTAGAAAATTCATTGCTGATTTTGCTCAGGTTGTTAAACCAATGACCGAATTGTTGAAGAAAGATGCGGTTTTCCAATGGACAGCTCAAAGAAAGGAAGCATTTCGGGAGATCAAGGAAAGAATAGTGCGAGCCCCTGTCCCGATTAATCCCGACTACTCCAAGGATTTCATCTTATATGCGGTTGGAGAAGATGACGGTTATCTTTGCAGTTTTGACGCAAAAGGGAGATGATGGGAATGAAAGGCCCATTGCTTTTATGAGCCAAGTCATTTTACCTCATGAAGCAAAGTACAATTTTATTGAGAAACGAGTATATCTTTGTGATGAAATCCCTGAAGAAATTCAAACATTTTATTTCCCAGAGCAGGACATTTGTTTATGTGCTTCACCCGGATGTGAGAAATTTCATTCTTCAAGGAGAGTTGGGTGATAAACGTGTTGGATGGGTCACCAAGATCCAAGAATTTGATGTAGAAATTCACCCAACTAAATTAGTGCGTGGTAAAGCTCTGTGCCAGCAGTTAGCAAAGATGGCGGCATTTGATGTATGCGAAGATCGGGGAGAAGCTCTTCTTGGTAATGACAATTTAATGAATTTCTTAATTATGGAAAAAGATTGGACAGAGGACCTGATTGATTACTTCACAACTGGAAGATGTCCATCACAATTGACTGCTTCTCAGAGGAGGAGATTTCGGTTGCAAGCTCTGCGGTATGTTTTGTTTTCAGATGGTTTATTTTTTAAAAATATTGATGGTGTTCTTTTGAAGTGTGTTAAACAAGCAGACAAGGATAGGATCTTGGAAGAGTTCCATTCAGGTCTCTCGGGAGGTACACTTTGCGGGAAGACCGATGGCCTTGAAAATCATTCGAGTTGGTTACTACGGCCGACCACTGTTCTCGGATTCTTTCAAGATTGCACAAGCACTGTGATAAGTGTCAAAGATATGCGGGAAGAGTAAGGAATGCGGCTACTGCCTTTGCATCCGATTCGGGTTGAAGCACCCTTTCAGCAATGGGGCTTGGATTTCATTGGAATAATTGATCCTAATTCCTCAGTGGTCACGAGATACATCTTAACGACTACAGATTATTTCACAAGGTGGTACTGAAGCCATACCTACAAAGATGGCCAATCAATCTGTAGTGATTTCTTTTGTTGAGAGTTTGATTACACGTTTTGGTGTTCCAGGACGCCATCATTACGAGATAATGGGACTCCATTCATTGGAGCTGAGCTGGCTGAGTTTGCTAACAAGTTTGGCATTTTCCTTAAGACATCTTCCAATTACTATCCACGGGGAAATGGCTTGGCGAGTCAATGAACAAAAATTTGCTCAGAATTTTGAAGAGGTCATTGGGAGAGAACAAAAGATCATGGCACTTGTTATTGAATCAGGCGTTATGGGAAGACAGGATTTTCGTCAAGAAGTCCATTAAAACCTCACCATATGCCCTAGTCTATGGCAAAGAAGCAAGGTTGCCGGTTCATCTTGAGTTGCCGATATTACGACGATTGCGGTCTTTTCAAGATGATGAGGCAGGACTCGAGTTCCTTGGATCTGCGAATAGCACGGTTGTTGGAATTAGAGGAGCGGCGTTCCAAAGCATATAATGAATTTGACAAGCACATGCAAGGGATTTCGAAGTGGTTTTATAAGCATTCCGCAGCCCGTCCATTCAAGACGGGAGATTTGGTGCTGAAATGGAATGAGAATAAAGCTAAACCTGGCAATCATAAGAAGTTTGATGCATTACGGGAGGGTCCCTTCCGCATTTCCAACACGAGTGCAGCTAATTCTTTCTATTTGGAAGACATGGATGGTAGCCCACTTCCAATTTCGGTTAATGGCTTTCATTTGAAAGCCTACTTTTCATGACTTCGCAAGTTCAATTTGAGTTTGTATATAATATAAAATATATATATATATATATATATATATATATAAAAAAGGAAGTAGAGAAGAAGAAAAGAGTATGTATATATGTTTTGCCTTTTGTTGTCACCTTGGCTCTTGTTGCTTGTGGGTTGTAGGTGTTTGTTTCCCTTTTGTCCTTCCTTTCCCGGCAGTTTGTGGCTTCCAAAGAATTCTTCTTTTCCCTCCCCTGCTTTCTATTTCCTTTCTTCATCTTCCTCTTCCTTCTTTTGTTTCTTTCTTCTGCAATATAAAAAAAAAAAAAAACAAAAAGAATAAGCCACGATTGTTGTTTCTTCTCCCCTTTTCTATTTTCCCCATTTCTTCTTATCCCTTTCTTCTCAGTTTGTTTTTGTTTTAAAAGGCATTTATTTTCCAGCTTAGTTCATTTTCATTTCACGCTTCAAAACTTCCATTTATGTTCCATCCATTCGTTCATTCCATCTATTGCCACTGGTAGTGTAGCAACATGATGTTGTTATGTCTACTACGTCACTTTTGCTCCATCATTTTATTATTTCCACATCACTCCATTGCGAGTCACCGCCTACGCAATCGCGAGAGCTCACTCCACCATCACATTCCATTTCTTTAGTTTATAACCGCTTCTATGCGAGTTCTTCCGGTTCTAGTTTTCAGCGACGGAAGAAGTTTTGCGACGATCCTCTGACATGTTTTGCAGCGACCAACCTTCTGTTCGGATATGACTCTGTGCCCAATGGACTAAGGCCTGGATTCTTGCATACAGCGAGCTGTATACCCCGCGAGCCGCCAAGAATGTTGGCATTTTTGCCACATTGATTCTCATTGATTAATGCATTAGTGTATTGTTGAAAATCTGACCTTTGATATCAGCTTTGATGCGGCTTTGGCGAAAAAGGAGAAAAAATGAGCAAAAAATGACTAAGTCTAAAAAGCTGCAGCGATTCGCTGACATGTCGCGAAATCGCGGTCAACGCAGTCAACGCAGGCAGGTTGGGCGGAACCGTCGCGATATCGCGACGTGTTCCATTTTCGCGACTTTTGTAAAGCAAAGGAGGAGCAACGACAAAATTTCGCAAAATCGCGACAAAAGTCTCGACCGAAGACACAAATAAAAATTGCGGCGATCGCTACGCATTTTCGGCGGTTGGCTTCAAAGGCTCAAGTGGTAAAAGTTGCAGCGATTCGCTGCACGTTGTTTACGAGGAAGCCTATGGGTATTAAATTGCGGACGCGCTACGTAGCATTTTCGCGATGGCAAAGTGGCGATTGGTACGGAAGGAGCAAAATGTAGCGATATCGCTACATGTCTTCAAAATCGTGGCCATTTTGGTCCAAGAAGCGAAGAAGCATGAAAGTTGTAGCGATTCGCTGCAATATCAACAATAAGGCCAACTAAGCATGAATATGCGGCGACACATCATGCAAGGGATGAAAATTGTAAGAAATTAAGTGCTCAAATTGGTAGCGAAATGGAGACAAGGAAGAATTCGGAAGGCATTCAAGGGCAAAAGGTGTTATGTTTTCGTGGACCGTCCATAAGGCCGTACAAGGTGCCCGAAACATGTAGCGATATCGCTACATGTTCCGTTTTCGCGGGGCTGAGCGCAGGGAAGAACGAAGAACCAAAGTGCGTAGCGAAATCGCTACATGTGCCGTTTTCGCGTGGATAAGCTAGCGATGGAGAAAAGGAAGCCGAAGACGTAGCGATATCGCTACAGGTGCCATTTTCGCGGGTCAAAGGTGGTCAAAGCGTACGGCATAAAAATACGTCGCGATTTCGTGACCCGTCGCATTTTCGCGACCTGCATAATTTCCCGCCATGTGCAGTATGAACGGCCGAGGAGATTTTTTTGATTTTCGATGATTTAATGCTGACCCGAATTTAATGATTTGCGGATTTCCAAGGCATTCAAAGTAAAAGAAGCGCTCAGGCCACCAAAATTGAAGATTTAATGCGTTCAAAGTTGTTGTTCGTGGATTATTGTAACGGTTTTTCATGCACATGTTCAAAAAATCAAATTTAATGAAGGGACCGAGCGACATGTTTCATTGCATTTAATTTTTGTTCCTTCGAAGTTTGTAATTAAAGGGATCGTGTGCATAATTTCCGTTGCATAATTGTAGATCACGAGAGGGGTGGTGGCACATTTTTAATGCTACAAAGAGGACGGACCTCTATAAAAACCAATGTAATTTTCATTTACAAAGGTTGGAAAAGTTCTCTGCTAGAAACTGAAGTGCATTTGCGGGAATAAAAGAATTGGCTTCTGATTTTTCAAGCGGTTGCTTTGGGTGATTTCCTTTCTGTCTTTGTTGCATTTCTAATCGAATTATATATTCTTTAAGTGCTGTTACATTTAAATTCTGCATATTGGATTTAAATACTGCTTGTAAGAATATGATCTCTGGAGTGTAGTCTTGGAGGATTTTCCTGCATACGTTGTGTGAGAGTTAAGTTGATAATTTTTATGTTGCTTGTTGTTGTTGCACTTTGAAGTTTTCTGCTTGTTGTTTTTCCGATCCCATAACTTCGGCCTGTGGCCATATTTCCCATTTCTTTCTGCAATTTTTAAATTTCTTTCCTGCAACCCTTATCTTAAACCAGATTTTAGAATAGTGAAGGGAACCAGCCCACTCTGGAGATTGGTCTGGGAGCCATTTCTTGCTTCCAGCCTTTCAATGTTGGCCGGGTCTAGGGCGCACTTGTAAAATCCTTTCCTGTGGCAGATTTTGGACCAACTTTTTGAGTGTTTTGGCACGCCCGGTGGGACAGATTTTATTTGTCTCTAAAAGATCCCATAGGGTTGAAGGTTTAATGTTTGCCTTCAGACTGTAAATTAGAGCATTTGGTGACTCTATTGTTTTTGGTGACCATGCTGGACCCAGAAATACTTCATGATCACAAGATCACAATCAAAGAAATTTGGCGATCTTGTTCAGTTTTTTGAGCTCAATAGTTCGAGAAGTGGTGAGCATTCTAGATTAGTTTCCTCATCCCTTCCATCTTCTGCTGTACAAATACCCAGTATTGTTGCTAGTGTTGCACCCCTACAAGTTCCACCAATGGCACAATTTCCTCCACCCAGAAAATTCTTGGCATGGAATAGCACTGGAGCCTTGAATCTGCAGGCTCAGAATCCAGTACCTCAGGCTGCACTGAAGGCTTTGCCCACTTACGATGGTACTGGTAAAACAGCCTATGAGCACATAAATGATGTGGCTTCCCTGGCTGCTATCCATGACATTACCGATGAAGATGTGATGATCAAATTGTTAGTGTGTTCTTTGAGAGGTAAACTGCTATTTTGGTACAGAACTCTGCCTCCCGGCACCATAACATCATGGGATCAGTTTGGTGATTTGCTGGTGAAACATTTTCATGAACAGTCTGACCCTTTCTCATTGTTAAATCAGTTCTTGTCATACAGAGACATCCACAAGAAGAGATACCTGATTTTAATGTCCGGTTTACGAGAACTTGGCAAAGGATTCCTGATGGTATTCGGCCTGCTGATGAATTAGCTGCGATGTACTACCTCAGAGCGTTTCACTCAGATATCGGCTGGGCGGTTCGGCAGTCTAATGTGGTAACGTTTCCAGAAATATTTGAACAAGCAATTAAAGCAGAAGCTGATCTGGTTGCTGTAGGAAGACTGCCTCCAAAGGTAACTATGCCTCTTATTCCAGATTTGCCTCAATATTTATATGGTTCACAACCACACCCCATGCCAGCTATGTATCCTACACCATCATGGAGTTCTAAAGCACCTCAGGTTGCAACTGTCCCGACTCCTCAATTGCACTGCTTTAACTCCTTTACCGCTCCCTGCACCCGACATTCAACCATCTCCCGTTTCCACTTGCATTTCCAGCTTTGCCAGCACCACCAGCTCCTTTGCCCTTACCAGCACCTCCTGCACCTGCAAACCCTGATCCATATACAACATTATTGCAAGAGGTTAAGTCTGCAAATTCTGCCATTAGAGCCATGGGAAATAAGATCACACTCATTGAGAGGAAGCAGGCTGAGAGAGATTTCCAGCCAAGGAGATTTCAACCTCCTCAAATTACTAGAGATCAAGCTGCCTCCACAAGCAAAGCACCTGAAAAGGGCTTAGTTGTTCTAGCAAATGAAGATGCAGCCCATGCGGATGGAGTATATTGGTGCTCTACTTGTAATGATCCTCATGGAGAGGATACATGTATGGTTCACTTAAATTATGTGCGAGACCTTGGCGACGGCTCTTCGAGTGACCATGTTAATATGATCTCAGAAGCTGGTCATAGTTTAATATCTCCAGTTGAAGATCAAGTTTCAGTTCTAAAAAGGACTGGAAAGAAGCCTATGAATGTTGATCCTGCTGACTTAGAGCCGTTAAGAGTACCGGCTGAAGTGAAGAGGCCAGTGAAAGCTCCTGTGCCAGCTCCAAAGTCTTTTTGCCCAAAGATCCAGCTTTTAACAGAGTTCAAGAAAAGGCAGCAGCTGGCACCGGTAAGATCGAAGCGAGAGGAGCGAGCACGTGAAAAATTGAAGTATCCATCACCGACCAAGAGGTTAAGAGTGGAAGCTACACAGCGATACGAGAACTAGATTTGAGCAACTCTGTTGAGACAGAAAAATTCTCGCTGTAGTTTCATACAATATTGTTGATGATCTTAAGAAGACCCCTGCTAAGGTAAGCCTTTATGACGCTTTGCAATTACCTGGTCAAGTAGATTTATTACAAGAGTCATTGAAATCTATGAAGGAGAGTGAAAAAGGGCCTACCTAGACCGTCTATGCCCAAACTTTAACCACCTCTGTTACTGGTAAGAACAGACCTCCTCCTTTTTACTTGTCATTGCAAATAGAAGGTTGGGTTGTACACAATTGTATGATTGATTACGGAGCTGCAACCACTTGTCATGCCCAAGGGAGTCCGTGAAGCTATGGGAATGGAGTATACCCGGAGTAGTCCTGGAGTCCTGCAATTAGATGGCACTCCCGTAAAAATAGTAGGTGTCATTAAAGATGTACCCATTGTCCTGCATACAATGCCCCAAATCACTGTTATTCAAGAAATTGTTGTAGTAGATTTAGAGCCCTATTTTAGCATGTGTTTATCCAGGGAATTTACCACAAAATTAGGGGGTTATCTGGCATTAGATTATTCCCATCTGGAAATTCCTTTTAAGAATAGACGTCTCAGAATACAGAATGAAAAGCCTTCCCCTTTTCACATTGAGAAGTTGGAAGATGTTGGAAAAGACATGCAGTCGGTCCATATGCTCATCGAAGAGTCCGAAGATGTTGTTTTAATGAGTGAAGTTTTAAACAATCTTCGGTTGGAAGACCGAGTTTTCAATGCTTAACTTCAATGCCATGATGGAGACGAGAGATTGGTTGCTATGCCATTCGAAAACCCGAGACCGAGACAAAGCGAGAATTGTCTAACCCGATTGATCGGGCTGAGGTTCTGAGATCGAGTTATGGCAGCTGTATTTCGATGGAGCTAGATGCGGGAATGGTGCCAGAGCAGGTATTGTGTTAATTTCTCCCTCTGGTGTACAAAGGACTTATTCATATCGACTTACATGGAGTTGTACTAATAATGTTGCTGAATATGAAGCATTGTGCTTGGGTCTGAAGAAAGCAAAGAAGTTAGGAATAGAACAGCTCAATATTTTTGGTGATTTCGAGCTTATTGTAAATCAGGTCACAAATAGATGCATCTCAAAGAAGCATTATCTGAAAGCATATCGTAATCAGGTTTGGGATTTGTTTGAACTTTTCACTGCGCTTAATATTCAAGCTGTTTCCAGAGAGATGAATAAACATGCTGACTTATTAGCATCTCTTGGAGCTAACTTTTCTCCTGTTGATCAAGTTGTGAACAAGCCCAAGACAGTGAGAATGGTATACAGACCCAGTGTGCCAGATAAGGAAACTTTTTGGCAGGTCTTTGAAACCGATGAGCAGATTGTTAATTTCCTGATACATGAAGCTGCAGTTGTTGAAGGCAGAACTTTGGAAGATGAGGAAGCCGAAGGTCTTATTCAATTAAGGAATAACCATATTCCAAAGGGTCTAATAACTCTGGAGAGCTTGTTTGACCAACATGATCGTTCCAGAAAGCCTCGAATGGAGATTGATAGAAAGGAATACATGGAGTTAGAGCTTCAGCCTGACAAAGTGATTAAGGTTGGCACTGACTCAACCCCAGAAGAACTGCAAAAAATCAAGCAGCTCTGTAAAGAGTTTTCTGATATTATAGCTTGGAGCTATGAAGACTTGAAAGGCTACAACAAGCAGATTATACGTCATACAATTGAACTGGAAGAAGGAGTTAGGCCTTTTCGACAGAAACAGAGACCTGTAAACCCAAAGATTGAGGCGTTGATGAAGGCTGAACTTGTTAAAATGCTGCAAGCTAAGATCATCTATCCGGTCAAGCACTCCACATGGGTCGCCAATCTGGTCCCCATCCGTAAGAAGAATGGAGATATTAGATTGTGCGTTGATTTCAAGAATTTGAACCGTGCTTCATTAAAGGATCATTATCCTTTGCCGAGAATAGATCAAATATTGCATGTTGTGGCTGGGGCACAGCGTTTTTCTTTGTTGGATGGATTTTTTGGGTATAACCAGATCTGGGTAAAAGATGAAGATCAGTTTAAGACAGCATTCACCACGAAGTGGGGTACTTTTGCATATCAGCGAATGCCCTTTGGACTGTCAAATCCTGGAGCTACCTTCCAAAGAGCTATGGATATTGCTTTCAAGGATTTATTGAATAGGATCATTGTAATATACCTTGACGACATGACAGTCTTTTCACATAGAAGGGAAGACCATTGTTCTCACCTGAGGCTGATTTTTGAGAAATGCAGAGAATTCGAAATCTCCATTAATCCAAAGAAGTCTGTGTTTGTTTGTAAAAGAAGGTAAGCTTACGGGTCATGTGATTTACGAAGATGGATTAGCAATTGATCCAGCCCGTGTTGAAGCCTTGAAGAAATTGTCACTCCATGCAAACAAGAAGGAACTTCAATCTTTCTTTGGACAGATAAATTTCATTAGAAAATTCATTGCTGATTTTGCTCAGGTTGTTAAACCAATGACCGAATTGTTGAAGAAAGATGCAGTTTTCCAATGGACGACTCAAAGAAAGGAAGCATTTCGGGAGATCAAGGAAAGAATAGTGCGAGCCCCTGTCCCGATTAATCCCGACTACTCCAAGGATTTCATCTTATATGCGGTTGGAGAAGATGACGGTTATCTTTGCGGTTTTGACGCAAAAGGGAGATGATGGGAATGAAAGGCCCATTGCTTTTCCGAGCCAAGTCATTTTACCTCACGAAGCAAAGTACAATTTTATTGAGAAACGAGTATATCTTTGTGATGAAATCCTCGAAGAAATTCAAACATTTTATTTCCCGAGAGCGGGACATTTGTTTATGTGCTTCACCCGGATGTGAGAAATTTCATTCTTCAAGGAGAGTTGGGTGATAAACGTCTTGGTTGGGTCACCAAGATCCAGGAATTTGATGTAGAAATTCACCCAACTAAATTAGTGCGTGGTAAAGCTCTGTGCCGACAGTTAGCAAATATGGTAGCATTTGATGTATGCAAAGATCAGGAAGAAGCTCTTGCTGGTAATGACAATTTAATGAATTTCTTAATTCCGGAAAAAGATTGGACGAGAGGACCCGATTGATTACTTCACAAGCTGGAAGATGTCCATCACAATTGACTGCTTCTCAGAGGAGGAGATTTCGGTTGCAAGCTCTGCGGTATGTTTTGTTTTCAGATGGTTTATTTTTTAAAAATATTGATGGTGTTCTTTTGAAGTGTGTTAAACAAGCAGACAAGGATAGGATCTTGGAAGAGTTTCATTCAGGTCTCTCAGGAGGACATTTTGCAGGAAGACCGATGGCCTTGAAAATCATTCGAGCTGGTTACTACTGGCCGACCCTGTTCTCAGATTCTTTCAAGATTGCACAAGCCTGTGATAAGTGTCAAAGATATGCAGGAAGAGTAAGGAATGCGGCTCTGCCTTTGCATCCAGTTTAGGTTGAAGCACCCTTTCAAAGCAATGGGGGTTGGATTTTATTGGAATAATTGATCCTAATTCCTCGGTGGTCACGAGATACATCTTAACAGACTACTGATTATTTCACAAGGTGGTCTGAAGCCATACCTACAAAGATGGCCAATCAATCTGTAGTGATTTCTTTTGTTGAGAGTTTGATTACACGTTTTGGTGTTCCAGACGCCATCATTACAGATAATGGGACTCCATTCATTGGAGCTGAACTAGCTGAGTTTGCTAACAAGTTTGGCATTTTCCTTAAGACATCTTCCAATTACTATCCACAGGGAAATGGCTTAGCGGAGTCAACGAACAAAAATTTGCTCAGAATTTTGAAGAGGTCATTGGGAGAGAACAAAAGATCATGGCACTTGTTATTGAATCGGGCGTTATGGGCGAGACGGGATTTCCGTCAAGAAGTCCATTAAAACCTCCCCATATGCCCTAGTCTATGGCAAAGAAGCAAGGTTGCCGGTTCATCTTGAGTTGCCGATATTACAGCGATTGCGATCTTTTCAAGATGATGAGACAGACACGAGTTCCTTGGATCCGCGAATAGCACGGTTGTTGGAATTAGAGGAGCAGCGTTCCAAAGCATATAATGAATTTGACAAGCACATGCAAGGGATTTTGAAGTGGTTTTATAAGCATTATGCAGCCCGTCCATTCAAGACAGGAGATTTGGTGCTGAAATGGAATGAGAATAAAGCTAAACCTGGCAATCATAAGAAGTTTGATGCATTATGGGAGGGTCCCTTCCGCATTTCCAGCACAGGTGCAGCTAATTCTTTCTATTTGGAAGACATGGATGGTAGCCCACTTCCAATTTCAGTTAATGGCTTTCATTTGAAAGCCTACTTTTCATGACTTCGCAAGTTCAATTTGAGTTTGTATATAATATAAAAAAAATATATATATATATATATATATATAAAAAGAGGAAGTAGAAGAAGAAGAAAAGAGTATGTATATATGTTTTGCCTTTTGTTGTCACCTTGGCTCTTGTTGCTTGTGGGTTGTAGGTGTTTGTTTCCCTTTTGTCCTTCCTTTCCCGGCAGTTTGTGGCTTCCAAAGAATTCTTCTTTTCCCTCCCCTACTTTCTATTTCCTTTCTTCATCTTCCTCTTCCTTCTTTTGTTTCTTTCTTCCTGCAATATAAAAAAAAAAAAAAAAACAAAAAGAATAAGCCACAGCTGTTGTTTCTTCTCCCCTTTTCTATTTTTCCCATTTCTTCTTATCCCTTTCTTCTCCCCTTTTCTATTTTCCCCATTACTCCTTAACCCCTAATTTTGGTTGTGGTTGCTGGTCCATACTTGGTTCTGTCACTTAGCTCAATAATAGGGGGCTCCATTTGGCTTCCTCTCTCATCAATTTCAAAAATAGAGGAGTTATCCCCTGCCTTCGGGCTACCTTGCCGAGCATCCGATCATAATTCCACTAAAGAGAATACTTGCTCTAATAAAGTGGGGGAATTCATTGGGACCTCCATCGCCCAGTCAGTTTGGCTAGACGCATCCCTCTTCTCTGTCCCCTTAGATCAAAATCGTTGATTCTCATCCTACAACTTCTGGACCAGCTACTCAAGCTGATCTATTATTTTTGCTTGCTGCTCCAATTCTTCCCTATGCATCACCTAGCAATCCTCAAATATTTGTTGGGCCATCCAACAATCAATTTGCCATTCTAGGCCTTTCTCTAGGGCTGCATCAACATGTTGGTTAATGCCCTTAGAGGTCCCTGCACCTTGCAGGCTTCGATATGTTAATTCCTGTAGGGTCTGGGCTATGAGATAAACCTCCAAGTCTTCCTCTTCCTCCTCTGACGATAGGAGCAGACGTCACAAGTGCCTCCTCCCGAAAACTAGTTTAGTCTGCTATAATTTGGTTTCATCACTAGCAAAATACACCCCTTCCTCCATATAATCGGGCAATGGTTATTGCCCTCTCTCTTAAACCTCCTTCGTGGGGTATTCACCACATTGCACTCACTCGATGGCATAATCTATTATTTCCCATGGCTGACATATCCTTCTGCACTCGAGCCTCCCTTTTGTGCTTCTACATGGTGAACCAGTGTTGTTATCAGCTCGTGGTGGGCCAAAGCGAAAGGTGCACCTCTCTAATATCGAGTTGCCTCATCATTCAAACCATTCGCTAGGTAGAAGGGCACATTAATTTTCCTCCCATGTACCAGGTGGTCTAAAAAATGCAAACTAGGTTCTAACCGCCCCCTTGATACCTTTCGTGTCCCCTGGCTCGTTCTTCTTGATGGCATGGTTCTTCAAGCGTCCTCCCATGGCACCTACTGCAATTGCGTCCACTATTTTTCTGTCCTAGTTTTCTCAAGAAGGCGCCTTCTTATATAGAAGGAGCCTACCCCTAACATTTAATCTTGGGGGTTGACAGGGTATGCCTCTCGAGGCACGATTTTTTAGACATGATTTTTATGGCGACACTATTTTTCAAAATTGCATAGTTTATGAAAAATTATATATAAATTTAATTTTAATTATGTGCATACCTGATTGGATGCTTTGTACGTCATAAAAAATAGTGATTCGTCGGTCTGTGACACGGAGGATGCGTGTTTTGCATGTGTTGATACATTGGACTCGTTGCTACATTTTTTGAGGTTTGATATCGAAGAGAACATCGGCCCATCATCCTTGGGATGTGTGAGAAGATCCTGCCTCGTAACTCCACAAGATTTTTGGTTGGGGTGGATTTCCATCATGTGGGATGATAATGGTAATCTTGTGCTGCCCACTCGTGTGTTGACCTTACTTGAATCGAGGTACACGTTATACCAAAGCGTTGACTATATGTGAAAGTTGATTTCAATGGATGGCGCCTTGAATGAATGGTTCCTTCCTGATGCGAAAGACGCTTTGAATGAGCGATGCCTTCCTTATGTAGAAGGCACTTTGAATGGATGGCACCTTCCTGATGCGAAAGGCAATTTGAATGAACGAAGACTTCTTGATGCAGAAGGCGCTTCGAATGGATGGTGCCTTCCTGATGAGGAAGGCGCCTTCATTTTTTTTTTATGGCGTCTTCTTGATGCAAAAGGCGCCTTCATTTTTTTTTCATTTTTTTTTAGGAAGAACGACGGGCACATTCTTTATGAGGAAGGCACTTACTTCCATTGGGTGCCTTCTTCATAAGGAAGTGTTGAGTGTTATTTTCACCCTCTTGTGAAATTACACTCTCCCTTAGGGTTTGGATTCCAAAACCCTCTCTTGCAAAGAAGTTAAACAAACAACTTCTCCAAGGTCTCCACTATATTAGCATTTGTATATGTGTATTAGTACTCTCAATAAAAATATATCAATTTAATGCTAGGAACACCTTAGTGATTGCAAGTAACTGTAAACAAGGGGTATGTGTTCGTTTATTTTACCATGCTACTTTAATGATTGTTCATGAAACCAAAATAAAAGTAAATTGTGAATTGGCCCTCATATGACCATGATGTAGTGCATTAATTCCTTTTATCTTGAGAATTTTAAAGTAGATTTTATCTTCCCTTATTAAGTGGGTTTTAATCAAGTTTTATCTTGCATTAAATCCTACTTTTAAACATGAAAATGAAGATTAAATCTATGAGTGTAAATATGAAATGATGAACAGACTCCTTGAATGTAGCTTCTTATCACGAAGATAACAATAGCCTTTGATGTGAATAATAAATTATTCCTCTTTGGTGAAATTAATTTTCACAAAGAGATAATAATTTATTGTTTGAAAATTGTGACCTCAAAATATCATCATAAATTATCCCTCTTTCATGAAATCAAAATTTTCATAAAGAGACATAATTTAATGCTTTAAAACACTATCTTTTGATGTGATGACAAATTACCCCTCTTCAATGAAATTAGAATTTTCATGAAGAGAAGTGCATTTATTGCTCCGGAAATGATCACTTATGAAACGCCATAAAATTGACCCCCTTCAATGAAATTGATATTTTCATGAAGGTAAGATCATATTATACTTGCAAATAATGTATGAAGCTGAAAAAATCTGATTTGGCTTCAAAAAATAAAAAAATATGAATTTCCGAAATTATAAAAATCTGCATCAAACAGTCATTTTCAAAAATTAATATAAAATCAACATGATCTTGGAATCATTACGAATCTATTGTGTATGATAGATTTTACATCATATAATTATTTTTATCATTTTATTTTTTTACGATTTTTATTTTAATGCTTGAAGTTATAAAAAAATGCAAAATGAAAATTTCGAAAGCAGAAAATAAAATCTAAAAATAAATTTAAATGCTGAAAATAGACATATGTAAAGCATTTCCAGTTTGATGGCATCCCGTCCTGCAAAACCGAAGCTGTGAGAAACTCTTACATGCAACCTATTATATTCCAACCTGCATTCACACAATCGAAATAAAACAGGTGCTAGCTCCTAAGGTACAAACATAAATTTCAGATCCCAAATATTCACCTAATGCAACCCAAAAAAATGACATTAACATTATCTATAAATTCGAAATCTGAAAACAAAAAAATAAGACAATGAAAATCCAGCATACAGAAAATTTTCTCCTCCTATTTTGACAAACAAAATCCAAATTTCTGAAAAGACTTTTGCATTAAAAATATTCCCTATTACATTCTGGCAGCATGTAGCCTTCAAAAGGTCCAGCCCCCTTTTCTGTGTTTGTATGGCATATTTAAAAAGATATTCCCAACCTTTCATTCCTCCATTTCATCTCGTTCAAAACTCTTCTCCTTCTCTGTTTCGACGCCTTTTGGTTTTCTTTTACCAAAACTCTTCAACCGTACCTCTCCCACTCGTAGTCTTTATTATGCGTTACATTTCATTATGATGATAACCGATAAATTTAAACTCCCTTCATATGGGCCCTTTTGTCTATTTTCCCAAAAAAGAACATTGGGTCTACGTATCTTATAAATCCTTTAATTTTGGGTATTTGTGATTTATTCACCATTTGGCCACCTGACAACACCTTGGCCCTTTGACCTTTATTTAAGGCTTCCTCCATTGGTAAAGTCCCATCTATTTTGTCCTTTAGATGGCTTCGTTTAGAATACGAAAATCATTTACCAGCCATGTAGGTCCCACGATCCACATCATTATTTTTACGAAACAACCCTTGATATCATGTTTTAGTCGCCTGCAACACAGCCATGACTAGGCTTTCGGCGTTACCGATGAGAGGATCACTCGGTTGTTATGTATCACTTCCATACACTGTCGTGACAGTTCGATGCCCCTCAGCGCTGTGCTGGATGCAAATTACACCCTTTACGATATGCTAAATACTTGCTACAAAGTCTATCCTATCACCAACCTAATCGTGGATGTCGAGTTGGCTTAAGATCGTTCGAGTCTGGCAAAATCTTCCACGAACTTTGTCTCAACACGATGCTGTGTCATACTTATCGCCTGCCGCATCCTCTTGCCAGATGTAACTTCCTTCACTCCGATCCGATTGCCCGGTCGACACTCTGTATCTTCCTCTCGACAATCGCGCTAAGCTTTTGTAGATTACCTGCAAATAAAATGAGCACATAACCGTAAGTTAAGACTAATAGAATATTACAACCATAACGTAATTGAAATGAAAGGCATGATTAAATACATTATACTCATATAATGTATTTGATTGCTTATCTTTTTTTATTCTTTTTATTATGATTTTTTTTTTTATAATACACATTATCATCTTCCCTGACGAAATCTCCGTCGCACTAATTTCGGTCCTACAACCTCTGCCATAACAATTTCTCTTCATCCTCGACGTGATTTAATTCTCTTGTGCGCTGTATATCATGCTGCCAGCGTCTCCTGCGCTCTGCCACATCTTCGTCGGAGCTGCGGTCTAGCTGTCGTGGGCATTAGCTTTCTTTCAATCTTCCTCGAGCACGAACAATACTAGGTCATTAGTGAAACAACACACTGCATTTCCTTGACGCTGCTCACTGTGTTCTCACTTTATGTGTCTTTCACGACAACTACGAGTTTTCTACGTAGACACATTCATCTATTTCCCGATTGCAATTTCAACAGCACACTGCCATGTTATGTCACATTGTCGCTGGTCAAGCTTAGAACACAACACTATTGCTGTACTATCATATTTAATGAGACCCCCATTTGCATATATCTCCTCTCTTCGGACATTGCGCCAGGAGATGTAAAAATATTTCAACATCTTTCTCATGCCTCCGCCCATCCTCATATTGCGATTCCACTTCGACCATGGTGGGTCCTACCTCATTACACTGCATCCACAACTTTGTCTAGTTGGGCGTCCGCGTTCTCTGAAACTTTGCCAATGCATATTCTATTACTGCCGCTTGAAACTGCATTTACCGGTTAACCACGTCTTAGAGCCATGTTAATTTGGCCACTGTTGTGCATTCATGCTTGTGACAGTTTTCCTCTGTCTACTATGAAATATCCGCATCTGCTACTACCATATCATCACCACGAGTTACGTAGTCATTGGTCCAACTTAGCATGCCCAGGCCTCAGTTGATTACTACCCATCCATTGACGGCTGCCACATAAGCCCTAGGCTTTATCCACTCGGGGTATACATCCGTCCACTATCGTATGGTCCATCATCGTCGTGTCATATATCTGGATCATTCGCCACGTCATTCTCTCCGATGATCCGTTGTATCGTGTAAAAGCCCGATCTAGTCGCCCCTTCGCTGTGCGCCGTTGTCCTCATGTTTCAAGGTCTTCCTTTCAGGCATAATTACCCCCGTGCAGCGCATGAAAAGACTAATGTTAAAACTTGTTATGATAAAGCATTATTACCAAAAGGCATCGTTAAAATTAAACATGTTTGACCTTTAACATTGAATTCCTAAGATTAATTCATTTCATATTATATCACATGATGCCATCTTATATTATATAACCTAATATTATATTATATCAATATAATATTATGTTATATTATATAATATAACATAATATAATATTATATATAATATAATATTATGTTGTATTATATAATATAACATAATATGATATTATACATATAATTTAACTTATTTATATATTAATATATATAGAATTATATATATTAATATAATTTCAATTTATATTATTATTATTCTTTTCATTTATATATATATTTTTATTAGTTGAATACATATTATTATTAGATATGAAATACTTAATAATATATATATTTTTTCATTTTTTATTTTTTTTACATTAAATATACATAACATTACATTATATATTTAACTTTTATTTGTTACCTTTTAAAATGCTTGTTTATTATAATATATATAATATATATTATAATAATTTTACTTTATTTATTTATTTATTTATTATTATTATATATGATAATAATAATAGTTATTATTATTATATATAATAATAATTTTTATTTAAATTATTATTATTATATTAAATATATATATGAATGTAATGTATGTATATATTTAATTAATGATAATAATTTTTTTTTTTTTTAAGGAAAAAAATGAATATCAACTTTAAAAGTTTCAATCTTTTGAGTTTTGAAATTGAAAGTAAAACTTTTAAAATTAATTCTCAAAACTGCAACAAGCAAACTAATCCAAACCTAAAACTGACCAAGGAAATGTGAATACACACGAGCCTACCCACACTCCAAAATCAAATCCCTTCAGCCAACACAACAAACATTATGGAATCAAACAACATGGTACTACCCAATCACATATTTTGGAAACAAGATTGTACACATCATAGGTGGGACCTATCGAAATCATCATTCCAAGACAACAAACCACAAACCTCAAAATTTTAAAGGTGGGTCCCCAAGTTTTGGGGCTAGTTGTGGAGCAACCACAATAGGAAGGCACCTCCTTTTTGTTTGGGCATCTTCTTTATAAGGAAGGCACATTATTTTTGTTGGGCACTTTCTTTATAAGGAAGGCACCTTATTTCATCTAGACGTCTTCTTCATGCGGAAGGTGCCTTGCCTCTGCTTGGTACCTTTTTCACAGCAGAAAACATCCACCTTAGTTAGGCACGTTCTTCGAGGAGGGAGGCACCATTCCTTAAGTGGAGAGTTTTATTTGAAGATGAAGGCATTTTACAAGGCATTTCTTTTATTAGCCATGTTGTGATCGTCCGTGCAAAGATGATCGAGCCTCCTTAGACTTACTTCATGCTGCCCTAACATATTCCTATCAGGCCTGGCGCATGATTTTTTTTTCCTTGGAGGAGAGTTTGTTGCCTTCATTCGAGCTTGGATAGATGCTGCTTCTAAACTACATGCATAGATGTTAGAATGTTGAGTCGGTTCAGACCTAGTTTCCCAAATACCTATTTTTTGTGCTATCAAGCCCTTCACCTACAAAAAGCAAACAAAAAGAAAAGAAGATACGAGTAGTTAGATGCAATCCGTGCCTGTTAGACCTTGGCTTAAGGATACCTATAGTTTGCATGTGGGAGTCGTCCCTGCAAAACACACCGTAAGAAATAAATAAAAATAAACTAATTAATTTTGGTGGACACCTCTGTGTCCACCGTATTATTGCTGAGAGTTTTATTCAGACTTACAAGGATGGGGTCTCCCCCATACCTGCTCTGGATTCCACCAGTAAATCCTCAGATGTACTGTAGGGCCACAGTCAATGGCCATTAACTGTCAACACAGTGTTGTTGCTATCAATGGTCCTGACATGCACAACACCATTTTTGATAAGTTATACCACCTGACATGCATTAATTTTCCCTTCTATTCTTGGAACCTAGAATCGTACAACAACACCCATTCTCCCTCTTGGAACTGCTTTAGCTTAATGTGATGATCATGCCATTGCTTTCTTTACTTTTGTATGATCTTCATTCTTTGTAAAGCATCCATTCAGATTTCATCTAGCTGATTCAGCTATCGAACTCTCTATTTTTGAACTTCTTCTAAGCTCAGATTTAATTCTAAAGCAGTTCTCAACGTATTGATGTCAAACTCGATGGGCATCATTGTATTCTTCCCATAGACCATCTGGAAGGGTAAAGCCTATGGTCGATTTCCAAGTGGTGTTATATGTCCATATTACCTCTGGTAATCATGCAACCCAATATTTTATGTGTTGCTACATGGTTTTTGTCAGGATGTTCTCAATATCTTTGTTCGTCACTTCCATTTGATCGTTTGCCTATAGATGGTAGTGTATAGTCTTATTGTGTCGAATCCTATATTGCTTCATTAGTTACTTGATCAATTTGGAGGTGAATTGAGGTCCCTAGTCTGTTGTAATCTCTCTAGGGACCCTAAATCAGGTAAAAATATGAGAAAATAAGAATTCAGTGATTGTTCCCTCCTTCGAATCCCTCAATGTTTGAAATTCAACCCACTTGGTGACGTAGTATGTACAGACTAAAATGAATCTTCTCCCTACTGAATGTGATTGATTTGCCCCACAAAATCCATGCCCCACTTATCGAAGGGCTCTAGGTGCACTTGAGGTTGAAGGAGAATTTCATCTCGATGAGTCGGTCTACTCATTCTTTGGCATTCATCGCACTTTTTGGTGTAGGCAACTGCATCTTTAAAGAGAGTGGTCTAAAAGTACCCAACCTATAGGATTTTATAGATAGTCCTTTTCCCTGCAAAGTGTCCTCCACATGGTTCATCGTGAGAAGCTTTGAGTATCTCTAAAAACTCTTGTTCTGCATCCCACCTCCTCATAATCTGACCACGTGTCATTTTAAATAGGAGGCAATCAACCCATAGAAAGGAGGAGCTCTTATCTATCACTGTTTACTTTTCTCGTGAAGAAAGAGTAGGCGAAGTTCTTTTGGTGGCTAAATAGTTGGCTATGTCTGCATACCATGATGTTTGTTCACTGATGGTGAACAGATGTTCATCTAGAAACTAGTCTTCCATTGTTGCATGGTTTGCTAGTATTAATCTGGATAGAAAATATGCTACTACATTATCTTTGCCAGGTTTTTCAACTATTGTTATATCGAATTCCTATAGCAGTAGAAGCCATCTAATAACTCTTCCACAAATAGCCAGTTTGCTCATTAAATACCTGATGGCTGCATGGTCCGTATGGACGAATACCTGGTATCCAATGATATAATGGCAAAATTTATTGATGGTATGCACAATCACAAGAAATTCTTTCTCCTTCACTGTATAGTTGACCTCGGCCCCTGCTAAGTTTTTGCTAACGTAGTAGATGGCGTAAAATTCCTTGCCATCCTTTTACCCAAGGACTACTCCAATCGCATTTTTGTATGCATCACAATATATATGGAATGGTATGGCCCAATTTGATCCCCTTAAAATAGGTGCAAATATTAGCTTTTCTTTGAGTGACTAAAACGCTCTTTTGCAATCTTCCATCCAGTTAAACTCCACATATTTAGACAACAGAGTGTGTAGTGGTTTTGCAATCTTATTGAAGTTGGCGATAAATCGTTGGTGATACCCAAAAGATCTGACAAAACTTCTCACCTCTCATTACGTTCTAGGGTTGGGTAGGTCCTTGATGACCTCGATATTTCTTTTATCAACTTTTACTCCTTCCATAGAGAGATGGTGTCCCAATACGATGCCATATCGCATCATCATAAAGCACTTTTCGTTACTGAGAGATAAATTGTTTTCCTCACTTTTTTTTAGCACTCTTTCCAAGTTCGTCATTGCTTCATCAAAGGTTTCTCCATAAACGATGAAGTCGTCCATGTACACTTCGATCGCTTCCCCTATCATGTCTGAAAATATGCTAAACATCACCCTTTGAAAGGTGGTTGGTGCGTTGCATAACCTGAAAGGCAACACCCGATAAGCAAATGTCCCCCATGGGTAGGTGAACGTTATTTTATCCTTATCTTATTCTCCAATGTGGATCTAGTTGTATCCACTGAATCTATATAGGAAGGAGAAGTACTTTCACCTAGAAAGCGTATCCAAGACCTGATCGATGAATGGGAGAGGGAAGTGATCCTTTTTGGTCGCTTTGTTCAATGCCCTATAGTCCACACAAATCTTCCACTTCCTGTTCTTCTTGGGGACCACCAAAAGCGGTGACACCCATTCACTATCATAAATTGGATAGATGAATTCGATAGACAAGATTTTTTGTAGCTTTGCCTTGACAATGTCTTTCATTTTTGAATTCATTCTTCTTTGTGGCTGCCTACTTGGAGTCACCTATTCTTTGAGGTATATTTGATGGGTACAAATTTTTGGGCTGATACCTTTCATATCTAAGTAGTCCCATGCAAATGCTCATTGGTGTTTTACCAGGAGATCTTTTACTTTTGTTAGTTGTATGGGGGTAAACCCACTACTGACATTTAACATCCTTCCAAGCTCAACATTTATTTGTTGAACGTGGTGGTCTTGGGTGCCATCCAATGGTGACTCAGGAATTATTATGGAAGATTCTCCTTGGATGAATACCGTGATAGCACCATCTTCATCCTCATCCTCCACCAATTCCACTAATTCCATCACTGACTGGATTATGAATAGCTCATTGTCTCTGTGCTTGGTCAACGTAGGCTCTCCCAACGAATCCAGAGACTGCACGAGGGGTAAAATAATTAATATTTTGACATTTTTAAAATTGGAGATAGTCATTAGCCCATCATGGCAACTGATGTAGGCATCGAATGTTGCTAGCCATGGCCTCCCCAATATAAGCGGGTAGCCACCCAGCCTTGTTTTGGACTGTAAAACCAGGAAATTGGTCGGATATTCCCATGCATCCATTGTCACTATTATATCCTCGAGCATTCCTTTCGGTGCTACTATTGATGTATCAGCTAGTTGTAGCACCGTTGTGGTGGGTATTAGGTTTGTGAGATGTAGCTTCTACATGGTCTCCTAAAGCATCATGTTGATAGCTGCACCAAGATTGACTAATGTGTTGGCCAAGGAATATCGCTTAATTTTTACAGTCAACATTGGGTTGCGTGGGTCTACGTATTTAGGATGACATGCATTCCCCATCATTAAATCTACCAACTTACCCACGACAATGATAGTATGGGTTATTTTTTATCCTAGTTTTCTTAAGCACATCTCCTTTATCGCCTTGGTATATACTGGGACATCTCGGATAGCTTGAAAGAGTGGAATTGTTACTGTAAGATTTTTTAAATTGGAAATAATATCAAACTTTGGCTGTGTTATTTTCTTCTATTCTTACAATCGGTTAGGAAATGGAGCCTTTGTTCTCTCATCCACTTCTTCTTCCACCTCTTCTATAAGAGGTGTTTCTCCTACATCTACCTCCTCTTCTATCATTGGAGGTGTCCCTACTCCTAGTTGTCTACTTTATCTAAGCTGAATAGGATTATAACTAATATGGTACATCAGATACATCTCACCTTCTACATTGTATGTCGATTGGTTTACTTTCTTGTTTGGATTCATCGTCGATTGTGTAGGTAAATGTGTAGGTCTCACAGTTGGTAAGGCCAATAGGTTTTGCTGGGAGTGAGCGGGTGCTACGTTCTATGGAGCTAGATTCCATGGAGTATGGTTCCTCCACTACTTCCTAGAATATTGATATGGCATCTAGGGCTGTTGGTTTGGGAATGTTGCTCTTGGGGGTGCGTTGGACCAAGGCGATGGCCCCCACCACCCCATTTTAGGTGGTTGAGGTTGGCCTTGTGGCATGTATGGTCCTCCCCCATATGATGGCATTCTTGTTGGCATATTCCCCACATGGGGTTGTGGCCAATTCCTTTGATTGCCTATAAAATAGGCTTTAGTGACATCAACATCCTCTTTGATACTTGGTAATTATGGACATAATCGAGTCTTATGATTTAGTTTGCAAATTGTGCATACTCTGATTTTGTTCTATATGTATGCATTCTTTGCATGCTTCCCTCTACATTTCAAGCATAAATAGGCCAGTGTTGCTTCATTTTCTTACTTTTTTTCTCCAATAGCAATGTTTCTATTTTCAATGCCAGAGATGAAAGCATTTATCTTTTAAAATCTTCTAGCATGTTGCTTATCTCTATTTTTGTGACTGAAGTAGTTACTTTCATGGTTCTAGAAGTGGTCTTGCCTCTCCTTCTTGAGTATAATTGTCAGATATCTTCCATAGCGTGCTGGTAGACGTCAGCTCCAAAAATCATATTGATGGTCTCTAAAGATTCATTGTTAAGTCCTCTTAAAAATATGCTTTTAAGAGAGTTGTCAGCTAGCTTCGCATGAGGAGATCATTGAATATTGAAATTGAATCTCTCCTAGTATTCCTCCAGAGATTTGTCTTCCTTATGCATCATGTTTAGGACCTCTTCTCTGGAGTCTCTTGCTCTCATGAAGTCTTGATATTGCTCTAAAAATAGCCTCTTAATTTGATCCCATGTAGCAATGTGTTTATCTCCTATATCGATGAACCATCATAGAGTTGCATCGTCTAATGTGGAAGGAAAGAGGTTTAGCTTCTACGTATTAGATTTGTAATCCACAGACCTACACAGAATGCCAAACTTGAATAGAAAGAGTTTAGGGTCTTCGGTTGGGTATCCTCTGAAGGTAGGAAGGTGAGTAGGAGATATGTTCTTCATTTTGGTTTCTCATACTCCTTCCTCTATCAGGAAATTAAAGCTATATGAAGTCTCTTCTTCGACCATTCTTTCACGATATTTGGTCTCTAATGCAGTTTTTATGGCCTCACGGTTGTTCAAAACTTTCTAGGTTAGGGCTTTGAAGTCGATTGATGTTATCGTCTGATCCTCTACAACTTTCCATAGTAGGGCTTCCTCTGAGGGTGTCCTCTTAAAAAATGGGTTTACAATGGTTTGTTCTTCCTCAGGTTGGTGGGATGAGGAGGCACTTTGCATAAGGTGAGGATTCTCACTCCAGTGGACTGCTGGTGATGAGTCGAGTGAATCTAATTCAAATTCAGAGTGTTTGACTGACTTAGATTTTTGTGGACTTTATTATATGAAATGATCATCAAGTCCTCTCTTCATCAAGGGACTCATACAAATTCAAATGGAAGTTTTTTATGTATTGCAATTAATATAGTAGAGACTATTCCTCAAAAATAGTGCCAAAATTTTGCGGGCCAAACATAGGTTAAATTTGATCCTATTTGTCATTGCCCGTTCATTTAAATTTTTAGACTAGGGAGCACATAAACTTTAGAGGTGTCTTAGATAATATTATTTACAATACCTACTTCTGATGAGTCAAGCTAATTCTACCATTGGGGGGTTTAAAATAACATCATTAATTCATCTACACCACAATAATTTACGTATGAATAATCATATATTTGGAAATTAAATATTCATACATGCATAATTAAATAGAAATAAAAATAATTATACTATAGCAATGAAAATAATAGTACAAAAAGAAAACCTATTAAAGCATGAAATTGATCTAGGAAAGCACAAGTAAAAGGGAAGGAATACTAGCTTGGAGTGGGCCCAAGCTCTAGCAGCTCCCTTCTATATGAACACGTGATTAAGAACTCTCGAACTTTATCATAATTGTAAGATAATTACAATACTTCTATCTCCCCAGAATGATAAATAAATTTTGGATGTCTATTAGAGAGGTCTATGTGTGTTTATATAGCACACACACAAATTTTCTGTCACAATGAAGTTACAACAGTAATTCAATCCAAACTAAAATAGGAAAATCTAGTAACTGTAATCGGCATCTGCTAAAAATAGTTATCGTTCCTAATGGTGGTGCATTCACTGATTGGTTTGAGTTGCTTGAGCTGGATCATGTTTCACTTGGTGTAGGTAAGATGTCCTCATCTATTGGTACAACTCCTCAGTATTATCTTGTGTGACGTGGAACTGGAACTACACCGATAAACACTACCCACACCGCTCATTTGGTCAACTGGTGAAATATGGGGTGCCTTCTCTATGAGGAAGGTGCCTTCCTCAAATACTTTGGTAGATGTCTTCTTTATGTGGAAGGTGCATACTGATGTTGAGTGCCTTCTTCATGTGGAAGGCGCCTACTGGTGTTGAGCACATTCTTCATGTGGAAGGCACCTTGCCTTATGGGAACACCTTCCTTATGAGGAAGGTGCCTAGGTATATCGGGTGCCTTCTTTATATGGAAGGAACATACGTTCACTTGGCGCATTCCTTGAAGAGAAAGGCGTATAACCACCATGCCTTGATCCTTGAGAGAAACAGAGTTCCAGGTCCATGAAGGACCTTGACTGATCCAAATCTATAAAAATCGCTAAATTTCTACACAAACACACTAAAACACACAAATTAGATAACACACAATTATTTTAAATAATTACATAATAATTCATGAAATTACACAGTTCCTATTATATTTCCACATAATAATCAGTAAAACCCATACAAAATATGAACACTTTCAGGGCTCATCATTGAAGAACTTTCCAAATCATCTATCGTGGCAACATCCTCACTAGTTCTTTATTTCTTTAGGTTAAAATCATATATTTATGTTATCCCTTCTTGAACGTGATTTGGTCCTTTTCCCAGTTGTGATTAACTTTGGCTACTTGTATCCAACTTCCCATAGAAGTGCATCATATGTAGGCTTATGTATCATAATTACAACAAAATCCAAGATAAATTATTGGTTACGATTATCACTTTCTATGTAGTAAATATTCCATTTGTTTCAATATTGTATTGGTTAGCACCATACAACTAAAATCTTGGTGCCCACAAAGAAGGAGCACCAATTTCTCTCTAGGTCCTTTTTGGTGGCACGTTCACATTAGACCCTCTATCAACAATCACCTATGTTAATTTGTGTCCCATTACCTCCATATGAATTAATGTTGGTTAATTTCCAGCATCAATCATTAGGATGGTCATATCCATAAAAAAAATGTTCTTTCTCCTGTATAGGTTAGCTCTCAACTTCCATCATTTTTTGTGGTTGCACCTCCTCTTCCATCGCTTTGTGTAATGATGGTATGTCTTCCAATAGACATGTCATATTTATCTCTATAATTGTATTTAAAACCTATGCTTCCAGATTTTGTACTATTGCCTTATATTTTTATGTACAAGGCTTCTTTAAATCCTTTTATTATACAAGCTTTACTTGCTTAGCCCTCTTAGCTTCTTCTTCAAGTACCTTCTTTGCCACCTGCCATCTTTGTTTCTCCTTGACAAGTTTTGGGTAAGTATCTTTTTTGGCTTTACTTCATGTTACGACTAGTACTTCTTTCTCATTTTTCTCCTCCTTTGCTAAGGGTAAATTAATGTCCAAGAAATTTACATTTTGCGAGCCACTTGAATTCACTTTCTTAGGACAATGGGCTTCTTTGTGGTTCCTTGGACCACACCTTATACACATGTGTGTAGTATTGTTTTGATTTGGTTGTGTTGTCTGAGAAGAAGGATAGTTATTCACAAAATTCCCCCACTCTTGGCAATTTTGAATCATACTGTAATTGATTATGACCTCCTTTTTTATTACCTTGGTTTGGTATTCCTCCTCTTCGACTATTCTTGTAACCTCCACTGGTTGCAGGTTGTCCACTCCCTTAGGGTTTTGGTTTCTCCTCGATATTAAATCATGAGGTTCTATTGGTAAAATTTCATATTAAATGGATACTTTACCACTTCATGTCCTAGCACATTACATATATGGAAATATTCATTTCAAGGGTAATTTGTATTTGAATGTCCTTCGGTCTTACATTTGGTGCACTAGATATCCTTTTGATCTTGTCGTGTATATTTCTTGGCTTCTCTTATGATCCTATCAAATTCCTTATGGAATTATTGAATTATCTGATGTATTGTGTCTTCTTCACTACTATCTAAATATTCATCCCTTGTATGTGTTGTGATTCCCAGGATCGTCCACTTTGCCTCACTTTCAAAATTATTTGCTTTTTTAAGCACTTCCTCATAAGTTGAGGATGGTACTACCTTCATCTTCCTTTTTTATCTTGGTAGTAGTCCATCAAGAAACCATCTATTCACCAATGCATATACTGGTGGTATTTACATCTTATCAGTAAATTACCTTAATCGACGATTATGTATCTTTACATATTTATCTACACCTTGTTTCATGGTGTATATTTCAGTGAAAATATCATTGTCATTCCTCAATGGTTTAAATTCTTCAATGAAGGTAGCCTTCATCATATTCCATGCTTGGAATGGTGTTATATTCTCTCATTTTATATACCAATCTATTGTGAGTCTGTTGGCATTTTTGCCACATTTTTTTTTGTTTTTTTGTTGTTGTTGTTCATGCAAAATAATGCATAAATTGTAGAGATACTCACTCCTCTATTTGTCCCTCCAAGCACCTCGAAAGGGATAATTAGTAAAAAACAAAAATCTCTACAAGTTTTGTGCCAAAGCAAAGGAAGTGAAAAATTTCATGAAATCGTGACATGTCACATTTTCGCAACCTGTTGCAGTTTTGCGCTGGAAAGTAGCAAAACGGAGCAGTAAAGGCAAAGTTGTCGCGACATCGCGACATGTCGCATTTTCATGATCTATCACATTTTCATGGAATATAGTGGCAAGAAAGCAAAGTGATAGGAGGCATGTCACATTATCACGCAATACAGAAACAAAGGGAGAAAATTGTCATGATTTCGTGACATGTCGCGTTTTCACGGGGAGAAAGCAAAAAAGTACAAGGCAGAGAAAATTGTCGCGCTTTCATGACATGTCGCGTTTTCACAAGGAGAAAGAAAAAAAGTACAAGGTGGAGAAAATTGTCACGATTTCGCAACATGTCGCGTTTTGGCAGAGATAAAGTAGAAAGGTACAAGAAGACAAAAAATTGTCATGATTTCGAGACTTGTATTGTTTTTGTGGTGAGAAAGCGAGAAAGGAGAAAGATGGTACGAAATGTCATGATTTCACAACACGTTGAATTTTCGCAACGGATGCGGCAACGACGGAGAAGATAGAAAATTGTCCCGATTTCGTGACATGTCGTGATTTTGCGACATGTCACATTTTCGCGGGGAGCAAGCCTAAAAGTACAAGAAGTCAAAAAAATGTCATGAAATGGGGAGCAAGCCAAAAAGTACAAGAAGACAAAAAAATGTCGCAATTTCATGACATGTTGCGTTTTCGTTGGGAGTCTTTTTTTTGCGATGAGAAAGCAAAAAGGACAACGCCAAGTATGGAATGTCACAAAATCATGACTTGTCACATTTTTGCGACAATGAGCAGCGAAGAAATAAAATAGAGGAGGATGTCACGATTTCGTGACATGTCGTGGAGACAAAGTCAAACAGAGGAGAATGTCACAATTTCGTGACTTGTCACGTTTTTGCGAAAGTACATAGATACAAAACAAAACGAAGACAGGATGTCATGATTTCGTGACATGTCACAATTTTGTGACTTATAGCAACAAGAGAAAGAAGCAAGGGAAAAAAGTCGTAATTTCGCGACATGTCGTATTTTCATGATAGAAGCGACAACAAAGGCCCAATAAAGTTCTATCCGCATTTTTCTTCATATTGCATAGGAGAACGTAAGGAGAAGAGGAAAATGAGGATCGAACAAAGTAATGTTTTAAAAGCTCTCCAACTGGTTTTGAGATCGAGGTCAAAGAGGCTCCAAAATTAAATGTTTCACTGCTTACCTATGTGCGCAAGATGGGAGAATGTGTTAAATCATGTAGTTTTCAAAGCCACTAGAATTAAAGATGCCTCCGATATTAAAATCTCTTGTTTGTGGTCTCCTAACACTTCAAGCATGCCCCAAGAACAGTCATTTAATGAAGAAATCCGGTCCCTTGTTTCCGTTTGATTTTCAAACATGATCCATAAAAGCAGGGAATGTGATTTCTCCAAGGCAGATTTAAGGGGATTGTTTCTCTTTTCAAGTGCATATTTTGTGGATCTCCTCTTCAAAATCTATTTTATGTTTTAAATGTTGCGATTCGAAAGAGAGAGGGAAGACCTCTATAAATACTAATGTACATCTCAAGAAAAAAGGAGAGGACCTTTTTGCAAAAATTGAAGTAGAAATCCTAAACGCATTTTGCTCTGTTCTTAGAGTCTTTTGAGTTGGTGATCCAAACTGATGTTCATGTGATTCTTTTTGTGTAATTCACTTCTACTTAGTCAAGTGCTAAAATATAAGTTGAATTCTGCTATTCTGAATTTGGCTATGTTTTCATTTGAACATTTGAAGTATAATTGAAGGTAAACTTATGGTCAATGCTTGATCCAATTTCTGTATGTGCATTCTAAGAATTAGTTGCTGCTTATCTTCGGGATTTAGTTTGAGGTTATTTTCTATCTGAGGTTGTTCTCCCTATCAACTATCGACTTCGGCCATATTTCCATCTCTTTCTATTATTTCTAACCCTGAACCTTGAAACCAGTTTAGATTAGTTTGGGAGCCAACCCTCTCTGGATATTGGCCCAGGAGACTTCTCTTTCTCTCGGCATTTCAATGTTGGTCGGGTCTAGGGCGCATTTTATATGACTAGGTGGATTCGTGACCAATAGTTTTTGGCATGCCCGGTGGGACAGACTATTTTTGTCTCAATAAGATCCATAATTGGTGGGACAAGTACTATTCCAAGTTGATAAACCCACCTGTGCCAACAGTTTTTGGCACGCCCGATGGGATTCACAAGTCCCATATTTTGACACCTGGAGGAATCAAGATTTTGATGAACTGTCTTGACCTCAAAGCAAAGATTGTAAGTTCATCTGGTGACTCTGCTGGGGCCGACTATATAGTACCTAGAAATCTCCAATTGTGAATCTGGTGAAAATCTTTGCTTCATGATCACAAGATCAAGAGCCAAAGAATCGAAAGACCCAATCGAATTCTTCAATATCGATGTTCAAAATTGGAGGGAGTGCTTAATATTGGTAAGTCCTGTGAACACTTCATTTGCTATCTCTTCGTAGGTGACGGGTCAGTTTGTGCCATCTTTGACTCCTCCCAATACTGCTACGAGCTTTCTAGCACATCCAAATCTAGCAGCACAAATGGCTGGTCAAAAACCTCCTCCACGTCAATTTCCTGCTTGGAACCATTCAGGAGCGTTGGACCTACCTTTTCAAAATCCAGTTCCTACTATAGCATTAAAGGCTTTGCCTACATATGATGGGAATGGAAAGACTATGTATGAGCATGTGTCAGATGTGGCATCCTTGGCTACAATTCATAATATCACAGACGAATATGTCATGATAAAATTGCTCGTGCTGTCACTCCGCAATAAGTTATTGTTTTGGTATAGATCCTTGTCTCCCAACTCCATAAATTCATGGGATCAATTAGCAGAGATGCTAATCAAATGGTTCAATGAGCAATTAGACCCATTTTCTTTGTTGCACCAATTTACTAATATCAAGAGGTATCCTCAAGAGGAGAGTGGATTTCAATGTTAGGTTTGCCCGAACTTGGCAGAGAGTTCCTGATGGTCTCCGCCCTACTAATGACCAAGCAACAATTTACTATCTTAGGGCTTTCCACTCAGATATTAGTATGATCATTAGGATGTCCAATGTTCAAACCTTTCCTGCACTATATTCTCAGGCACAAAATGCTGAGGTCGATCTAATTGCCATTGGGAAATTGCCTCCAAAAATTACTATGCCCATTTTTCTCGAGCTTCTGTAATACCAGCATACAGGTGCAGCCTCTACATCTTACACTGATCCATCCATGTACCCTTCATCTTCATGGAATCCTCCCACAACTTTGGTACCTATGATTTTCATTCCACAGTTAACCTCTCTAGTTCCAACTCCTGCATTACCTTCTCCACCAGTTCCATTACCTCTACCAGCATCGCCTGTGTCCTCAAGCCCAAATCCTGAATTGGCTATTTTGCAAGAAATTCAGTCGGCCATGAGAGCCCTCACTAACAAGATGACATCTATGGAGCGGAGAGAGGCGAAAAGTAACTTTCAGCCACGAAGATTTATTCCGACGGTAACTAGAGAGCAAGTTACTCCTAGCAAGGTTATAGAGAAAGTACCTTAGAGGAACTCAACGATCTTGGTAAGTGAGGAGGCTAGATCCTCTAAAGTTTCACATGAGCCATCTTACTAGTGTTCTTCACACAACGACCCACATGATGAGTCCACTTGCATGGTCCACCAAAATTATTTACAAGTTCTTACGGGGAGTCGTATAAACATGATTCAAGAGGTGGATCATAATTCCACGATGTCTCCTAAGGAATACATAGAAGTCGTGACATGCAGTGGCAAGAAACCAATGGTGGTAGATCTGGCTAATATGGAGCCATTAAAAGTGCCTCCTACACAAGAAACAAAGAAACAAATACCTGTAAAGACTCATGATCCTCCAGCCCCACAACAAGATCCACCTATTTTGTCAAAGGATTTGCTTCCACCACAAGCAAAATAGAGGTTGCAATCTAAGGCGTCTACCTCCCAACCGTAAGCGAAAATGAAGAAACAAGCTAGAGAGACGTTGTGGTATCCATCATTAACTAAACGGCAGTGAGTGGAGGCCACCTAGCAATATAGAAGCATATTTGAATCTACTAGTGAAGGGAGAGAGCTAATTTTGATGGAGTACAACATCATCAAAGAACTCAAAAGGATACCAGCTAGGGTAAGTTTGTATGACACCTTGCAGCTGCCTGGATAGGTGAATCTCTTACAGGAATCCTTGAAGACCACACAAAGTAAGGGGAAGGCTCTAGGCCAGGTAGTTATGACTCAAAATCTGACCTCTTCAGTCACCAAAAAAAATAGACCACCCCCTTTTTATCTTTCATTGAGAATGGAGGGACATGTGGTGCATAATTGCCTCATTGACTCAGGAGCAGCTACTACTGTCATGCCTAAGGCAGTATGTGATGTCATAGGCATGGAATATACAAGGACTAGCATAGGAGTTTTACAAATAGATGGTACCTCAGTAAAGACAATGGGCGTAATTAAGGATGTTTCTATCTCCCTGCACGCCATGCCTCAGATTACTGTGATCCAAGAGATCATAGTAGTGGACCTAGATCCATGTTTTGGTATGTGTCTCTCCCAATATTTCATGGCTAAACTTAGGGGTTACCTTTCTTTGGATTTTACTCATTTGGAGGTGATCCATAAAGGTAAAAAGGTGAAAATTTTCAATGAGAAGCCTTCCACATTTCATGTGGAGAGAATAGATGAAATGGATAGGTTAGAAAATTCGATGCACATGATGTCTGAAGAATTTGGTGAGCTTGACTTAATGGAAGAAGCTTTGGAAGAGCTCCGCCCAGAAAATGAATTTTCCATGGCCAATTTCAACGCCATGATGGAAACTGACTTGGGGTGTTACTCCATTTTTAAGCCTGAAAAGGCTAAAGAAAAAAATGATGAAAGTCAAGACCAGCTCTGGAAGCTCTATTTCGATGGAGCACGATGTATAAATGGCGCTGGAGCTAGGATTGTTCTAGTATTACCTTCTAGGATTCAATGATCCTATTCATATCGTTTGACCTGGAGCTGCACAAATAATGTAGCAAAATATGAGGCTTTGTGCCTAGGCCTCAAGAAGGCTGATAAACTTGGAGCACGACAGTTGCAAATATTTGGTGACTCCAAGCTGATTGTCAATCAGGTGACCAATAAGTGTGTGTCCAAGCACCACTATCTCAAGAACTATCACAAAAAGGTCTAGGGCCTGTTCGAATCGTTCTATGATCTCAGCATGCGTTTCATTCCACGAGAACAAAATAGACATGCTGACCTTCTAGCTTCCTTGGGGGAAAATTTTTCACCAATCGAGCAGGGGTGAGAAGGCCAAAAAAAGTCAGAATGGTGTATAGGTGCTCCGTCCTAGACAATGACACCTTTTGGCAAGTCTTCGATAGCGATGAGCAAATTGTTAACATTTTGGTTCAAGAAGCTGCCACCATCAAGGGAAGGACCTTGGAGCATGAAGAAACTAAAGGCCTAATTCAGTTGTGGAATAACCACATTCCTAAAGGCCTCATTACTTTAGAAAGCTTATTTCATCAGAATGATTGGTCCAAGAAGCATCTGATCGAGGTCGATGAGAAAGAGTACATGGAGATTTAGTTGGAGGCTGATAAGGTCATCAAAATTGGGACTGATTCTACTCTTGCTAAATTGCAAGAGATCAGAAAATTATGTCAAGATTTTTCTAACATCATGGCCTGGAGCTATGAGGATCTGAGAGAATATGATAAAGAGATCATTTAGCACACTATCGAGCTGGAAGAAGGAGTCAAACCCTTCAGGCAGAAGTAGAGACCGATGAACCCAAATATTGAAGCCCTCATGAAGGCCAAACTTGTGAAGATGTTGTAGGCCAAGATTATATATCCGATTAAGCACTCGACTTGGGTTGCTAATTTGGTTTCAATTTGTAAGAAAAATGGAGATATATGATTGTGTGTGGATTTTTGAAACTTGAACCGAGCATCCTTGAAGGATCACTACCCATTGCCTCGCATTGATCAGATCCTTCACATTATTGCTAGGGCTCAACATTTTTCATTGCTAGATGGATTCTCTAGATACAATCAAATTTAGGTCAGGGATGAGGATCAACACAAAACCGCGTTCACAACCAAGTGGGGTACCTTTGCCTATCAATGCATGCCCTTCGGATTGTCCAATGCTAGGGCTACGTTTCAAAGGGCCATGGACATCGCATTTGGGGAGCTTTTAAATAAGATCATTATCATCTATCTCGATGATATGACTATATTTTCACACAAACAAGAAGAACATTGTTCTCATTTGAGGTAGATATTTGAGAAATGTCAGGAGTTTGGCATTTCCATCAACCCAAAGAAGTCCATTTTCATAGTAAAGGAAGGTAAGCTCTTGGGACATGTCATCTCAGAGAACGGTTTGAAAATTGATCCATCGAGAGCTGAAGCTTTGAAGAAACTATCGCTCCCTACCAATAAGAAAGAATTACAATCTTTCTTTGGGCAAATCAATTTTGTCAAAAAATTTATTTCTGATTTTGCCCGAGTAATCAAGCCCATGACTGAGCTATTAAAGAAATATGTAGAGTTCAAGTGGACAACTCAGAGGAAATATGCATTTTAGGAGATTAAAGATAGAATTGCACAAGTCCCTGTGTTGATCAATCTGGATTATTCTAAGGACTTCATTCTGTATGCAGTTGGAGAGGATGAAATCTATGTTGCAGTGCTTACATAGAAAGGAGACAATGGGGATGAAAGACCCATTGCTTTCCTTAGCCAAGTTATCTTACCCCATGAGTAGAGATACAATTTCATTGAGAAGTAGGTCTATGCTATCATGAAGTCTCTCAAAAATTTTAGGCACTTCGTATCTCAGAGCAAGATGATCGTCTACGTCATCCACCCCGATGTAAGGAACTTCATAATTTAGGGTGAGATGGGTGATAAGCATGCCAGTTGGGTCACCAATATTCAAGAGTTTGAAGTTGAGATCCATCCAACCAAGTTGATGCGGGGTAAGGCCTTATGCCAACAATTAGCAAAAACTACGGCCTCTAAGATAGTTGATCATCAAGTGAACGACCCTGCTGAAGAAGGAATCTAGTGAACATCTTTGCACAAGGCCAAGATTGGGAAGATGACCTTGTTGAGTATTTTTCAACGGGTAGATGTACCCCACAATTAAATGCTTCGCAACGAAGAAGGTTTCACCTACAAGCTCTTAGGTATGGATTTTTTCCCGAGGGATTGTTCTTCAAAAACATTGATGGAGTTCTCCTAATGTGCGTTAAGGAACCCAAAAAAGCTATATTCCTAGAGGAGTTTCATTCTGGCATGTCAAGAGGACATTACGCTGGTAGGCCTATGGCCTTAAAGATAATTCAGGCTAGTTACTATTGGCCAACTTTGTTCATGGATACTTTCAAGATTGCTCAAGCTTGCGACAAATGCCAAAGGTATACGGGACGGATCAGAAATGCACCATTGCCCCTACATCCAATTCAAGTAGAAGCACCTTTTCAGCGATGGGGGCTAGAATTTATTGGGATCATTGATCCAAACTCTTCAATCGAACACAAGTACATCTTGATGGCTACTGATTATTTTACAATATGGTCTGAGGCCATTCCAACCAAGGCAGCAAATCAGGATGTGGTAATCACTTTCATTGAAGGACTGATCACACGTTTTGGCCTTCTTGACACCATTATCATAGACAACGGAACTCCATTCATTGAAGCCAAGCTAGGAGAATTTGCAAACAAGTACGATATTTTTTTGAATACATCTTCTAATTATCACTCTTAGGAGAATGGCTTGGCGAAATCTACAAAAAAAAATTTGCTATGGATTTTAAAGAGATCCTTGGAGGATAATAAGAGATCTTGGCACCTTTTGCTAAATTAGGATTTATGGGCAGATAGAATTTCAATCAAGAAGTCTATCAAGAATTCACCCTATACCCTGGTATACGGGAAAGAGGCAAGATTGCCTATTCATTTAGAACTGCCTACCTTGTAGTAATTGAAGGAATTCCCGGATGATGACAAAAATATGGATCCTATGAACATACGATTGACTCAGTTTTTGTAGTTGGAAGAGCAACGTTCTTTGTCCTATGATGATTTTGCTAAGCATTCACAGGCAGTTTCAAAATGGTTTCACAAAGGTTCTGCTGACCGCACATTCAAAGTGGGTGATTTAGTCTTAAAGTGGAATGAAAAGAAGGCCAAACTAGGGATGCACAAGAAATTTGACGCTCTGTGGGAGGGTCCATTCCGAATTTCTAGTACAAGTGCAGCAAATTTATTTTATTTTGAGGACTTGGAAGGTAATCCACTTCCTATCTCAGTGAACGGCTTTCATTTGAAAGCCTACATTTCATGATGTGAAAACACAGTGTTACCTTGTACATAAAAATATATAAAAATAAAAAATTCACTTCGGCTCCTTTTGCACACGAGCCCATAGGTATGTTTATTTCTCTCTCTTTTTCTTTTCCTTCCCAATAGGTAGTGGCTTTCATCTACTTATTTCTTCCACTTCCTTATTTTCATTCCCTTCCTCTCCCACTCCTTCTTCCACTGTACATAATCAAGCCACTATTGTTGTTCCCACTCCTGTCTCTGATGTTCCCATTTCTTCACTTCCCATTTCTTCCAATCCTTTGAATTTTGAGCACTTCTCCATAGTTCCTACCGCTCTATCCACCTCATCTACTTCCATTTCATTATCTATTTTCATGGAATCCCAATAGCTGGTAGCACAGTAGCACCCTCTTCAGTTGTTGTATCTACTGCTTCTACTCCTCTATCTTCCACCATTCCATCATTCACCATTCCCATTCCACAGCCTGCACATATGTGGGTCATCACCCCATTCATTCTCATTTTTACAACCTAGGTTCTTCTCACCACTGCCATGGAGATCCTTTCACAACACCTAGAGATGACCCAGCTCAACCGAGCTAGGCAAAATGCAGTAGTTAAAGGAATAAGGGAAGTTCTGCTATTCCACAAATTTTTGCTGAATGTCCTATTTTAAGTGTCGAACACAATCAAGAGCTTATTGCAGTAGCCCATAGAACCGTCCAACATCAAACAACACTCACTTCTTCTGCTCCTCCAAATTCTTGACATTGTTGCCCAATGAATAAAGACTTGGGGTTTGTGCATACAATAGAACTGTATACCCCGAGAGCTGCCAAGAATGTTGGCATTTTTGCCACATTTTTTTTTTTTTTTTTGTTGTTGTTGTTCATGCAAAATAATGCACAAATTGTAGAGATACTCACTCCTCTATTTTTCCCTCCAAGCACCTCGAAAGGGATAATTAGTAAAAAAACAAAAATCTCTACAAGTTTTGTGCCAAAGCAAAGTAAGTGAAAAATGTCGCGAAATCGCGACATGTCGCATTTTCGCGACCTGTTGTGATTTCGCGGTGTTCGACACAGAAAAAAGCTAAGTACAAAAAATGTCGCGATATCGCGACATGTCGCATTTTCATGACCTGTTGCGGTTTTGCGTTGGAAATAACAAAAGGGAGCAGTAAAGGTAAAGTTGTCGCGACATCGCAACATGTCACATTTTCATGGCAGATAGTGGCAAGAAAGCAAAGTGATAGGAGGCATGTCACATTCTCATACAATATAGCAGCAAAGGGATAAAATTGTCATGCTTTCGTGACATGTCACGTTTTTGCGGGGAGAGAAAAAAAGTACAAGGTGGAGAAAATTGTCATGATTTTGTGACATGTCGCGTTTTCACGGGGAGAAAGAAAAAAAGTACAAGGCAAAGAAAATTGTCATGATTTTGCGACATGTCGCATTTTCACGGGGATAAAGCAGAAAGGTACAAGAAGATAGAAAATTATAGTTATTTCGTGACATGTCACGATTTCGTGACTTGTCTTGTTTTCGCGATGAGAAAGCAAGAAAGGAGGAAGATGGTATGGAATGTCACGATTTCGTGACATGTCAAATTTTTACAATGGATTTCGTGATATGTCGCATTTTCACTGGGAGTATTGTTTTTGCGATGAGAAAGTAGAAAGGACAACGCCAAGTATGGAATGTCATGAAATTGTGACTTGTCACATTTTCGTGACAAGGAGCAGCGAAGAAACAAAACGGAGGAGGATGTCACGATTTCATGACATGTCGTGGAGACAAATCCAAACAGAGGAGAATGTCATGATTTCACAGAAGTGCATGGAGACAAAACAAAACAAAGGTAGGATGTCACGATTTCATGACATTTCACGATTTCATGACTTGTAGCAACAAGAGAAAGCAGTAAGGGAAAAATGTCGTGATTTCACGACACATCACATTTTCATGATAGAAGCGACAACAAAGGCCCAATAAAGTTATGTTCACATTTTTCTTCATATTGCATAGGAGAACGTAAGGAGAAGAGTAAAATGAGGATCAAACGAAGTAATGAGGATCGAGCAAAGTAATGTTTTAAAATATCTCCAATTGGTTTTGACATCGAGGTCAAAGAGGCTCCAAAATTAAATGTTTTGCTGCTTACCTATGTGTGCAAGATGGGAGAACGTGTTAAATCATGCAGTTTTCAAAGCCACTAGAATTAAATATGCCTTCGATATTAAAATATCTTGTTCGTGGTCTCCTAACACTTCAAGCATGCCCCAAGAACAGTCATTTAATGAAGAAATCTGGTCCCTTGTTTCCATTCAATTTTCAAACTTGATCCATAAAAGCAAGGAATGTGATTTCTCCGAGGCATATTTAGGGGGATTGTTTCTCTTTTCAAGTGCATATTTTGTGGATCTCCTCTTCAAAATATGTTTTATGTTTTAAATGATGTGATTCGAAAGAGAGAGGGAAGACCTCTATAAATACTAATATACATCTCAAGAAAAAAGGAGAGGACCTTTTTGCAAAAATTGAAGCAGAAATCCTAAACGCATTTTGCTCTGTTCTTAGAGTCTTTTGAGTTGGTGATCCAAACTGATGTTCATGTGATGCTTTCTGTGTAATTCACTTCTGCTTAGTCAAGTGCTAAAATATAAGTTGAATTCTGCTATTCTAAATTTGGCTATGTTTTTGTTTGAACATTTGAAGTATAATTGAAGGCAAACTTATGGTCAATGCTTGATCCAATTTCTGTATGTGCATTCTAAGAATCGATTCTTGCTTATCTTCAGGATTTAGTTTGAGGTTATTTGCTATCTGAGGTTGTTCTCCCTATCAATTGTCGGCTTCGGCTATATTTCCATCTCTTTCTGTTATTTCTAACCCTGAAACTTGAAACCAGTTTAGATTAGTTTTGGAGCCAGCCCTCTCTGGAGATTGGCCCGAGAGACTTCTCTTTCTCTTTGCCTTTCAATGTTGTCCGGGTCTAGGGCGCATTTTATATGACTAGGCAGATTCGTGACCAATAGAGTCCTCTTATTGTAGCAAGGAAAAATTGGAACCATTCATCTAGTTGATTTCCATCATTCAATTTTTATATGGTTATGAATGTCCCAATGTGTCTTGTTGGGTCCTCCTTCCCTTCCCTATGAATGGTGGTCATCTCTATTTCTAGCTTTTGTAGCTATACTAGCCATTGTTGGATTTCCTTCCTCATCACTTAAGGAGGTATCTTTCAAAATCCTTAATTGATTTCTTCCTTGGGTGGGTGTTCCACTATGCTACTCTTCATCATATGTTTCTATCTGTGGTACCTTATTCTCACCAAATAATTATCTCTCGACCTCTTATGTATCTTCATTCCATGACCTCCTTCGTTAGAATGTTGACTGTGGCCTTGGTTCTCCTTCTTGATACCTTACATCCTATTCCTTTAGTGGTTTAATCACATCCTCTACATCCATTTGCTACCTACATATCATTTGTTCATGTGTTACCATTCACTCACTATCTTCTCACACAGTTCTTTCGTCAACGTCTTCTCTTACATCAATATTCTCTTCAACCTGTTAAGTGGTAATTTTACCCAATTGTAAAACCACACTCACCTTAGGATTTTTATCACAAAACCCTCTCTTGCAAAGAAGTTAAAACACAACTTCTCCAAGGTTCCGCTATATAAGCATTGCACATGTGTATTAGTAATCTCAATGAAAATATATCAAATGAATGCTAGGAACACCTTAGTGACTGCAAGTAACTGTTAACAAGGGGTATGTGTTGGTTTACTATACCATACTATATTAATGATTGTTTATGAAACTTAAATGCAAATATGAATTGGCTCTCATATGACCATGATGTAGTGCCTTAATTCCTTTTATCTTTGAGGATTTTAGGTAGATTTTATCTTCCTTTATTAAGTATATTTTAAACAAGTTTTATCTTGCATTAAATCCTACTTTAAACATGAATTAGAAGATTAAAACCTATCTTTAAACATGAATTTCAAATTATGAAAGAATTCCTTTTATGTTGCTTTAAACCTCAAGATGGAATAATTTGGATGACCCACTTTGTAGCTATAATAGCCTTTGATATAATAAATAAATTATCCCTCTTTGATGAAATTAATTTTCACAAAGAGAGCAATCTATTGCATGATCTTGAAATGTCATTATTAATTATCCCTATTTAATGAAATCATAATTTTCATAAATAGGGGTGCATTTATTGCTCCAAACATGATAGCTTATGGAATGCCATAAAAATTAATCCCCCCTTAATGAAATTAAAAATTTTATAAAGGGAAGTTCATTTATGCCTGTAAATAAAAATGTAAAATTGAAAAAATATGATTTACCTTTGCAATGTGAACAAAAAAACAAAATTCCAAAATTAAAAAAATATGCATAAAACAACAATTTTCAACAATTTTATAAAATTGGCATGGCTTCGAAATGAGTTTGAATTTGTTTCAGATGAAATATTATATCTCATTCTTCACACCCATGTATTTATTTTTGTCCTTTTAATTATTTTTTATTTTTATTTTAATGCTCAAAGTTAAAAAAAATCTGCAAAAAGAAAAAATTGGAAAAAATAAAAATAAAAAAATGAATTAACAGAAATGCTGCAACCCCAAATTTCTCCACAAACCCTGCAAGCATGAATATTCTGCACAAAAACCAGCATTAGTGTTACCCGAATTCATGTAGTCAAACAACTAATGTGGTGCAAGCTTCTAAGGAAAGGGTGCAATATGCCAAAAATAAGACAAATTAACCATAAAAATGCATTAAAATTTGACATATCTCCATTATATTACAAACAAAAAGGTATTCAATGTTCAACATATGTACAAAAAAAATATCAGTCTTAAAATAGACATGTGATGAAAAACAGGCTAGCGGTATCTAGCCTCTCCAAGAAGATCCAGCCCCTGTTTCATGTTTCGATAGTTGATTTAACATCGTAAAAATCTCCTTGTTTTCCCTTCTTCAATGTTTGGCTTCATTCACGCTTCCCAGTTTACATATTTGGCTTGATAACGCTTCTTCACTTTTAACTTTCATAATGCCTTCTAAACTTGTGTTATGGAACTATATTTATTTTTATTAATAAACATACTTTGGTCTTCATGAAATGACCATTCACCCTATATTCCAACAATAGTAAACAATGGCATTCCCTAGGGCCCGTTAATATTTTGACAAGCTCTTCAATGTGCACCTATTTTTACATTTATTGCCATTCAAGCGTTAATAATATCTCATCCTTGATGAGCCATTCCACGCAGCTCATAACCAACGAAGAATACTATGAGGAGTTGGAATAAATAACAAAGGAACACTTATTAATTTCCAAACCCATGGGGAATATTTGTCTTTACCGATGTTTCTCCGGTGAACCTGATTTTAACCACAAACAACTGTTGCAATATTAACCTCGCCATGTTTTCTCTGAGTGATCTTCTCCCGATGTTGTAAACTAGCCATCGATGGGCTCTCTCTCGAATACCCGTCTATCCACCATTGTAATGCTATGTCCAAACTGATCGAGCACCCTAGCTGTCGCATCAGTCTTATAATAATCCATCGTGGAATATCGTGCGTACCTATGCCATCGATCATGGTGTAAGTCAAACAACCTGCCACATCATGCATTATCGGTCACTTACACCTTGCACAACGGCATACGGCTTCTCCTACTCATCACCGGTACCTCTTGAAATCTACACTATTTTTGGTGTCCATCGATCATGTCCCAGCTACGTCCTCTTCTTGCACATCCATCATCGCGGACCTCCCAAATTTAGCTACGCCTACTTGCATATCGTGGGTGCATTGATGATATTGCTCCAGTGTCATACTTCTGCTGTCAAACATCCCCATTGATCCCTGTCAAAGAAATCTCGTCACAGTCCAAGCCACGCCGTCTGCCAATCCTTGGTATAGGCTACATCTTCGACGGTTTTTTGAATCATGCTTGGGGTCTACGACAGTCGTGATCACTTCTGCTTTGCTATGTTTTTTGCCCCCCATCAACAGCCATCATCTCGATCATTCATGGTGATTACATTTTTTTTTCTGATATTATTACAAAAGCTACGCAATAAAACAAAAATTGAAATCAGATTCCCCTTTATAAAATGATATTCGATAGTAGCACCATCCTGTTTATTTGGTAAAATTTTGTCATAGTCTACCATGGGATTCTATTTTGATCTTGCTGCGCTTCAAACCCGATGACACCATTTAATGCATATCGTTTCGACAAAACATCTTAGACATAGATGAATACCCAATTACGTTCTTCAGAAATGGGCTCCGTAATTTTCTATGTACGCTGCACTGGTTTTATGACCTTCATCACTACCGTCTGTTGTTGTACACTCCACACATTCCTCGGCAGCTAGTGTGCTAGTGTGCTATGCGATGTCTATCATTTTCTGCCTTCAATTTGTACTCCCAAATTTGTCATCAGTTATTTGTTGTATCTGCTAGTCCATCTGCACAAATTAACACCAAATAATACCCATCTTCATGCGGTCTTCGGTAATCCTTCCTTTTTGTGATATCTTTGCTCGAGATCAAATCTGTTTGTTCGCTTGGGGTCTCCACACTTCGTCGTCTATTATGCCAACATCGTCATTGTGTCTTCGACATCCAAACATGTGGTACATCAATATGATGATATTTATAATATTCTATCCACTGTCTCCATAGTCTTGGTGTCAGTAGTATCCGCCAGCATCACCTCTATGGGTAAGTCATAGTCCTTCTTGTCTTGATTCCATCTTTAGCGTCGGGGTTTCATGCTACTATAACATTCGCGTTACCTTCTCTGCCAAGCCGTCGCTGGTGCTTCTATGGTCACCTTCATCTTTTGGTGCTCATAATGGATGCAATTCCTTCATCGAAGGTCCCCAATGCACCTGTGTAGGTCCCAATCTTATCTAAATCATCCAGCTTTGCTACTTACTACACCCATGAGGAGTTGAACTCTGTTGTAAAACTAATTGCGCCCTTAATTCTCCACTACAGAATTCATCCTCCTAACATTGGGTACTAGATCCATGTCACACTTCTTGTTGGCCACTGCTTGCTGTGTTGTCTGAACATTCATTCTCGGCATCCCGGTCCTCAAGACTCATCACATGGCTCCAAAATTCACCAGCGAACACCACATGAAAATGGCCTATTAAATACAATGCATCCATATAAAGCACTATATAAGAGAAGGTATTAGATACAATGCATCCACATAAAGCACTATTAAAGTGAAGGTATTAAAGTGTATTATGTTAAATACAATTCACTTTAATAATATATAAAGTTTAATGCCCACTTCAATGTGCTCATTACGCATTTCTAATTTTTATTTTGTTTTTGTTGTTTTTTTTAATACATATTATTACTATAATATATAAAATGTATATATTATAAAAATAATAATGTATATTTTTTATTGTATTACATATATATAAATAAAGAGGTATTAAAGTGGAATGAAATTCCAACCTATTAATATTTTATTTCATCTCCTTATATATACATATATATTTATTTTTATTTTTTTATTTTTATCATTAATTTTAAATATTGGAGGATATTAACAAAAACTAAACCATCCATTAAAGCAACACAAAATCTAAAATTTCACTAGACATACACATGAAAGAAAACACAAAATTTAACAACAAAATCGCTAACAATAAACTTGACGATAAATATTGTCGACAACAAATTGACGATAAAAATCATTGACAAGAAATTGATGATAAAAATCGTTAGCAACAAATTGGCGATAAAAATTATCGACCACAAATTGATGATAAAAATATCATCGATAAAAAATTGATGATAAAAATATCATCGACAACAAATTGATGATAAAAATATCATTAACAACAAATTGATGAAAAAAAATCATCAATAATAAATAGGTGAAAACTGCAAACCCAAAATAAAGCAAAGCATTAGACACTTAAAACAAAAAAGCAAACACTCAAATACCAAAATAAAATGTGGGTCCCCAATTTTGGGGTGAGTTGTGCGATAGTGACAACAAATGGCGACTCTACTAGGAAATGCTCATGAGCATTTTGGGTAAAAAACCTAATATAAAACGAGAACACACAAGATCAGTGAAACATAAAATATTTAGCAATATCCTGAGAAGGTGGGGGTAAACAACTTCGAATAAAAATAATGAATCCATCTACCTTTGCTCAGTGTGTGAAAAAGTGATTCATTATTGCATCTATGAAAATCTTCCAAATTCCATCATCCTTTTTTAAATTAGGCTATGAAGTACAACTCATAAAATGAAAACTTTTAGAGACAGATCCCCATTGCCAGTTAGGCATCTATAGCCTCGATGGGGTTTATCTAACTCACCCTTGTGTTCGCTTAATGCTTTGCAAAGCCTTTCTCTTTACCCGAGCTAGATCTATATAGAGCCCTACTGCCAGTAAGGCATCCATAGCCTCAATAGAGTTTATCTAGATCTTGTGACTGATTTGATAAATATTTTCAATGCTTATTTTTCTCTCTTTTTTTCTTTTTTTTTCAAAATAAAAACTTAAAGCTTTAAGCATCAATGGGGTTAGGAAGCCTACAAGTGAAGCGTGTTGGATTTTCGCCTAGGGTTGCAAATCAAGATAACTTCATCCTTCATAATTTATAAAATTACACTTTAATGTGTGAGTTACATATGGAGCATTAGAGAAATGTTTCATTGTTCCACTCACCATCATCTTAGTCCTAAAATCTGAGCATGATCACCAAATAACGCATCTCCCTTTTATCAGGTTCACCTAATTTTAGATTAGGTATTCCATCCTAATTAAAAAAGGAACTCAAAACTGATCAAGAGGCCATTAGTTAGTGACCACAAAACATTACCTCAAAACGAGGGAACAACCCAACACACAGCTGAAAAAAAAAAAACAAAACCAAAACCTAACTTAGCGTAAACTAACAAGAACGTAAAACAAAATCAATACTTAAAGACAAAACAAAAACCACAAAGCTAAATAAAAATATGAAAACCAAAACTATATACAAATGTACAATATGGTACAAGATGGTGCAAAGTTTGAGCTATCACTTCCCTAGATCCCAAACATGATTAGCACATTTCAAAATATATATAACATGATACGCACGCCAAGTTTTGCAGAAATACAACCAAAGTAAAATTAGGCCAAACCATACAACCACTTTCCTCTTTCCTCTCTCACCCCACCAATTTGATTTAGTTCCATTAACCATCCCATGGGTGAGCTTTAAATCATTAAATTGATTAGACAATAAGTGATTTTCAATTCTATCTTGTCTATTCCTTATAATGCAAATTTCACAATTCAATTCATGACTTAGAAATAAGCTTTCCTTTTTAGATATGAGATCTTGCAAATAGGAGCCTATTTCTACAAATTTCAAAGCCAATTCATTTTTCATGTTTGTAGGCCAATCAAATTTATGCAACCACTTGCAAGCATCTAGGATATTTATTAAATGAGGATCATCATAAGTTTGTATCCTAGATTCAATAATTAATTGATTATAAACTTGGTTTAACACTTCAATCATATCAACTTCTTTTTCATTCAACAAAGCATTATTATTAATGGTGTGAGGAGAAATTGACTCAAATTCTTCATCAACCACACATGGCATTTCATCATTGATAGTATTTGAATCCAAAAACCCTTTAGATAAACCTTTACCTGGATTTTGAATGGGCAAACCCAAAAGGTGAGATTTTACCTTTGGCACATTTCTATTTACCATTACTTGGAGAGGATTTGTAACTTCCTCTTTTCTACCATGATATATATGGAAGCACGAGGATACGAAAGCAAAATAGAAGGGGAAATGCAACGCTAAGTCCTACGAACGAGAATGCATGAAAAGAAGGAAAACCAACGAACTGAAACGAGATTAAAAACAAGTGTAAAAGTGTGGCCCTTTATTTTATAAATTTGCTCCAAATCGGGTTACAATACGTCTCCTCCTTTTTTAGGGGCTAGAAGCGTCGGACATATTTTGATTACACCATGAATGATATATTCCCCTTTGAGATATTTCGCGTGCCCACATTGAAAATGGGCGGACCAAACATCACTGCTGCTTGCGTGAATATGTCTATGGTTCCTTGTTGCATCTCTGGTGTCAAGATCCTACATTCAGAGAAATAGTAAACGATTAGTAGCAACTGTGGATGGAGAGAAACATGCGATCCCTAAGGCCTGTGGTCAGTGCATGCATAAAATTATTAAAACGATAACTAAAACATATCATAATGAGCTAAAAATTTGATAGAAGCAATAAAACATTACCAGGAACCCACTGCAAAAGGAATAGTTGAGAAATCTACCACAAATTTCTAATCGCTCTAGGGTGGGATGATTAGGACTATCATAAGCTGTCAGAAGGCGACCTCCTAAATGTCTAGTCTAGAGGCATCCAAAACATCTTTAAAATTGGGGTTAGACAAAATGGGGCATTTTGGAATGACCCAGATGGTTAGATTCTACAAATTCAGCCTCAATTTCCCTTTATCTGATGATGCTCCCTGTATGTTAGCGAAAGCGAGAAATGATAAAATCACAGCCAAAACTTGTCAGAGTCACATGAAGCTTGAATAGCAGCATATGTAAGTAACCTATAATCAAATGCAAAATAAAAATTAAGGAAATCTACCATAGATTTCTAATTGCTCCGGGTTGGGGCGATTAGAACTACAATAGTACGGGGGGCACCCGGGGGTAGGACGCCCATCGTTTGGAACTTGGTTTCAGCACCAATCCACTTGGGTTGGGTTCAAAACCTCTTATGGGGTTGTGTTAACAAATTTGGTGGGGTATTGTGGCAAAATGTTTGGGTTTGGGTCCGGATTACGCTTCCAATAATCACCCAATAACCTCCCTTCCAAAAGAGATATCAAGGATGTAAAAGCACAAACGATGGGTGAGGATGTAATTCAGCAGCACTCCGTTGCTCCAAATGCTCCTCTTTGTTCTTCTTTTGGGGTGAGAAGACTCACCAATTTATAAACCTAGGGTCTCTCTCTTTGAATGCGCATGCGAGGGCGCCACTTGACTTTCTTGTCCTATTTTGGGATAAAATATTATTCCCTGATTTAGAGTCTCTTTGCATGAGGCCCCCATAATCAAGGCATGCATGACTGAAGTCTCTCTATCTCTGATTTGAATCCATTCCTCGCAATTGCATGCCCTGAAGGCACAGTTAAGTGGTGGACGTGTCGAGGTTTGACTTTTTGCCAGTCAAGCCTGCTAATCGTCCCACCCTGGGATGAATGTTGATAATCGTCCCTGGGTGAGACGAATACTAGTTTGTAATCGTCCCGGGGTGGGACGAGTAGGGAGCAAAGTGTTGAAAAGGTGCCAAATTGACCCCTGACTTTCCAAAACTATTGTGGGAGTGGTTAGGACCACTTTTTAACCTCTGGGGGCTGCCCTAGGGGCTATGTATGTCAATTTTATCAGTGCTTGTCGTCACATAATTGGATTGGTGCTATTTTGGTGTCTACAAATGCCCCTTTTTGGGATGCACTATGCGTGGCGCAGTGTTGAGCAAAAATAGATAACCAAAGCACTAATTATTAGGGTTTCTTAGTAACCTAACCAAATTTTGATGCCCTAAGTATGGAAAGGGCCTGCATTCTTGAATCCTTGCTTCTGACGAGCTAAGGATCTTAATTCAAGTGTTAACCTTTTTCGGTGAGGTGTTACTTGATCTTGGACATTGTTCGATCATGAATAGGCAAAGGGCGCAACCTTTTGTCTGTGGGAATCTTGAGTTCATGATTCTAGAATGCCAAGTGTTTGATCAGCCTGTGATTATTGTTTGTTTTCTGCCCCAAGTAGGAGCATGATTGTCTTTTTCAATGATCCTTTGAATGCATGCCATTTATTTGATTGAGTGTGTTTTTGTTGATTGGTGACTAAGTGTGACTACCCCCTCAAGCAACGAATCGATGAGGGAATGACCGACATGAGAAAAGTGATGCATTTTGGAGCTGAAATTGTCGAAAATCCATCCTCCCATGGATCGGTCCGACTATGGTAGCCTTCTTAGGGAGTGGTATAGTGAAAATTTGTGACCCCAACATCTATTTTGGATGCCAATAATTTTAGGCACAAAGGCACCTTCGTTCGGCAATGTTATTGCTATTTTTTGGTGGGTTTGGACCCTTTTTGTGATGCATTTTGGAGCTAAAATTATCAAAAATTTGTCCTCCCATGGAGTGGTCCGGCTATGGTAGCCTTATTAGGGAGTAGGATAGTGAGGATTTGTGACCCCAATGTCGGTTTTGCATGCCAAGAATGTCAGCTGCAAAGGCACCTTCATTCGAAAATGTTATTGCTATTTTTTTGTGCATTTGGGTGCAGTTTTTGTTGTTTTTGAATTTATTGCTCTGTAATCGTCCCTAGGTAGGACGAATACCAGTTTAGTAATCATCCTAGGGTGGGACGAGTGCTAACTAGAGCGCTCATCCCAGGGAGGAATGATTACAGGCCTAAAAGCCTATTTAAGGGCCAAAACTAGGTTTTGGGCTCATTTGCATTTGTTTTTCCTGGCATTTTGGAGTTGTGAGGAGGAGGAGGTCAAGTTCGCATAGCAGAGCACTATCAAATTTCTCGAACACCATGAGTTCACAAACTGGATCATCAAGTGGCGGAGCTGAAGCGAGACCGGTGAGTGATCCTCCTCTTTGTTGTGTGCTTGTTTCAGTTTACAGTTTTAAAACCACACTTGTTTTCTTTTGTATTTTGTTTTTCGATTTAAAAATGAAAATCCTAGTTAAATGTTTGTTATTTTGTGTGAATTTGTGTTTTGTAGTGATCTGTTAGAACTATGATCAAAACCCTAGTTAAAACCGTGTTTTTGTTTTTTTTTTTGTAAGCTAAAAAAAGAAAACCCTAGTCTAAACTAAGATTGAAAACTTAGCGTAAAAAATGTGTTTATGTTGTTTTCTGTTGTTTATCAGTTTTAGACGAATGTTAAACCCTAGGAACTGAAAACTTTTATTGTGTGTTGTATTTGTTAGTTTGACAGTAAAATGAAAACCCTAGGTTAAATTTTTATTTTTGTTTAACTAGAGTTAGAAACCCTAGTTGTTATTTTGTTTGTTGTTGTTCATCAGTTTAGACTAAGGTCAAACCCTAGGTTAACTGTTTAATTTTGTTTTTTGTTTTTTTGTCAGTTTAGACTAGGATGAAAACCCTAGGTTAATTGTTTGTTGTATTTTGTTTTTTTTTTTTTGTCAGTTTAGACTAGGATGAAAACCCTAGGTTAACTATTTTTTGTATTTTGTTTTTTTTTTGTCAGTGTAGACTAGGATGAAAACCCTAGGTTAACTATTTTTTGTAGTTTGTTTTTTTTTGTCAGTTTAGACTAGGATGAAAACCCTAGGTTAACTATTTGTTCTATTTATTTTTATTTTTATTTTGCTAGATTAGACTAGGATGAAAAACCTAGGTTAACTATTTTTTGTAATTTGTTTTTTGTAATATTCTGATCCCCTAAATCTCAAGTTTGCGGATATCTTCCACAAGAGAACTCTTTCCCCTTCTACTTCGGCTAGTGATCTTCGATAATACTATATCTCTCTACTGCATTTACTGGTGGATCTCTTTCCACTTGAAGACTCCTCACTCATATTTGTCTTCGATTGTCCTGGCTACTGGATCTCTATCTATAGACACCAAAATAGCACCAATTCAATTATGTGACAACAAGCACCAATCGAATTGACATGCATAGCCCCTAGGGCAGCCCCCAGAGGTTAAACAGTGGTCTTAACAACTCCCACAATAGTTTGGAATGTCAGAGGTCAATTTGGCACCTTTTTAGCACTTTGCTCTCTACTTGTCCCACCCCGGGACGATTACAAACTGGTATTCGTCCCACCTCGGGATGATTATCAGCATTCATCCCAGGGTGGGACAAATAGCAGGTTTGACTAGAAAAAAGTCAAACCTCGACAGGTCCACCACTTAACTACGCCTTCAGGGCATGCAATTGCGAGGAACGACTTCAAATCATAGAGAGGGACTTCAGTCATGCATGCCTTGATTATGGAGGCCTCATGCAAAGAGACTCTAAATCAAGGAATAATATTTTATCCCAAAATAGGACAAGCAAGTCAAGTGGTGCCCTCGCATGTGCATTCAAAGAGAGAGACCCTAGGTCTATAAATTGGTGAGTCTTCTCACCCCAAAAAATAAGAGGAAGGAGCATTTGGAGCAATGAAGTGCTACTGAATTACATCCTCACCCATTGTTTGTGCTTTTATATCCTTAATCTCTCTTTTTGAAGGGAGGTTATTGGGTGATTATTGGAAGCGCAATCCGAACCCAAACCCAAACATTTGGCCACAATACCCCACCAAATTTTCCGACATAACTCCATAAAAGGTTTTGGACCCCTCCCAAGTGGATTGGTGTTGAAACCAGGTCCCAAATGGTGGGCGTCCTGCCCCCGGGCGCCCCCCGCATTGCTGCAGTTCTAATAGCCTCATCTAGGAGCGATTAGAAATCTGTGGTCGATTTCCATAATTTTTCTTTTGCATTTGATTCTAGGTTACTTACATATGCTGCTATTCAAGTTTCATGTGATTCTGACAATTCTTGGCTATGATTTTATCATTTATCACTTTCACTAACATATAGGGAGCATCATCGGATACAGGGCAATCGAGGCCGAATTCACAAAATCTAACCTTCTGGGTCTTCCCAAAATGCCCCGTTTTGTCTAACCCCAACTTTACAGGCATTTTGGAAGCTTCTAGACCAGACATTTAGGAGGTGGATTTTTGACAGCTTATGACAGTCCTAATCGTCCCACCCTGGAGCGATTAGAAATTTGTGGTAGATTTTTGGACTGTTCCTTTTGCAGTGAGTTCCTGGTAATATTTTATTGCTTCTGTCAAATTTTTAGCTCATTATGATATGTTTCAATTATCATTTTAATCTTTTTATGCATGCACTGACCGCAGGCCTTTGGGATCGCATGATTCCCTCCATCCGCAGGTGCTACTAACCTTTACTGTTTATCTGAACGCAGGATATCGACACCAGAGGGGCAGCAAGGAACCATAGACATATTCATGCAAGCGGCGACGATGTTTGGCCTGCCATTTTCAATGCGGGCATGCGAAATATCTCAAAGGGGAATATATCATTCATGGTGTAATCAAAATATGTCCGACGCTCCTAGCCCCTGAAAATGGAGGAGGTGTATTGTAACCCGATTTAGATAAAATTAATAAAATAAAGGTCCGCACTTTTACACTTGCTTTTAATCTCGTTTTAGTTCGTTGGTCTTCCTTCTTTTCATGCATTCCCGTTCGTAGGACTTAGCATTGCATTTCCCCTTATGTTTTTCTTCCGTATCCTCGTGCTTTCAATGGTGATCACTGTGGGACATACATGACATAAAAAATGTTGGCGCCACCTACGGAAGCAAGATTGTGTTGTTATACTGCCCGAATTGTGTTGTGTAAGCCATACTCATTATTTGTTTTCTTCTATCAATATTCATTTACATTAGTCATTTTCATTTACATTTATCATTATCATTGTGACAGGTGCTACTAAATTTTTTTCTATTTTCATGTGTGTAGATTTTAGGTTCAAGATTTAACAAGCTTAAAGCTCATCACGGTGGTCATGACAAACCCACCTTCTCACATTGTTGTAGCATGAAGAGACGAAGACACCATCCTTGATATGTAAAAGGGATTCCCCTTTGGCACATTTCTTTGTAAAATGCACCCTAAAAGGGTCAAAGTGTATCAAAAGGGACTTTCCCGAACTTAATAAAATTGTGTCATTTTTATTGAAAGCACGAGGATACAGAAGCAAAACAGAAGGGAAAATGTAATGCTAAGTCCTACGAATGAGAATGCATGAAAAGAAGGAAAACCAACGAACTGAAACGAGATTAAAAGCAAGTGTAAAAGTGTGGCCCTTTATTTTATTAATTTTCTCCAAATCGGGTTACAATACGTCTCCTCCATTTTCAGGGGCTAGGAGCGTCGAACATTTTTTGATTACACCATGAATGATATATTCCCCTTTGAGATCTTCTACGTGCCCACATTGAAAATGGGCGGACCAAACATCATCGCCGCTTGCGTGAATATTTCTATGGTTCCTTGCTGCCCCTTTGGTGTCGAGATCCTATGTTCATAGAAATAGTAAACGATTAGTAGCACCTATGGATGGAGAGAAACATGCGATCCCCAAGGCCTACGGTCAGTGCATGCATAAAATGATTAAAATGATAACTAAAACATATTAGAATGAGCTAAAAATTTTATAGAAGCAATAAAACATTACCAGGAACCCATTGCAAAAGGAACAGTCCAAAAATCTGCCACATATTTCTAATCGCTCCGGGGTGGGACGATTAGGACTGTCATAAGCTGTCAGAAGGCGACCTCCTAAATGTCTGATCTAGAGGCCTCCAAAACGTCTGCAAAGTTAGGGTTAGACAAAATGGGGCATTTTGAGATGACCCAAAAGGTTAGATTTTGAAAATTTGGCCTCGATTGCCCTATATCTGATGATGCTCCCTGTATGTTAGCGAAAGCGAGAAATGATAAAATCATAGCCAAAACTTGTCATAATCACATGAAACTTGAATAGCAACATATGTAAATAACCTCGAATCAGATGTAAAATAAAAATCATGGAAATCTATCACAAATTTCTAATCGCTCCGAGGTGGGGCGATTAGAACTGCAGTAGTGTGGGGGGTGCCCGGGTGCAGGACGCCCACCGTTTGGGACCTGGTTTCAGCACCAATCCACTTGGGATGGGTCCAAAACCTCTTATGGGGTTGTGTCGGAAAATTTGGTGGGGTATTGTGGCCAAATTTTTGGGTTTGGATCCGGATTGCGCTTCCAATAATCACCCAATAACCTCCCTTCCAAAAGAGAGATCAAGAATGTAAAAGCACAAACGATGGGTGAAGATGTAATTTGGTAGCACTCCATTGCTCCAAATGCTCATCTCTATTCTTTCTTTAGGGTGAGAAGACTCACCAATTTATAGACCTAGGGTCTCTCTCTTTGAATGCGCATGCGAGGGCGCCACTTGACTTGCTTGTCCTATTTTGGGATAAAATATTATTCCCTGATTTAGAGTCTCTTTGCATGAGGCCTCCATAATCAAGGCATGCATGACTGAAGTCTCTCTCTCTGATTTGAAGTCATTCCTCACAATTGCATGCCCTGAAGGCGTAGTTAAGTGGCGGACCTGTCGAGGTTTGACTTTTTGCCAGTCAAACCTGCTATTCGTCCCACCTTGGGATGAATGTTGATAATTGTCCCTGGGTGAGATGAATACCAGTTTGTAATCGTCACAAGGTGGGACGAGTAGGGAGCAAAGTGCTGAAAAGGTGCCAAATTGACCCCTGAATTCCCAAAACTGTTGTGGGAGTGGTTAGGACCACTGTTTAACCTCTGGGGGCTGCCCTAAGGGATATGCAAGTCAATTCGATCAGTGCTTGTCATAACATAATCATATTGGTGTTGTTTTGGTGTCTACAGATGCCCCCTTTTGGGATGCACTATGCGTGGCGCAGTGCTGAGCAAAAATAGATAACCAAAGCACTAATGATTAGGGTTTCTTAGGAACCTAACCAACTCTTGATGCCCCAAGTATGGAAAGGGCACGCATTCTTGAATCCTTTCTTCTGACGAGCTAAGGAGCTTAATTCAAGTGTTAACCTTTTTCAGTGAGGTGTTACTTGATCTTGGACATTTTTAGTCATGAATAGGCAAAGGGTGCAACCTTTTATCTGTGGGAACCTTGAGTTCATGATTCTAGAATGCCAAGTGTTTGATCAGCTTGTGATTATTGCTTGTTTGTTGCCCCAAGTAGGAGCGTGATTGTATTTGTCAATGATCCTTTGAATGTGTGTCATTTCCTTGATTGGGTGTGCTTTCGTTGATTGGTGACTAAGTGTGACTACCCCCTCAAGCGACGAATCGATGAGGGAATGACCGACATGAGAAAAGTGACGAGTCACTTGACCCAAGATGACTTGTGTAAGGGTGCCTTCAATTGTTTTTCATTGAATGCTTATGCAGTTTCCAAACATTTTGACCTATTTTTGGTGGGTTTGAACCCTTTTTGTGACACATTTTGGAGCTGAAATTGTCAAAAATTTGTCCTCTCGTGGAGTGGTCCGACTATTGTAGCCTTCTTAGGGAGTGGGATAGTGACAATTTATGACCCCAATGTCTGTTTTGGATGCCAAGAATGTCAGGCGCAAAGGCACCTTCGTTCGGCAATGTTATTGCTATTAATTTGTGCATTTTGGTGTAGTTTTTGTTGTTTTTGAATTTCTTGCTCTATAATCATCTCTGGGTGGGATGAATACCATTTTAGTAATCATCCTAGGGTGGTACAAGCACTAACTAGAGCGCTCGTCCCAGGGGGGAACGATTACAGGCCTAAAATCCTATTTAAGGGCAAAAACTAGGGTTTGGGCTCATTTGCATTTGTTTTTCCTGGCGTTTTGGAGCTGTGAGGAGGAGGAGGTCGAGTTCGCGTAGCGAAGTGCTGTCAAATTTCTCGAAAACCATGATTTCATTGATCGGATCATCAAGTGGTAGAGCCAAATCGAGACCGGTGAGTGATCCTCCTCTTTGTTGTGTGCTTGTTTCAGTTTATAGTTTTAAAACCACACTTGTTTTCTTTTGTATTTTGTTTTTCGATTTAAAAATGAAAACCCTAGTTAAATGTTTGTTATTTTTGTGTGAATTTGTGTTTTGTAGTGATCTGTTAGAACTATGATCGAAACCCTAGTTAAAACCGTGTTTTTATTTTTTTGTTGTAAGCTAAAAAAGAAAACCCTAGTCTAAACTAAGATTGAAAACTTAGCGTAAAAAAATGTGTTTATGTTGTTTTCTGTTGTTTATCAGTTTTAGACGAATGTTAAACCCTAGGAACTAAAAAATTTTATTGTGTGTTGTATTTTTTAGTGTGACAGTAAAATGAAAACCCTAGGTTAAATTTTTATTTTTGTTTAACTAGAGTTAGAAACCCTAGTTATTTTGTTTGTTGTTGTTCATTAGTTTAGACTAAGGTCAAACCCTAGGTTAACTATTTAATTTTGTTTTTTTTTTTTTTTGGTCAGTGTAGACTAGGATGAAAACCCTAGGTTAACTGTTTTTTGTAGTTTTTTTTTTTTGTTAGTTCATACTAGGATGCAAACCCTAGGTTAATTGTTTGTTGTATTTTGTATTTTTTTTTTTTTGGTCAGTGTAGACTAGGATGAAAACTCTAGGTTAATTTTTTGTTGTATTTTGTTTTTTTTTTGGTCAGTGTAGACTAGGATGAAAACCTCAGGTTAACTGTTTTTTGTAGTTTGTTTTTTTGTCAGTTTAGACTAGGATGAAAACCCTAGGTTAAATTTTTATTTTTGTTTAACTAGAGTTAGAAACCCTAGATGTTATTTTGTTTGTTGTTGTTCATCAGTTTAGACTAAGGTCAAACCCTAGGTTAACTATTTAATTTTGCTTTTTGTTTTTTTTGGTCAGTGTAGACTAGGATGAAAACCCTAGGTTAACTGTTTTTTGTAGTTTGTTTTTTTTTGTCAGTTCATACTAGGATGAAAACCCTAGGTTAATTTTTTGTTGTAGAGGGTGTGGAGGTGAGGCATCGCGTGAAGATAGCACGATTGGATGATCTGCTTCAGAGATAGGATGAGGAGCTTGGGGATGCTCTACAGGAGAGAGATCTCCTATAGACTCAGTTGGCAGAGTGGGAGAACGCTTTGGCTGCATACCACAGGCGAGATGGGGACATAGATGCTACGCGGGAGAGGGATCTCCTGTGAACTCAGTTGGCACAGTGCGATGATGTAGTAACTATGTACCATCGGTGGTAGATGGATCTATTTCATCATCAAATGGAGCTGGAGGTAGATATCATCCACCTTAGTGGGAAGTTACCTCAGCTCCCTAGTAGTGGGTCTTCGCACCAAACAAGAGATAGTGATACTGAGCAGTCAGCATCTTCTCATCGTAGGTGGCTAGATGAGGGGTGCACTAGTGGGCGTGATGCAAGGGCTAGCAATAGCCACCCTGAGAGGTCCCATAGGACCCACACCACGAGGGGTAGTTCTCGTCGCACCGATCCTACGTAATTTTCTTTTTGGTGATACACTTGTCATGATTTATTTGTTCTGTTTATGCACATTTATTTATGATGATGTATGCATGTGTTATTATGAATGTGATGTTTCTAATTATATGATGTATGCATATGGAATGAATGAAACGATTTGTTGATAACTTGTCAATGGCACCATAGATTGTACAGGATTTACTGACTTTCTATACTATGTGATTGCTATGTGGAATGACTTTGCATATGGTAATTTTGTTTTGGTATTTTTTGTATTTTTTTATGTTGATATAAGTAATGAAATGTACCAGTTGTTTTAAAATGTAGTTAAGGTTTTTTGAGATTCAGATGTTTTAACTAACTAGCCAAGACTATACATTTATCTCACAAGAATTTTTGAACAAGGTACGAATCAGACTTGATTTTGACCAAGTTATTTCACATCCCTGTGTGTGCAATTGAGTTCATTTATGTGGGATTTGTCAGGATACCGCTAGTGCCAGATAGGATGTCAACCAAACCTATACTGAGGATCACCTAATTAGCTCCACTAACTCTGTTGTTCTATTTAGTAAGATTAATCCACGAGACAATCTAAGATACCATAAGCTAGCTCATCCACATGCAAACATTGGTCTACTCACACGCAAAGCTAATGTGATAGACATATCTTCATGTGTTTAGGATACCGATATATTCAGTTAGGCTGTCGACCAAACCCGTAATCAGGATCACCTATATGGTTTTTTGAATGTTGAGAATTCCAGGGATTCAAGTTCAGGCATCTTTTAGGTGCTCAACTTGTTGGGATACTTGCTCGTATACATAGTGATAAAAATCACTTGTTTATTTTTCTCTTTTGTTGTTATTTTTTAGCAAGGACTTTGAATAGTGGTGATAACCACTATTATTTTATTTTGCATTATAGGTTGTAAAGTTTAGCTCGTAGGTTTTTGGCTTGATTGATTATTTTGGTCTTGGGGATGACTACCCATCCTATTCAGGGACATGTAATATGAATCCTTACGACCTTTGGGAATCAAGGGTGATTGAGGATGTTATTATGTAAGGGCATTGATATTTCAGGCCTTGGGGATGACTACCCATCCTTTTCAGGGGTGTGTAGTATGAATCCTTACAACTTTGGGGACCAAAGGTGTTTTGGAAGTTTGTGATGACGGACTTTTGGAATTTTGTTTGTAACTGGCATTGATCCTTTTAGGCCTTGGGGATGACTACCTATCATTGTTAGGGGCGTGTAGTACGAATCCTTATGACTTCGAGGATCAAAGATGTTTTGGGATTTTGTGATGATGGATTATTGAAATTTTGGTTGTAAATGGCATTGATCCTTTTAGGCCTTGGGGACGACTACCCATCCTTGTCAGGGGCATGTAGTATGAATCCTTACGACTTTGGGGATCAAAGGTGTTTTGGGATTTTTATTAGTGGTGAAAACCACTTTTTATTATGGTGTATTGGAGGGGGAAGAGCTTGTCCTTTTGTCAATTCTTAGCATTATTGAACCATTCGCACAGGGGGATGAACAGGTTAACCTTTTGCCTATGGTACCCTAGACTGCTTTGTAGGTTTCTCTTGTGTTCACACAACTTGGGAATTATTTTATGTGTGTTAACTTGTGTAGGCATATTATGTAACAAAGTATGATCCAAGTAAAACTCTACCCTTGTAAAATATGTTTGACTTTATACATTTTTTGGCTAAAAATTTAAAGACAGCTGAATGACGAAAACCCTAAATACATTAGGGGACAACTGACTATGCTAAAAATGTGGATGATGTTATTTTGGAATGATGTGTTGATAAAATGGATTGAAGGTGGAAAATGATGGAATTGCCTAGAAATTACAGTATATGGTGCTTGTGACATGTATGACCAACAAATATGCAATGTATGTATGCGATGCCTAATGCAATTTATTATGTTTTTGTGTTTTGATTTTTAAGAGTATGCATGGAAGTGAGATGTTATCTTTTGTTTTTGTTTGTTTTTGAATATTTGTTTTCGACCAAGCAATTGTGGGAACCCTTGGGGCTTTTGGTTTGACCAAAGGGTTTATGGACACCTTTGGGGTGTTTGAGGTTGACCAAGCGATTGTGAGAATCCTTGGAGCTTTTTAGGTTTGACCAAGCGATTGTGAAAATCCTTGGAGCTTTTTGGTTTGACCAAAGGGATTATTGATACCTTTGGGACGTTTTAGGTTGACCAAGTGATTGGTTGAATCCTTGGAGCTTTTGGTTTTGACCAAAGGGTTTATTGATACCATTGGGTATTTTATGGTTGACCAAGCGATAGCTGGCATCCTTGGAGCATTGTAGGTTGACCAAGCGATTGTGAAAATCCTTGGAGCTTTTGGTTTTGACCAAAGGGTTTATTGATACCTTTGGGGTGTTTTAGGGTTGACCAAGCGATAGCTGACATCCTTGGAGCATTTTAGGTTGACCAAGCAATTGTGAGAATCCTTAGAGCTTTTTGGGGTGGGCCATGGCTCTCTAAACGTGGAATGGCCTCAAATGACTGATGTTCAAGGGTTCTGGTTCCTTGATTCCTTCAAGAGAGGCGAGCCGGTATGTTCCAGGTCCTATTTTACTATCAATTACATAGGGACCTAACCAATTTACCATGAATTTGTCCCTGATATGGGTTGGTAAGTTAGAGTTTTTTTGGTTCTCTTTTAAGACCAAGTCACCAACCTGAAAGTCCCTTAGGTGAAATTTCATGTTGTATTATTTCCTAAGTTATGCTTGATAGATACGTAAATGCTCGAGAGCATTGACGCATCATTCATCGAGCAATGTAAGTTGGTCTAATCGAGCCTGCCATGCAGTGTCATCATCGATGAACTCTTGCATTGAGATGCACAGGGAAGGTATTTCCAACTTGAGAGGTATGACTCCCTCGGAGCCATACACCAGTGAAAATGGAGTTGCCCTGGTGGGCGTCCAAATGCTAGTGCGATAAGCCCACAGGGCAAGCAATATTTGAATGTGCCAATCCTTATGACTATCTATGACCATATTTTTGAGGATAGCGACTAGTGTTTTGTTTGATGCCTCTGCTTGCCCATTTGCCTACGGATAATAAGGTGTTGAAAAACTATGCTAAATTTTGTACTTTGTTGTCAAAGCATGCACATCTTTGTTCTTGAATGACGTCCCATTATTCGAGATGATATTGGATGGAATACCAAAATGACATATGATGTTATGCAAAATAAACTTTGCAATGCGGGGTCCGGTCGTAGAGATTAGCGAAATTGCTTCCACCCATTTGGTGAAGTACTCTGTGGCCATTATGATGCACGTGTGACGACCTGACGATGTACGGGAGATCTTTTCGATTAGATCTAAGACCTACTATGAAAATTGCCAAGCCGATTGGATCGGTTGCAAGGCCTGAGAAGGTACGTGTGTCAAATTAGCATGGTGTTGACACTTCATGCACTTCTTTACATATGCACAATAATCTCGCTCTAAATATGGCCAATAATAGCTCATGCAGAGAATGCGCTTTGTGATGGCCATACCGCTGAAGTGGCCATCGCATGTACCATCGTGTGCTTGGGTGATCACCCAAGCGAACTCCTACTAGTCCAAGCAACGGAGGAGGATCCCTTTGTAGCTCTGACGGTACAAAATGTCTCCTAACAAGACATGTTTTTCCACTTTCTATTTAAATTATCTTTTCACGACAAGCATCAATCCAAGTGGAAGGTTGCCTAACTTGAGGTAGTCTCTTATGGGTGCATACCAATCTTGCTGATCAGAAACCTCGATGGTATGAACAACCAATCCCTATTGTAGTTCATCCCAAGCAAAAGCTGAGCAGGCAAAAACTTGTAAGAATAGCATTGTGTTTCTATTAAGAGGGGTCGAGGAGAACAAAGACCCCCAGTCAACGCGATTCAGACAATCATGGATTTGAGAGAACTTATCCTGAGATGGTTCAATCTAGATCAGATGGATTCCTGGTGTTAGGTCAAAGCTTGCATGCTCCATTGCGGATTGTGATAATGTTTTAACTTGAATGGTTTTCATTTCACCAGAAGGACCTTGTAGGATTAGTGACCCCAAGGAGGCCATAGTATCTGCAAAATGATTCGATGATCGAGGGAGTGCCTCAATGTCATAGCATTCAATATTTTCCAAGAATTTGTTCACAAGGGCTTTGTAGGCCTACAAAACTGGGCATTTACATTGGAATACCCCTTTTACTTGGTTGACAATTAACAGTGAATCACCAAAGATGTTCAAGCGTTTGATGTTCATGGTGATTGTTGTTTGAAGACCTATGAGCAAGGCTTCATATTTTGCATTGTTGTTGGTGCATAGGAAATCTAATTTAAATTATAGAGGCATTGGAGCCCCTTGCTATGTGAAGAATACAATTCTCATGCCACCCCCTTGCTCACATTTAGAACCATCAAAGAATAGGGTCATGTCGACGTGTGAGTCAGGCTCATTAGAATCTGGCGATTCTGAAACATGGAAGACCCCATCATCGGGTAGCTCTACGGTCAGAGGTTGATCGTCTTTAAGAGGAGCCTCTGCTAGTTGATCGACGATGACTTGACCTTTGATGGACTTTTGTCCAATGAATTCGATGTCAAACTCTGTCAACAACATGATCCATTTCTCTGTGTGGCTACTATGATAAGTATGACTCATCATGTATCACAATGGATTCTCCTTAGACACAACATATGTCGTATTGCTCAACATGTAGTAGCATAGCTTTTTGGTAGCAAACACCACTACCAAGCATAGCTTCTCGACGTATGCATAATTAAGTTCATAACTGACCAGGGTGCAGCTAAGATAGTAATTAGCCTTTTCTTTGTGTAGTTCATTTTTTTGGGATAACATGGCACCCAGTGCCACCTCAGTAGCTGAGATGTATAAATAGAATGACACTCCTAGTCTAGGTGGTGCCAATACTTACGGTGAAGCCAAGTATTGTTTGATGTCGTCGAAGGCTGACTGGCACTTGTCACCCCAGTGAAATGCTACCCCCTTGTGCAATAATTTATTCATGGGTCAGCACTTGTCAGATAGCTGTGCTATGAAGCGCTTGATTGACGCGACCTTTCCCTACAGTATTTTGAGTTGCTTGATGGTAGTTGGGGGAAGCATTTCAAGGATTGCCTTGAATTTTTTTGGCTCTACCTCGATTCCTCATTTTGAGACTATGAAACCCAAGAGTTTGCCATATGTGATGCCAAATATGCACTTCTTGGGGTTTAGTCTGACTTTATGTTCAATGATGTGATCGAGGATCTTTCTTAAGTCATCGAGATGATCTAGGTGCAAAAGATATTTGGCCAACAAATCATCCATGTAATCTTCCAAATTTTTATGCATGTGATCGTGGAAGATGTATGTCATGGCATGTTGGTAGGTGGCGCCAACATTTTTAAGGCCAAAGGGCATGACCTTATAACCAAATGTCCCCCAAGGCATTGTGAACACCTTTTTTAGTTGGTCCTCGGGATTGATACGAATCTGATTATATCCCGAGAAACCATCCATGAGGGAAAGCATTTCGTGGCCTGCTGTAGCGTCTACAAATGTGTCAATGCTAGGCAATGGGAAATCATCCTTAGGACTCCCTTTGTTTAGGTCTCAAAAATCGATGCATATGCGAATCCTCTCGTCTGGATTTTTGATGGGCACCATGTTAGACAACCATGGTGGGTAATACACGCAGATGACAAACTGTGCATCCAATAGATTTTGTAACTCGTCTTTCACCATTAAGGCTAATTTTGGGTGCATCTTATGTAGTTTTTTCTTAACTGGCTTGACTGTCGGATCAAGCGTTAGATTATGCGTGACTAGCTATGGGTCTAGCCCCGACATGTCTTTGTAGGACCATGCAAAAACCTCCTTCACTTTGATAAGGGCAATGTAATCGGCTTGCTCTTCGAGGGATAGACTTACCCCCAGCTTGATGATTTGCAAATTCATTGGATCAAAGTCGATGTCTACATCAGTCGTCTCTTCAATTGACATGTGGGACCCGTCCTCCAACTGGTGTGGAGTTGGGATCAGGTGAATATCATTTGCTAAATTTAGATCTACGTTTGGAACATCGGGTTCATCTTCAGCATGGAATACATCCTGAGTCTGTCCTGAGATGAAATGGAACATCCCACCACAAGGCCAGTACTCCGATGGGGATGGTGGTGTGTCAGCGCGATCCCATTCTATAGCATCCAGGTCTAGATGCAATGACCGTGTTGGGTCGACTGGGTTATGGATGGGGGTGGTTAAGTCAATGGAGATCATGTTAATGAAAATATTTTGGTCTCCATTATCGTTGGTGTGGTGACTCAGACATCCTAGGTGATCTTTGTGCTCCGGATCTGGCTCTGTGGGTATTGGCACAAATGGATCGGCCCTATGTGTGGATATGAGGACAGGGTCTGCCCTTGGCACTGATGACTCTATAGGGTCTCTGTGCAGAAGGCGCTCTCTGTATGTCTGAAGTGGTGAGTGTAGTAATTGGTCCAACTGCGCCTGGTTGAGGTGCCATCTATGCCTTGGCCCCATCTGTAGCTGCTCAAACATGTCATCTATGTCCAGGGGGTATTGCTATTGTCGCATATGATTGAGATATGCCATCTCAGTTTCATCTTCATAATCGCTATCAGAGATCCAAAGGCCTTTGTTGGCTGTGACAGTTGTTTGTGACATGTGAGGCTCGTCCTGCTTGAGCAAATTAATGTGGTCCCATCAAGGTTGTTCTGCTCTCTACGGGGGGACCTGATTCTCTTGAGGTGGCACTTGCTCGATTGGAGAATCAAAAGGGAACATTGTCATGAAGCTCTCCTGATAATAATCTATAGTTAGACAAAACGGGGCATTTTGGAACAGAAGGTTATATTTTACGAATTCGGCCTCGATTGCTTTGTATCCGATGATGCTCCCTGTATGTTAGGGAAAGCGATAAATGATGAAATCATAGCCAAAACTTTTCAGAATCACATGAAACTTGAATAGCAGCATATGTAACCTAGAATCAAATGCAAAAGAAAAATTAGGTAAATCTGCCATAGATTTCTAATCACTCCGAGGTGGGGCGATTAGAATTGTAGCAGTGCGGGGGGTGCCCGGGGGCAGGACGCCCCACCATTTGGGACCTGGTTTTAGCACCAATCCACTTGGTAGGGGTCTAAAACCTTTGTTAGCGTACTTTGTCTGTAGTTCATTATTTAGGCATATTGTTGTGCATTTGTTATTACGTTATAACAAATTGCTTTTGTTTGCTGGATTGGTTTGGCAACCTCCGACAATCCGTTGTTGCTGTATTATTTAACACCTTGCTGTGAATAATGAAAACTAGTTCGCACATTAACATGGCATCGAGCCAGCGACGAGCAGGGAGCAACGAGAAGCAGAGAAGAGTGTGGTTTTTTTAAATTTTTTTTTATCTCTCACGGCGACGTGATTTGTCTGTCGCGCGATATCAGCCGGAGAAGAATTTAAAAAAAAAAAAAAAAAAACTGCAAGGGAGCCCCGCGCACACAGACTTGCGCGCGTCACGGACAGCACGCGACGGCCACGTCCGAAGCGCCAGCCGCAGGACGCAGCGCGCCGAGCGCCGTCACGTCACGTCTGCGAGGAGGGACGGTTGTCCCGCCCCCGGGGCTCGTGTGGGACGCACGACCCACCCCGGCCCGACCTCCCCTCCCCTCCCCACCCCCGCGCGACGCGCACATTGCGCGCGCGCTCCTCGAGCCCCCCCCCCAAAAAAAAAAAAAAAAAAAAAAAAATGCGGGAAGCGGAAATTTAAATTTCCGCTCCCGCTCCCACGGGGGTATAACCCCCCCGCGCGGCTTGCGACGGCGACGGGGAGGGAGAACCGCGACGGGCCGCGGTCGCGCGAGCGAGAGGCCGGACCCCCGCGCGGGATTTTTAAATCCCCGCCGCGCGGGGATGGAGGGGTATAAACCCCCCCCGCGGCTTGCGACAGCGACAGGAGGGGAGAACCCGCGACGGGCCGCGGTCGCGCAGGCGAGAGGCCGGACCCCCCCCGCGGCGCCATTTGCGCGTAAGGCGCGGCACCCCCCCAATCCCGAAAAAAAAAAAAAACGGCCCCCACCGGCGCACAGCGCGAATCGCGCGCGGCCGGGAAAGAAAAAAAAAAAAACACAGAGCCACCCCCCCTTCCCGTTAAAAAAAAAAAAAAAAAATTTTGGTCGTGGAAGATTTTTTTGCGGCAGTAGAGAGGAGCGGTGTTTACGTGTTTACGCCTCGGCGAGAGAGGAGCGCCGGCGGTGCAGAGGCCGAGGAGGAGGACCATTCGGTGTTGAAAAGGGAGGAGGTCTGCTGATCTTTTTGGATCAGCCCGGCGCTCACGTGGTCGTGAGCCGTGCGGTAAGGCTCGGGGAGCCTACAGGTCGGGGGTTCGAATCCCGCCGACTCCCCCAAGGTATAATTTTTTTTTTTCAAAGTTATTTTTTTATTATTATTATTTTTAATTAAAATTTTTAATTTTAATTTTTTTTTAATATAGTTTTTAAACTTTAATAAATTAAATTTAATTTTAATTTATTTTTTCTAAAGTTTAAAACTATAGAAATTAAAATTATTTATTTTAATTTTAAAATTGATAATAATTATAAAAATGCTTTGTTAAAGAAAGCCTTTTAAGGGGGGATTTTTTTCAAAAAAATCAAAGGGGGATTGAGAGTAATTTTTTATGAAAAATAGCAATTTGGCATTGTAAAAGGTGCATTTTCGGGCTGTGACCGACACCTAGTGGGTTATTCTAGTGGGCATTTTTTTTTGTTGTATGTTGCATATTTCATTTTTGCACTATAACATTAAAAATTAAAATCAAACACTCCTTAAAGTCCCCGGAATATAAAACCCATCTGTGCAATTTATTTGCCTTTGCGGCGTTCGGTATTTGCGATACCTGCGCCGGCACTTACGAGTAAGGCTGTCGTGATTTGGCCTACTTGTATCCGCCGCCTAATATATTTGCTATAACGACGTATGAGCTTGTTCTCTATAAATCGTCGGGGAGGAATAAGTACGCCATTTTTGCATTTTTTACTCCATCCACTACCCTTTATCGCACTTGTGTTTAGGCGTAAATCCTGACGAAGTATTCTTCATAGTGTTTAGGGGAAGTTACGCCCCACGCATGAGAAGAATCTTCTATGGTAGGTGCCATCAACAAGGCGATTCCCTTTCTGTACCGCTTATGTTCCACGTATCGTATGATCTCTAAAATTCACCTATAGTCTCCCTCACGTAAGGGCGGGTGATTTTTGTTGATCTTTCTAAATACCTATAGTTTCCCTCACGTAAGGGCGGGTATTTTGTACGGTATATTGGCCTAGCAAAAGGTATATCGAAAGGGGGACCAATTTGGTGATATAAGGAACCTTCACTATGGCCGTTGTTGCAAAATTGATGGTGATCCGCATCGGTTATTGAAAGGTCCAAATTATACACCATGGAAACATAAGATGAAGGCTATTCTCCAAATGGAAGATTTGTGGGATATTATTCTTGGAGTAGCAACAAGGCCTTCACCAACGGCGAGATCCACGGGTCCTTCGGCGGATCAGATTGCTTTTGACAAGAAAGACAGGAGAGCAAAGGTGCTCATTTTTGTTTCTTTGTTTCAGATGAAGTGCAACCTCATATAGGTGACAAAGCAAGTGGTAAAGAGGCATGGGATGCCCTTAGAACCATCTATGAGGGGAAGAATGAATCCACCATTCTTCATCTTCAACAACAACTTCATAACTCTGAGTTTGAGGCGAGGGTGAAACGGTTGAACTCTTTACGTGCGAGTGTACGAGTTGAAAGAGAAATTGAGTTCTCTAGGAGATCCTGTGGATGAAAAGCTTCTCATTTCACTTGTGATGAGAGCTTTACCTTCTTCATTTGACATGTTGATAACCTCCATCCGGGTGTCCCAACGACAAATTACCTACATCGAGTTGGTCAATCTGCTTCAACAACGGGAGGCACGCCAACTTCACAAGGATGATTCTTCCAATACGGCCCTATACACCAACGAGGCGGGGTTCTAGGAAGAAAGGTAATGGGCAAAAAGGAGGCAACTTTCGGAAAGGAGGAAATTCTCAACGGGATACGAAAGGAAAAGGCAAGCAACCTCAACGAGAAGAAGAGGTGGTGCAAGATGTGTGAGAAAGACAACCATGACACCAACGGGTGTTGGCATAAGAACAAGCAAAAAGGCCAAAACAAACCACAAAATAAAAACAAGCAACCCCGAGGCGAATGTTCTTTGTTGAAGAATCGACTCGGATTACGAATGGGCACACAAGGTGCTCATGACTACCACAGATTCCACTCGGAGGGATCCTATTTGGTATGTCGATTACGGAGCTAGTAAACATATGAGCGGCGACGGATCGTGGTTTGAATCATTTGTGGCCAAGGAGGGCAAACCTGTCACCATTGCTGATGATAAAACCTACGGGGTTCGGGGAGAGAGTACGGTTTCGAGTCACTCTTCATGATGGCAAGTGTCATATTGACAAGGTCCTCTATGTTCTGAGATTGGCCAACAATTTTTTGTCAGTGACACAAATCCTGGACAGAAATATGGTTGTCAACTTTCGTGTTGAGAATGGAAAGAAGTGTTGTACAATTACCGGGAAGGGTAAGCGGTTGCAACGACTTCATATAAGCATGGCTTATTTGCACTAGATGCTATCTCTATTCCACATGTTGCCATGATTGTCTCTACCAAGGAGGCAACTTCCCTATGGCACAAGAGATATGGGCATCTTAGTTACGGCTACTTACTTGAGCTCGGCAAGTATGAGATGGTAAAGGGTCTTCCTTCCCTTTACGCCACATTGCCGGTGTGCTCGGTCGCTAGCGGGAAAGCGGCATAGAGTACCATTTGAGAAGAGCTCTACAAGAGCACGAAAACCTCCGGAGCTAATTCACACCGATCTATGCGGTCCTTTCACACCCAACGGTGTTGGAGGGAAGAGGTACTTTCGGTTATTCGTAGATGACTACTCACGAAAGATGTGGGTTTTCTTTCTCAAGCTGAAATCTGAAGCTTTCGCATTCTTCCAACAGTTCAAGAAATCCGTTGAGAAGGAGTCAGGGGCTTCTATTAAAACCCTCCGCTCAGATCGAGGGGGAGAGTTTACCTCTAATGAATTTTCTGCATTCCTAGATAAACATGGGATCAAGAGACAGGTTAACAACTGCCTATACTCCTCGGCGAGAATGGAGTTGCTTGAGAGAAGGAACCGTTCTATCATGGAAATGGTTCGTTGTATGCTCACGGGTGCAACTCTTGGGCAACAATATTGGGCGAAAGCTGTCACCAGCTGCGGTGTATCTTTTGAATAGGGCACCCACAAAGGCCCTAAAAGGAATGACTCCACGGGAAGCATGGAGTGGTCGAAAACCCTCCATATCTCATCTACGTATTTTCGGGTGTCAAGCTTTCATGCACATACCGAAAGAAAAAAGGAAGAAGCTAGATGAGAAAACAACGAGATGTATTTTTCTTGGATATTACGAGCACTCTAAAGGATATCGGTTGATAGATCCTTTGACCAAGAAAATTCATATCAGCGGAGATGTTGTCTTTGATGAAGCTTTCACATCACAGAGCACATCTACGGTACACCGAGGATATTGTGGAACCAAAGGAAGAGGAGATTCCTTCGTCAACACGAGACGGGAGGTCCTTCTACATCTTCTTCACCACCACCGAAGCGGAATCCTAAATGGTGTACAAATACAATCGAGAGATGCAAATTTATCCACTCCTCCCAATTTGAATTTGGATAGACCTCGTACACGCGAGTATGGCTCAAAGGGAAAGAGAAGCCGAGAAGCGGGTGAGGTTGATGATCTTTGTCAATCTTTTGAGGAACTTTACGTGACTCCAAGTAGAGAAGTTGAGGATATGGATATTGATGATGACGGGGCATTCATGTCTACCATAGATAGTCTTGGACCTGCATCAGTGCAAGATGCTCTTAGTGAGCCTCAGTGGAAGGCCGCTATGGATACGAGTATGAGTCTACGATGAAGAATAAAACTTGGAAGCTTGTTGATCTGCCTCATGGAAAGAAACCTATTGGCTGCAAATGGGTATACAAAGTCAAGTACAAGGCAGATGGAACAATTGATAAGCATAAAGCCCGTCTTGTTGCAAAGGGCTATGCTCAAAAGGAAGGCATCGACTATGAAGAAACTTTTGCACCTACTTCTCGGATGACCACAATTCGGGTTATGTGTGCTATGGCAGCACAATATGGGTGGAAAGTTCACCAAATGGATGTCAAAAGTGCCTTTCTTAATGGTGATCTCCAAGAAGAAGTCTATATGACTCGGCTGAAGGATTTGAAGTGGAAGGCCAACGACGAGAAAGTTTGCAAATTGGTTAAATCCTTGTATGGTCCGAAACAAGCTCCTCGAGCTTGGTATATAAAAATGGACAATCACCTAATGCGGCATGGATTTAAGAGATGTCCGTCGGATGCAAACCTCTATTTCAAGAAACGGGGTTACGAGATAGTGTTGCTTGTACTCTATGTGGATGATCTGCTCATTACGGGGAGTTCGGAAGATTTGATCTCTCTTGTCAAAAGAAACTTGTGCAAATCTTTTGAGATGACGGATCTTGGACTTCTCCATTCTTGTCTTGGTGCGGAATTCAGCCGGAAGGAGCACACCATCAAAGTGTCTCGAGAAAAAGTATGCCAAGACATTGCTCGATAAATATCGCATGGTGATTGCAAGCCAATGGCAACTCCTATGGAGAATGGACTTCGGTTATCGCGACATGATGACTCACCCCGGGTAGATGGCACTCTCTATCGACGGTTGATTGGGAGTCTCATATATCGACCAATACTAGGCCGGATCTCGTATTTCTTGTAAACTATCTTTCGAGGTTCATGCGGGAGCCTAAGATTACTCATTGGAAAGCGACAAAACGTGTTCTTCACTATGTCCGTGGTACTATAGAATATGGCCTAGAATACAAGAGGAACAACAAATTCTTCTTGCAAGGATACACGGACTCCGACTATGCCGGATCATTTGATGATCGCAAGTCAACTTACGGATACATTTTTCATACGGGATCCGGTCCTGTCTCTTGGCACGGCAAGAAGCAACGGTGGTTGCTATTTCTTCAACGAGAGGCAGAATATCGCGCCGCACGTGAAGGTGTGTGCGAAGTGATATGGTTACGTCGCATTCTAACAAGTATGGGCCATCCATCAAAATCTCCAATACACTTGTTTTGCGACAATCGGGGTGTTACGAACCTCGTCAAGAATCCGAGTCCATCATGAAAAAACAAAGCACATTGACACACAATGTCATTTCATTCGAGAGGAAGTTCCAAAGCACCGAATTCAGCTTCGCACATTCCCACCGATGCTCAAGTTGCGAGACATTTTCACTAAGGCACTTGGACGTGTCAAATTTGAATTGTTTCGCAACTCACTTTGTATTGCAAAATAATGTAAGGGGATGTTAGTATAGCTATTAGTTATTACATTACCCAAATAATGTAATAAAGGGGGATGTTAGCGTACTTTATGCTGTAGTTCATTATTTAGGCATATTGTTGTGCATTTGTTATTACGTTATAACAAATTGCTTTTGTTTGCTGGATTGGTTTGGCAACCTCCGACAATCCGTTGTTCTTTGTATTATTTAACACCTTGCTGTGAATAATGAAAACTAGTTCGCACATTAACAACCTTTTATGGGGTTATGTCGACAAATTTGGCGGGGTATTGTGGCCAAATGTTCGGGTTCCAGATTGCGCTTCCAATAATCACCCAATAACCTCCCTTCCAAAAGCGATATTAAGGATGTAAAAGCACAAATGATGGGTGAGGATGTAATTCGACAGCACTTCGTTGCTCCAAATGCTCCTCCCTCTTCTTTTTTTGAGGTGAGAAGACTCACCAATTTATAGACCTAGGGTCTCTCTCTTTGAATGCGCATGCAAGGGTGCCACTTGACTTGCTTGTCCTATTTTGGGATAAAATATTATTCCCTGATTTAGAGTCTCTTTGCATGAGGCCTCCATAATCAAGGCATGCATGACTGAAGTCTCTCTCTCTTATTTGAAGTCATTCCTCGCAATTGCATGCGCTGAAGGTGCAGTTAAGTGATGGGCCTATTGAGGTTTGAATTTTTGCCAGTCAAACCTGTTAATTGTCCCAGCCTGGGATGAATGTTGATAATCGTCCCTGGATGAGACGAATACCAGTTTGTAATAGTCCTGGGGTGGGACGAGTATGGATCAAAGTGCTAAAAGGTGCCAAATAGACCCTTGAATTTCCAAAATTATTGTAGGAGTGGTTAGGACCACTATTTAACCTCTAGGGGCTGCCCTAGGGGCTATGTATGTCAATTCGATCGGTGCTTGTCGTCACATAATCAAATTTGTGTTGTTTTAGTGTCTACAGATGTCCCTTTTTGGTATGGCTGTGTGTGGCATAGTGTTGAGAAAAAATAGATAACCAAAGCACTAATGATTAGGGTTTCTTAGTAACCTAACCAACTTTTGATGCCCCAAGTATGGAAAGGGCATGCATTCTTGAATCCTTGCTTTTGACGAGCTAAGGAGCTTAATTCAAGTGTTAACCTTTTTCAATGAGGTGTTACTTGATCTTGGACATTGTTCAGTCACAAATAGGCAAAGGGCACAACCTTTTGTCTGTGGAAACCTTGAGTTCATGATTCTAGAATGCCAAGTGTTTGATCAGCCTATGATTATTACTTGTTTGCTACCCCAAGCAGGGGCGTGATTGTCTTTGTCAATGATCCTTTGAATGCGTGTCATTTCTTTGATTGAGTGTGTTTTTGTTGATTGGTGACTAAGTGTGACTACCCCATCAAGCAACAAATCAATGAGGGAATGATCGACATGAGAAAAGCGACGAGTCGTTTGACCCAAAATGACTTAGGTAAGGGTGCCCTTAGTTGTTTTTCGTTGAATGCCTATGCAGTTTCCAAACATTTTCACCTGTTTTTGGTGGGTTTGAACCCTTTTTGTGACGCATTTTGGAGTTGAAATTATCGAAAATCCATCCTCCCATGGAGCGGTCTAGCTATGGTAGCCTTCTTAGGGAGTGGGATAGTGACAATTTGTGACCCCAACGTCTATTTTGGATGCCAAGAATGTTAGGCGCAAAGGTGCCTTCGTTCGGCAATGTTATTGCTATTTTTTGTGCATTTTGGTGCAGTTTTTGAATTTCTTGCTCTGTAATCATCCCTGGGTGGGATGAATACCATTTTAGTAATCGTACCAGGGTGGTACAAGCACTAACTAGAGCATTCATCCCAGGGGGAAATGATTACAGACCTAAAAGCCTATTTAAGGACCAAAACTAGGGTTTGGGCTCATTTGCATTTGTTTTTCTTGGTGTTTTGGAGCTGTGAGGAGGTGGAGGTCGAGTTCGCGTAGTGGAGCGCTATAAAATTTCTCAAACACCATGAGTTCATAGACCGGATCATCAAGTGGCGGAGCCGAAGCGAGACCGGTGAGTGATCCTCCTCTTTGTTGTGTGCTTGTTTCAGTTTACAGTTTTAAAACCGCACTTGTTTTCTTTTGTATTTTGTTTTTCGATTTAAAAATGAAAACCCTAGTTAAATGTTTGTTATTTTTGTGTGAATTTGTGTTTTGTAGTGATTTGTTAGAACTATGATCAAAATCCTAGTTAAAACCATGTTTTGTTTTTTTTGTTGTAAGCTAAAAAAAGAAAACCCTAGTCTAAACTAAGATTGAAAACTTAGCGTAAAAAAATGTGTTTATGTTGTTTTCTGTTGTTTATCAGTTTTAGACGAATGTTAAACCCTAGGAACTGAAAAATTTTATTGTGTGTTGTATTTGTTAGTTTGACAGTAAAATGAAAACCCTAGGTTAAATTTTTATTTTTGTTTAACTAGAGTTAGAAACCCTAGTTGTTATATTATTTTGTTTGTTGTTGTTCATCAGTTTAGACTAAGGTCAAACCCTAGGTTAACTGTTTAATTTTGTTTTTTTTTTTTTTGTTAGTTTAGACTAGGATGAAAACCCTAGGTTAACTGTTTGTTGTATTTTATTTTATTTTTTTGTCAATTTAGACTAGGATGAAAACCCTAGGTTAACTGTTTTTTGTAATTTTTTTTTTTTTTTTGTCAGTGTAGACTAGGATGAAAACCCTAGGTTAACTATTTTTTGTAGTTTGTTTTTTTTGTCAGTTTAGACTAGGATGAAAACCCTAGGTTAACTGTTTGTTGTATTTTTTTTTTTTTGTCAGTTTAGACTAGGATAAAAACCCTAGGTTAACTGTTTTTTGTATTTTGTTTTTTTTGGTCAGTGTAGACTAGGATGAAAACCCTAGGTTAACTATTTTTTGTAGTTTGTTTTTTTTGTCAATTTAGACTAGGATGAAAACCCTAGGTTAACTGTTTGTTGTATTTTGTTTTTTTTTCCAGTTTAGACTAGGATGAAAACCCTAGGTTAACTATTTTTTGTAATTTTTTTTTTTTGGTCAGTGTAGACTAGGATGAAAACCCTAGGTTAACTGTTTTTTGTAGTTTGTTTTTTTTTGTCAGTTTAGACTAGGATGAAAACCCTAGGTTAATTGTTTGTTGTATTTTGTTTTTTTTTGTCAGTTTAGACTAGGATGAAAACCCTAGGTTAACTATTTTTTGTAATTTGTTTTTATTTGTCAGTGTAGACTAGGATGAAAACCCTAGGTTAACTATTTTTTGTAGTTTGTTTTTTTTTTTTGTCAGTTTAGACTAGGATGAAAATCCTAGGTTAACTGTTTGTTGTAGATTGTTGTTTTTTGCCGGTTTAGATTAGGATGAAAACCCTAGGTTAATTGTTTGTTGTAATTTGTTTTTTTTGGTCAGTGTAGACTAGGATGAAAACCCTAGGTTAACTGTTTGTTGTATTTTGTTTTTTTTTTGTCAGTTTAGACTAGGATGAAAACCCTAGGTTAACTGTTTTTTGTAATTTTTTTTTTTTTTTTGGTTTTGTATTTTTTATCAGTTTGATTTTTAGAGTTAAAAAACCCTAGGAACTGACAAATGTGTTTGTGATTTTTTTTTTTGTTTGTCAGTTATTGATCAGTTTGAACTTAGAGTTAAAAACCCTAGGAACTGACAAAGTGTTATTTGTTTATTTATCAGTTTGAACTAGAGTTAAAAACCCGAGGAACTGACAAATTTGTTTTAGAATGTTTTGTTTTTTTGTTTTTGTACTGTACATTTATTAAATGTTTTTGTATTTAGATAGTGTGTATGTTTGTTGTAGTGTTGTACAATTTTGCATTTGATTTTGTCATGTTTTAATGTTTTTTTTTGTTTTCTTTTGCAGGTTGTGAAGAGTCGATACCGTGTACCTACAGTTTTTTTTTAAGCATGGGAGGCGCTGACTGTGGCTGACTGGGAGTGGCTTGATGCCCTTGGTCTCAAGCAGGTGACTCGGCTAGAGCCTGCGGTGGGGTATTAGGCCTATCTGACGGATCTAATCAACTTGTGGGATCCCCAAACCAATACCTTTCATCTCCCAACAGGGGAGATGATAGTGACTCTTGAGGATGTCTATCGAATTCTACGGATTCTGATAGATGTGCTGTCGATTTGGACTACTCCACGGGATCAGTAGATGGTTTTGCTGACACGGTGCTTCAGGTATGGGGTGGATATGGGGGTGGATAGTCCGGTGGAGTGGGCAGAGGGGGATTACCTAATTTGTGGTATCTTGGTGTGATGGTGGCTAGAGAGGGGTGTGTTGGGGGTGAGGCATGCATTACTGATGACCCTTATCTCCAAAATGCTACTACCCAACTCCTCAGGTGTGAGGTTCCCTTGGAACCTATTTGAGGTAGTGTTCAGATTGGTTGAGTTTCTGATAGAGGCACCTGTGATTATGAGGTAGGGACAGATGCTTCTAGCATAGCTTTATGATGAGTTGTACGTGGTTCGCTACCAGAGGAAAAATGGGATTGGGTGCAGCTACCTGTTGTAGTGTTGGGGTTGGTATCACATAGTTGTAGAGTGACCATAGAGTTTGCCATGGACCATGCGGGTAGACATGGTTGACAGGGAGATCGGGTATGCGGCTCTGTGGTAGCGGTCTAAGGAGCAGGGGCAGAGTTGGTGGTGGGTAGGTGTTGTAGGGCACTATGTCGATGCCTTCATTTGGCTTGCTTCAAGGGAGGTGTTCTGGAACCCATACCGGCATTGTCTAGCCTATCCTGAGGCTGGAGAGTGGCTTCAGTGGGTGTGCAGAGGGAGATGGCTAATCGGACGACACGGGACTGAGCAGGAGTACTTCCCATACGTCTGAGTGATGTGATAGTTTGGGGTGCACTAGGGGTTTCCTGGTGAGCCCTTGATCTATCAACATCGAGGTGATGAGAGGACTATTACCTGGTCGATCATCGAGTCGCTGGGTGAGGAGTCAGATCTTATGATCGATGGCCCTGACATGGACAACATCGGGACGACCGCTGAGTATGACCAGTGGTGGACATTGTGGTAGTGATGAGGCGAGGGTCCTCTAGGGGTTCCAGAGGTGGCAATAGTAGGTGGTGAGGGTACAGAGGCATCGAGAGAGGGTTGGGGGATCTGCTCGAGGATGCAGACATGGTGGAGGTTGACAGGTTTGGGGGGGATGATTTTGGGGTTCCAGAGCATCCGGATACGTAGGATGTCTAGAAGCAATGGGAGCCAGAGCAGCATGTCATCTTGGACATGCCTATGCCTCAAGCAGTCCTAGAGGGTGTGGAGGTGAGGCATCATGTAGATATAGCACGATTGGAGGATCTACTTTAGAGACGGGATGAGGAGCTTGGGGATGCTCTGTAGGAGAGGTATCTCCTACAAACTTAGTTGTTAGAGCAGGAGAACGCTTTGGCTGTGTACCACCAATGGGATGGGGACACAGATGCTACACGGGAGATGGATCTCTTATGAACTCAGTTGGCATAGTGCGATGATGTAGTAGCTGCGTACCATCGGTGGTAGATGGATCTATTTCTTCATCGAATGGATCTGGAGGTAGAGATCACCCGCCTCGGTGGGTGGTTACCTGAGCTCCCTAGCAGTGGGTCTTCACGCTAGACGAGAGACAGCGATACTGAGCAGTCAACATCTTCTCGTCGTAGGCGGCTGGATGAGGGGGGTGCTAGTGGGCATGATGCGGGGGCTAGCAGCAGCTGCCCTGAGAGGTCCCATAGGACCCACACCACGGGGGGTAGTTCTCGTTGCACCGATCCTATATGATCATGGTGTCAGATGCCCTAGGCTTAAGGTTTTTTGAGTTTTTGCTTTGTTTTGTGAGGTCAGAGGACTGACTTATTGTAGCCTGCGATCATGTTGACGATATATATATACATGACTTTTCTTTTTGGTGATACACTTGTCATGATTTATTTGTTCTGTTTATGCACATTTATTTATGATGATGTATGCATGTGTTATTATGAATGTGATGTTTCTAATTATATGATGTATGCATATGGAATGAATGAAATGATTTGTTGATAACTTGTCGATGGCACCATTGACTATATAGGATTTACTGACTTTCTATACTATGTGATTGCTCTGTGGAATGACTTTGCATATGGTAATTTTGTTTTGGTATTTTTAGTATTTTATGATTTTGATGTAAGTAATGAAATGTACCAGTTGTTTTAAAATGTAGTTAAGGTTTTCTAAGATTCAAATGTTTTAACTAACTAGCCAAGACTGTACATTTATCTCACAAGAATTTTTGAACAAGGTACGAATCAGACATGAGTTTGACCAAGTTATTTCACATCCTTGTGTGTGCAATTGAGTTCGTTTATGTGGTATTTGTCAGGATACTGCCAGTTCCAGATAGGCTGTCAACCAAACCTGTATTGAGGTTCACCTAATTAGCTCCACTAACTCTGTTGTTGTATTTGATAAGATTAATCCACGGGACAATCTAAGGTACCATAAGCTAGCTCATCCACATGCAAACATTGGTCTGCTCACATGCAAATCTAATGTGATAGACATATCGTCATGCGTTTAGGATACCGGAATTGTCAGTTAGGTTGTCCACCAAACCCATAATCAGGATCACCTAGATGGTTTTTTGAATGCTGAGAATTTCATGGATTCAAGTTCAGGCATCTTTCAGGTGTTCAACTTGTTGGGATACTTGCTCGTATACATAGTGATGAAAACCACTTGTTTATTTTTCTCTTTTGTTGTTATTTTTGAGCAAGGACTTTGAATAGTGGTGATAACCACTGTTATTTGATTTTGCATTATAGGTTGTAAATTTTAGCTCGTAGGTTTTTAGCTTGTGGATGGCATTGATTCTTTTGGTCTTGGGGATGACTACCCATCCTGTTCAGGGACGTGTAGTACAAATCCTTATGACCTTTGGGAATAAAATGTGATTGGGGATGTTATTATGTAAGGGCATTGATCTTTCAGGCCTTGGGGATGACTACCCATCCTTGTCAGGGGTATGTAGTATGAATCCTTACGATGTTTTGGAAGTTTGTGATGATGGATTGTTGGAATTTTGTTTGTAACTAGCATTGATCCTTTTAGGCCCTGGGGATGACTACCCATCCTTGTTAGGGGCGTGTAGTATGAATCCTTACAACTTCGAGGATCAAAGGTGTTTTGGGATTTTATGATTATGGATTATTGGAATTTTGGTTGTAAATGGCATTGATCCTTTTAGGCCTTGGGGACGACTACCCATCCTTGTCAGGGGCATGTAGTACGAATCCTTACGACTTTGAGGATCAAAGGTGTTTTGGGATTTTTATCAGTGGTGAAAACCACTTTTTATCATGGTGTATTGGAGGGGGAAGAGCTTTTCCTTTTGTCAATTCTCAGCATTCTTGAACCATTCGCACAGGGGGATGAACAGGTTAACCTTTCGCCTATGGTACCCTATACTGCTTTGTAGGTTTCTCTTGCGTTCACACAACTTGGGAATTATTTTATGTGTGTTAACTTGTGTAGGGATATTATGTAATGAAGTATGATCCAAGTAAAACTCTACCCTTGTAAAATCTGTTTGACTTTGTACATTTTTTGGCTAAAAATTTAAAGACAGTTGAATGATGAAAACCCTAAATACATTAGGAGACAACTGACTATGCTAAAAATGTGGACGATGTTATTTTGGAATGACGTGTTGATAAAATGGATTGAAGGTGGAAAATTATGGAATTGCCTGGCAATTACAGTCTATGGTGCTTGTGACATGTATGACCAACAAATATGCAATGTATGTATGTGATGCCTAATGCAATTTATTATGTTTTGTGTTTTGATTTTTAAGAGTATGTGTTGGTCCAAAATCTGCCACAGGAAAGGATTTTACAAATGCACCCTAGACCCGGCCAACATTGAAAGGCTGGAAGCAAGAAATGGCTCCCAGACCAATCTCCAGAGTGGGCTGGTTCCCTTTACTAATCTAAATTTCTGTTTGAAGATAAGGGTTGCTGGAAAGAAATTAAAAGTTGCAGAAAGAAATGGAAATATGGCCGCAGGCCGGAGTTATGGGATCGGAAGAACAACAACAGAAAACTTAAAGTGCAGCAACAACAAGCAACATAAGATAATGACTCAACTCTCACACAACTGTATGCAGAAAATCTCTCCAGGATTACACTCCAGGAATCATATCCTTACAAGCAGGATTCAAATCCAATATGCATAATTTGAATGTAACAACACTTAAGGAATATAAATTCTATTAGAAATGCAAAAGGAACAGAAAAGACAATCACCCAAACAACTGCTTGAAAAATCCGAAGCCAATACTTTATTCTTGCAAATGCACTTCCAGTTTTTAGCAAAACTTCCAACCTTTCGAAATGAGAATTACATTGGTTTTTATAGAGGTCCGTCCTCTTTGCAGCATTAAATATTTTAAACCGACCTTCTTGAGATCTACAATTATGCGAAGGAAACGAGGAACATGATCCCCTTAATTGCAGTCTCGAAGAAGCAAAAATTAAATGCAATGAGATAATCGCGGGCACCTTCATTAAATTCGTTTTTCAAACATGTGCATGCAATTGTTAAATCAATCCACGAACAGCAACTTCGAACCAATAAACCCTTTAATTTTGGTGGCCTGGGCACTCTTCGACCTTAACCGCATCGGAAATCCACAAAGCATTTAATTCGGGGCAGCATTTAATCATCGAAACCCAAAAAAACCTTCTCGGCCGTTCATACTTGTGTTTTGGCGGGAAACTTGCAGTCGCAACGCGACGGTCGCGAAAACGCGACGGGTCGCGAAATCGCGACATATTATAATGTCGTACGCTTTGACCACCTTTGACTCACGAAAATGGCACCTGTAGCGATATCGCTACGTCTTCGGCTTCCTCTTCTCCATCGCAAGCTTGTTCCGTGAAAACGGAACATGTAGCGATTTCGCTACATGTTTCCGTCGTTGGCTCCTTCCTGTGCTCTGCCCCACGAAAACGGAACATGTAGCGATTTCGCTACATGTTTCTTCTCTCCGTACCAATCACCATTTTTCATCGCGATTCGCTGACATGTCAGCGACGCGCTGCAAGTTTTCGACTTTGCCTTTGAAGCCGACCGACCCGCGATTTCGGAACACGTCGCGATATCACGACGGTTCCGCCCAACCTGCCTGCGTTGACTGCGTTGACCGCGATTCTGCAACATGTCAGCGCATCGCTGCAGTTTTTTGACTTAACCATTTTTTGCTCAATTTTTCTCCTTTTTTCGCCCAAGCTGCATCAAAGCTGATATCAAAGGTCAGATTTCCAACAATACACTAATGCATTAATCAATGAGAATCAATGTGGCAAAAATGCCAACATTCTTGGCGGCTCGCGGGGTATACAGCTCGCTGTATGCAAGAATCCAGGCCTTAGTCCATTGGGCACAGAGTCATATTGGAACTGTAAACTAGCTACTGCAAAACATGTCAGAGGACTGCTGCAAAACTTCTTCTGCTGCTGAAAACTAGAACCGGAAGAACCTGCATAGAAGCGGTTATAAACTGAAGAAATGGAATGTGATGGTGAAGTGAGCTCCTGCGATTGCACAAGTGGTGACTGCAATGGAGTGATGTGGAAGTAAGCAAGTGATGAGATAGACATAACAACATCATGTTGATACACTACCAGCGGCAATAGATGGAATGAACGAATGGATGGAACAGAAGTGGAAGTTTTGAAGCGTGAAATGAAAATGAACTAAGCTGGAAAATAAATGCTTTTTAAAACAAAAACAAACTGAGAAGAAAGGGATAAGAAGAAACGGGAAAAATAGAAAAGGGGAGAAGAAACAACAGTCGTGGCTTATTCTTATTGTTTTTATATTGCAAGAAGAAAGAAGCAAAAGAAGGAAGAGGAAGAAGGAAGAAAGGAAATAGAAAGCAGGGGAGGGAAAAGAAGAATTCTTTGGAAGCCACAAACTATCGGGAAAGGAAGGACAAAAGGGAAACAAACACCTACAGCCCACAAGCAACAAGAGCCAAGGTGACAACAAAAGGCAACACATATATACATACTCTTTTCTTCTTCTTCACTTCCTCTTTATATATATATATATATATATATATATATATATATATATATATATATATATTTTTATATACTATATACATAAGTTTACGACATGATTGGCATGTCGCCACCACAAACCCGATCTCAGGAGTTATCCGATAAATCTGCAATGTCCCGCCCAGATTTGGTCATACTTGAGTCGGTCCCTGAAATTGGGTTGGCTTCTTCCTGTAGTTCTCCCTTCGACAGTGGCAGTGTCATGATTCAAGAAGTTGACTATCTGCTCATTATCTTCAACGACTTGCCCAAAAGACTTGCATAATGTTGCTCCTGCCCCATATTTGGATTTAACCCCATCAAAATATAGCTGCCATAAATGATCTGTGACAACATTCTGATCAGCTTGATTAGGCAATTCCTGCTTCATGTCACTCTCAGGATTTTGGATGGCATAACAGCCGATTTCAGTTTCCAGCATGGCATTAAAATTAAGCATAGAAAACTGATCATCCAACTGAAGATTATTTAAAACTTCATTCAGCAAAACAGAGTCTTCAGACTCGTCAGTAAGCATGTAAACAGATTGCACTTCCTTTTCTGTTTCTTCCAACTTTTCAATGTGAAAAGAAGAAGGCTTTTCATTTTGAATCCTGAGACGCCTACCCTTGACAGGAATTTCTAAATGGGAATAATCTAGTGCCAAATAACCCCCTAACTTGGCGGTAAACTCCCTAGATAAACACATACTAAAGTAGGGCTCTAAATCAACCACAACAATTTCTTGGATAACAGTAACTTGGGGCATTGTATGCAGAGTAATTGGAACATCCTTAATCACACCCACTATTTTTACAGGCGTACCATCTAATTGTAGAACTCCAGGACTACTCCGTGTGTACTCCATTCCCATTGCTTCACAGACTCCCTTGGGCATTACAGTTGTGGCAGCACCAGAGTCGATCATACAATTATGGACAATCCAACCCTCTATGTGCAATGACAAATAAAATGGAGGTGGCCTATTTTTTCCAGTAGCAGAGGTGGTTAAAGTTTGTGCATATACTGTCTGGGTAGGACCTTTTTCATTATCCTTGATAGATTTTAATGATTCCTGTAATAAGTCTACTTGGCCTGGCAACTGCAAAGCATCATAGAGGCTTACCTTAGCAGGGGTCTTTTTAAGATCATCAACAATGTTGTATGAAACTGTAGCAGAATTTTTCGTAGTCTCAAAAGGTTGCTCAAATCTGGTCCTGTACTGTTGTGTATCTTCCACTCTTAACCTCTTGGTCAGTGATGGATACTTCAATTTTTCACGTGCCTGCTCCTCTGCTTCTGACCTTACTGGTGCAGCTGCTGCCTTTTCTTGAACTCTGTTAAAAGTTGGATCTTTGGGCAAAGGCTTTGGAGCTAGCACAGGAGCTTTCACTGGCCTTTTCACTTCAGCCGGTACTCTTAACGGCTCTAAGTCAGCAGGATCAACATTCATAGGCTTCTTTCCAGTCCTTGTTAGAACTGAAACTTGATCTTCCACTGCAGTCATCAAATTATAACCAGCTTCTGAGATCATATTAACATGGTCACCTGAGGAGCTGGCCGCCAAGGTCTGCACATAATTTAAGTGAACCATACATGTATCCTCTCCGTGAGGATCATTACAAGTCGAGCACCAATATACTCCATCTGCATGGGCTGCATCTTCATTTGCTAGAACAGCTAAGCCCTTTTCAGGTGCTTTGCTTGTGGAGGCGACTTGATCTCTAGTAATTTGAGGAGGTTGAAATCTCCTTGGTTGGAAATCTCTCTCAGCCTGCTTCCTCTCAATGAGTGTGATCTTATTTCCCATGGCTCTAATGGCAGAATTTGCAGACTTAACCTCTTGCAATAATGCTGTATATGGATCAGGGTTTGCAGGTGCGGGAGGTGCTGGTAAGGGCAAAGGAGTTGGTGGTGCTGGCAAAGCTGGAAATGCAGTGGAAACGGGAGATGGTTGAATGCTGGGTGCAGGGAGCGGTAAAGGAGTTAAAGCAGGCAATTGAGGAGCTGGAACAGTTGCAACCTGAGGTGCTTTAGAACTCCATGATGGTGTAGGATACATAGCTGGCATGGGGTGTGGTTGTGAACCATATAAATATTGAGGCAAATCTGGAATAAGAGGCATAGTTACCTTTGGAGGTAGTCTTCCTACAGCAACCAGATCAGCTTCTGCTTTAATTGCTTGTTCAAAGATTTCTGGAAACGTTACCACATTAGACTGTCGAACCGCCCAGCCGATATCTGAGTGAAACGCTCCGAGGTAGTACATCGCAACTAATTCATCGACAGGCCGAATACCATCGGGAATCCTTTGCCAAGTTCCGGTAAACCGGACATTAAAATCGGGTATCTCTTCTTGTGGATGTCTCTCGTATGACGATAAACTGATTTAACAATGAGAAAGGGTCAGCCTGTTCATGAAAATGTTTCACCAGCAAATCACCAAACTGATCCCATGATGTTATGGTGCCGGGAGGCAGAGTTCTGTACCAAAACAGCAGTTTACCTCTCAAAGAACACACTAACAATTTGATCATTACATCTTCATCGGTAATGTCATGGATAGAAGCCAGAGAAGCCACATCATTTATGTGCTCATAGGCTATTTTACCAGTACCATCGTAAGTGGGCAAAGCCTTCAGTGCAGCCTGTGGTACTGGATTCTGAGCCTGTAGATTCAAGGCTCCAGTGCTGTTCCATGCCAAGAATTTTTTGGGTGGAGGAAATTGTGCCATTGGTGGAACTTGTAGGGGTGCAACACTAGCAACAATACTGGGTATTTGTACAGCAGAAGATGGAAGGGACGAGGAAACTAATCTAGAATGCTCACCACTTCTCGAACTATCAAGCTCAAAAAACTGAACAAGATCGCCAAATTTCTTTGACTGTGATCTTGTGATCATGAAGTATTTCTGGGTTCAGCAGGTTACCAAAAACAACAGAGTCACCAAATGCTCTAATTTACAGTCTGAAGGCGAACATTAAACCTTCGACCCTATGGGATCTTTTAGAGACAAATAAAATCTGTCCCACCGGGCGTGCCAAAAATTGTTGGTCCAAAATCTGCCACAGGAAAGGATTTTACAAATGCACCCTAGACCTGGCCAACATTGAAAGGCTGGAAGCAAGAAATGGCTCCCAGACCAATCTCCAGAGTGGGTTGGTTCCCTTTACTAATCTAAATTTCTGTTTGAAGATAAGGGTTGCTGGAAAGAAATTAAAAGTTGCAGAAAGAAATGGAAATATGGCCGCAGGCCGGAGTTATGGGATCGGAAGAACAACAACAGAAAACTTAAAGTGCAGCAACAGCAAGCAACAGAAGATAATGACTCAACTCTCACACAACTGTATGCAGAAAATCTCTCCAGGATTACACTCCAGGAATCATATCCTTACAAGCAGGATTCAAATCCAATATGCAGAATTTGAATGTAACAGCACTTAAGGAATATAAATTCTATTAGAAATGCAAAAGGAATAGAAAAGACAATCACCCAAACAACTGCTTGAAAAATTCGAAGCCAATACTTTATTCTCGCAAATGCACTTCCAGTTTTTAGCAAAACTTCCAACCTTTCGAAATGAGAATTACATTGGTTTTTATAGAGGTCCGTCCTCTTTGCAACATTAAATATTTTAAACCGACCTTCTTGAGATCTACAATTATGCGAAGGAAACGAGGAACATGATCCCCTTAATTGCAGTCTCGAAGAAATAAAAATTAAATGCAATGAGATAATCGCGGGCACCTTCATTAAATTCATTTTTTAAACATGTGCATGCAATTGTTAAATCAATCCACGAACAACAACTTCGAACCAATAAACCCTTTAATTTTGGTGGCCTGGGCACTCTTCGACCTTAACCGCATCGGAAATCCACAAAGCATTTAATTCGGGGCAGCATTTAATCATCGAAACCCAAAAAAACCTTCTCGGCCGTTCATACTTGTGTTTTGGCGGGAAACTGCGCAGGTCGCGAAAACGCGACGGGTCGCGAAAACGCGACGGGTCACGAAATCGTGACATATTATAATGTCGTACGCTTTGACCACCTTTGACCCACGAAAATGGCACCTGTAGCGATATCGCTACGTCTTCGGCTTCCTCTTCTCCATCGCAAGCTTGTTCCGCGAAAACGGAACATGTAGCGATTTCGCTACATGTTTCCGTCGTTGGCTCCTCCCTGCGCTCGGCCCCGCAAAAACGGAACATGTAGCGATTTCGCTACATGTTTCTTCTCTCCGTACCAATCGCCATTTTCCGTCGCGATTCGCTGACATGTCAGCGACGCGCTGCAAGTTTTCGACTTAATGCCTTTGAAGCCGACCGACCCGCGATTCCGGAACACGTCGCGATATCGCGACGGTTCCGCCCAACCTGCCTGCGTTGACTGCGTTGACCGCGATTCTGCAACATGTCGGCGCATCGCTGCAGTTTTTTGACTTAACCATTTTTTGCTCAATTTTTCTCCTTTTTTCGCCCAAGCTGCATCAAAGCTGATATCAAAGGTCAGATTTCCAACAATACACTAATGCATTAATCAATGAGAATCAATGTGGCAAAAATGCCAACAGTATGAATGGAAGTGAGATGTAATTTTTTTGTTATTTTTTATTATCTTTTGTTTTTGTTTGTTTTTGAATATTTGTTTTCGACCAAGCAATTGTGGGAACCCTTGGGGATTTTGGTTTGACCAAAGGGTTTATGAACACCTTTGGGGCATTTGAGGTTGACCAAGCGATTGTGAGAGTCCTTGGAGCTTTTTAGGTTTGACCAAGCGATTGTGAGAATCCTTGGAGCTTTTTGGTTTAACCAAAGGGATTATTGATACCTTTGGGGTGTTTTAGGTTGACCAAGCGATTGGTTGAATCCTTGGAGCATTTGGTTTTGACCAAAGGGTTTATTGATATCATTGGGGCATTTTAGGGTTGACCAAGCGATAGCTGGCATCCTTGGACCATTGTAGGTTGACCAAGCGATTGTGATAATCCTTGGAGCTTTTGGTTTTGACCAAAGGGTTTCTTGATACCTTTGGGGTGTTTTAGGGTTGACCAAGCAATAGCTAGCATCCTTGGAGCATTTTAGGTTGACCAAGCAGTTATGAGAATCCTTGGAGCTTTTTGGGGTGGGCCATGTCTCTCTAAATGTGGAATGGCCTCAAATGACTGATGTTCAAGGGTTATGGTTCCTTGATTCCTTCAAGAGAGGTGAGCTGGTATGTTCCAGGTCTTATTTTACTATCAATTACATAATGACCTAACCAATTTATAGCAAATTTGTCCCTGAGATGGGTCGACAAGTTAGAGTTTTGTTGGTTCTCTTTTAAGACCAAGTCACCAACCTGAAAGTCCCTAAGATACGTAAATGCTCGAGAGCGTTGACGCGTTGTTCATTGATCAACGTAAGTTGGTCTAACTGGGCCTGTCGTGCTGTGTCATCATCACTGAACTCTTGCATTGAGATGCGCAGGGAAGGTATTTCCAACCCGAGAGGCATGACTGCCTCGGAGCCATACACCAGCAAAAATGGAGTTGCCCTCATGGGCATCCGAATACTAGTGTGATAAGCCCACAAGGCAAGCAAGATTTGAATGTGCCAATCCTTATGACTATCTATGACCATATTTTTGAGGATAGCGACTAGCATTTTGTTTGACGCCTTTGCTTGCCCATTTTCCTGCGGATAATAAGGTGTTGAAAAACTGTGTTGAATTTTGTACTTTATTGTCAAAGCACGCACATATTTGTTCTTGAATGATGTCCCATTATCCGATATGATCTTGGATGGAATACCAAAATGACATATGATGTTATGCAAAATAAACTGCACAATGCAGGGTCTAGTCATAGAGGTTAGCGAAATTGCTTCCACCTATTTGGTGAAGTACTCTGTGGCCGTTATGATGAACGTGTGACGACCTGATGACACAGGGGAGATCTTTTCGATTAGATCCAAGCCCCACTGTGAAAATGGCCAAGCTGATTGGATCGATTGCAAGGCCTGAGAAGGTACATGTGTCAAATTAGCATGGTTTTGACACTTCATGCACTTCTTTACATATGCACAACAATCTTGCTCTAAAGATGGCCAATAATAGCCCATGTGGAGAATGTGCTTTGTGATGGCCATACCGCTGAAGTGGCCATCGCATGTACCATCGTGCGCTTGGGTGATCACCCAAGCGGACTCTTGTTGGTCCAAGCAACGGAGGAGGATCCCTTCGTAGCTTTGATGGTACAAAACATCTCCTAACAAGACATGTTTTTCCGCTTTCTATTTAAATTATCTTTTTGTGACAAGAGTCAATCCAATTGGGAGGTTACCTAGCTTGAGGTAGTCTCTTATGGGTGCATACCAATATTGGTGATCAGAAACCTCGATGGTATGAACGACCAATCCCTATCATAGTTCATCCATAGCAAAAGATGAGCAGGAAAAAACATGTAAGAATAGCGTTGTGTTGCTATTAAGAGGGGTCGAGGAGAACAAGCACCCCTAGTCGGCATGATTCAGATAATCACTAATTCGAGAGAACTTATCTTGAGATGGTTCAATCTGGATCAGGTGGATTTCTGGCGTTAGGTCAGAGCTTGCACGCTCCATTGCGGATTGCGATAATGTTTTAACTTGAATGGTTCTCATTTCACTAGAAGGGTCTTGCGGGATTAGTGACCCCAAGGAGGCCATAGTATCTACAAAATGATTCGATGATTGAGGTAGTGCCTCGATGTCATACCATTCAACCTTTGCCATGAATTTGTCCACAAGGGCTTTGTAGGCTTGCAAAACTGGGCATTTACATTGGAATACCCCTTTTACTTGGTTGACAATTAAGAGCGAATCACCAAAGATGTTCAAGCATTTGATGTTCATGGTGATTGTTGTTTGAAGACCTATGAGCAAGGCTTCATATTCTGCATTGTTGTTGGTGCATAGGAAATCTAATTTAAATGATAGAGGCATTGGATCCCCTTGTGATGTGAAGAATACAATTCCTGTGCCACCCCTTGCTCACATTTAGAACCATCGAAGAATAGGGTCATGTCGGCCTGTGACTCAGGCTCATTAGAATCTAGCGATTTTGAAACATGGAAGACCCCATCATCAGGTAGCTCTATGGTCAGAGGCTGATTGTCTTGAAGAGGAACCTCTGCTAGTTGATCGACGATGACTTGACCTTTGATGGACTTCTTTCCAATGAATTCGATGTCAAACTTTGTCAACAACATGATCCATTTCACCGTGTGGCTACTATGATAAGTACGAATCATCATGTATCACAATGGATTCTCCTTAGACACAACATATGTCATATTGCTCAACATGTAGTGGCACAACTTTTTGGTAGCTAACAACACTGCCAAGCATATCTTCTCGACGTATGCATAGTTAATTTCATAACTGACCAGGGTGCGGCTAAGATAGTAATTAGCCTATTCTTTATGTAGTTCATTTTTTTGGGCTAGCATGGCGCCCAGTGCCACCTCAGTAGCTAAGATGTATAAGTAGAACGACACTCCTAGTCTAGGTGGTGCCAATACTGGTGGTAAAGCCAAGTATTGTTTGATGTCATCAAAGGCTGACTGGCACTTGTCATCCCAGTGAAATGCTACCCCCTTGTGCAATAATTTATTCATGGGTCGGCACTTGTCAGATAGTTGTGCTATGAAGAACTTGATTGACGCGACCTTTCCCTATAGGCTTCTGAGCTGCTTGATGGTGGTTGGGGGAAGCATTTCAAGGATTGCCTTGACTTTGTTTGTATCTACCTCGATTCCTCATTTTGAGACTATGAAACCCAAGATTTTTCCAGATGTGATGCCAAATATGCACTTCTTGGGTTTTAGTCTGACTTTATGTTGAATGAGGCGATCAACGATCTTGCTTAAGTCATCGAGATGATCTGGGCGCAAAAGATATTTGGCCAACAAACCATCAATGTAATCTTCCAAAGTTTTATGCATGTGATTGTGGAAGATGTATGTCATGGCACGTTGGTAGGTGGCGCCAGCATTTTTAAGGCCAAGGGGCATGACCTTATAACCAAATGCCCCCCAAGGCATTGTGAATGCCATTTTTAGTTGGTCCTCGGGATTGATACAAAACTGATTGTATCTTGAGAAACCATCCATGAGGGAAAGCATTTTGTGGCCTGTTGTAGCGTCTACCAATGCGTCGATTCTAGGTAAGGGGAAATCATCCTTAGGACTCGATTTGTTTAGGTCTTGAAAATCAATGCATATGCAAATCCTCCCATCTGGCTTTTTGATAGGCACCATGTTAGACAACCATGGTGGGTAATCCACGTAGATGACAAACTGTGCATCCAATAGCTTTTGTAACTCGTATTTGATGATTAAGGCTACTATTGGGTGCATCTTACATAGTTTTTGCTTAATTGGCTTGACTATCGGATCAAGCGTTAGATTATGCGTGACTAGCTGCAGGTCTAGCCTCGACATGTCTTTGTAGGACCATGCAAAAACCTCCTTCTTTGCTTTGAGAAGGGCAATGTAATCGGCTTGCTCTTCGAGGGATAGACTTAACCCTAGCTTGATGATTTGCAAATTCATTGGATCAGAGCTGATGTCTATGTCAGTCATCTCTTCAACTGACATATGGGACCCATACTCCAACTAGTGTGGAGTTGGGATCAGGTGAATATCATTTGCTAAATTTAGATCTACGTTCGGAACTTCGGGTTCCTCTTCAGTATGGAAGACATCTTGAGTCTGTCCTGGGGTGAAATGGAACATCCCACCACAAGGCCAGTACTCGATGGGGATGGTGGTGTGTTAGCGTGATCCTATTCTATAGCATCCAGGTCTAGATGCAATGACCGTGTTGGGTCGGATGGGTTATGGATGGGGGCGGTTAAGTCAATGGAGATCATGTTAATGAAATGATTTTGATCTCCATTACCGGGGGTGTGGTGAATTGCACATCCTAGGTTATCTTTGTGCTCCGGATCTGGCTTTGTGGGTACTGGCACAAATGGATCGGCCCTATGTGCGGATATAAGGACAGGGTTTGCCCATGGCACTGATGACTCTATAGGATCTCTGGGTGGAAGGCGCTCTCTATATGTCTAAAGTGGCAGGTGCAGTAATTGGTTCAACTGCACCTGGTTGAGGTGCCACCTATGCCTTGGCCCCGTGTGTAGCTGCTCAAACATGTCATCTATGTCCAGGGGTATTGCTGTTATCGCATATGATTGAGATATGCCATCTCAGTTTCATCTTCATAATCGCTATCAGAGATCTAAAGGCCTTTGTTGGCTCTGACAGCTATTTGCGACATGTGAGACTCGTCCTGCTTGAGCAAATTAATGTGGTCCCATCGAGGTTGTTCCGCTCTCTACGGGGGGACCTGATTCTCTTGAGGTGGCACTTGCTCGATTGGAGCATCAAAATGGAACATTGTCATGAAGCTCTCCTGATAATCATCTATGGTTAGACAAAATGAGGCATTTTGGGAAGACCCAGAAGGTTAGATTTTACGAATTCGGCCTCGATTGCCTTGTATCTGATGATGCTCCCTGTATGTTAGCGAAAGCAAGAAATGATGAAATCACAGCCAAAACTTGTCAGAATCACATGAAACTTGAGTAGAAGCATATGTAAGTAACCTAGAATCAAATGCAAAATAAAAATTAGGGAAATCTGCCACAAATTTCTAATCGCTTCGAGGTTGGGCCATTAGAACTACAGTAGTGCGGGGGGCGCCCGAGGGTAGGACGCCCGTCGTTTGGGACCTGGTTTTAGCATCAATCCACTTGGGAGGGGTCCAAAACCTTTTATGGGGTTATGTCAAAAAATTTGGTGGGGTATTGTGGCCAAATTTTTAGGTTTGGGTCCGGATTGCACTTCCAATAATCACCCAATAACCTCCCTTCCAAAAGAGAGATTAAGTATGTAAAAGCACAAATAGATAACCAAAGAACTAATGATTAGGGTTTCTTAGTAACCTAACCAAATTTTGATGCCCCATGTATGGAAAGGGCATGCATTCTTGAATCCTTGCTTTTGACGAGCTAAGGAGCTTAATTCAAGTGTTAACCTTTTTCAGTGAGGTGTTACTTGATCTTGGACATTGTTCAGTCACAAATAGGCAAAGGGCACAACCTTTTGCCTGTGGGAACCTTGAGTTCATGATTCTAGAATGCCAAGTGTTTGATCAACTTGTGATTATTACTTGTTTGCTACCCCAAGCAGGGGCGTGATTGTATTTGTCAATGATCCTTTGAATGTGTGTCATTTCTTTGATTGAGTGTGTTTTTGTTGATTGGTGACTAAGTGTGACTACCCCCTCAAGCAACGAATCGATGAGGGAATGACCGACATGAGAAAAGCAATGAGTCGCTTGACCCAATATGACTTAGGTAAGGGTGCCCTCAGTTGTTTTTTGTTAAATGCCTATGTAGTTTATGAACATTTTGACCTATTTTTGGTGGGTTTGAACCCTTTTTGTGATGCATTTTGGAGTTGAAATTGTCAAAAATTTGTCCTCCTGTGGAGCGGTCCGGCTATGGTAGCCTTCTTAGGGAGTGGGATAGTGACAATTTGTGACCCCAACGTCTATTTTGGATGCCAAGAATGTCAGGCGCAAAGGCGCCTTTGTTCGACAATGTTATTGCTATTTTTTTGTGCATTTTGGTGCAGTTTTTGTTGTTTTTGAATTTCTTGCTTTGTAATCGTCCCTGGGTGGGACGAATACCAGTTTAGTAATCATCTCAAGGTGGAATGAGCACTAACTAGAGTGCTCATCCTAGGGGGAAACTATTATAGGCCAAAAAGCCTATTTAAGGGCCAAAACTAGGGTTTGGGCTCATTTGCATTTGTTTTTCCTTGCATTTTGGAGCTATGAGGAGGTGGAGGTCGAGTTCGCATAGCAGAGCACTGTCAAATTTCTAGAACACCATGAGTTCATGGACCGGATCATCAAGTGGTGGAGCCGAAGCAAGACCGGTGAGTGATCCTCCTCTTTGTTGTGTGCTTGTTTCAGTTTATAGTTTTAAAACCACACTTATTTTCTTTTGTATTTTGTTTTTCAATTTAAAAATGAAAACCCTAGTTAAATGTTTGTTATTTTTGTGTGAATTTGTGTTTTGTAGTGATCTGTTAGAACTATGATTGAAACCCTAGTTAAAATCGTGTTTTTTTTTTGTAAACTAAAAAAAGAAAACCCTAGTCTAAACTAAGATTGAAAACTTAGCGTAAAAAAATGTGTTTATGTTGTTTTCTGTTGTTTATCAGTTTTAGACGAATGTTAAACCCTAGGAACTGAAAACTTTTATTGTGTGTTGTATTTGTTAGTGTGACAGTAAACTGAAAACCCTAGGTTAAATTTTTATTTTTGTTTAACTAGAGTTAGAAACCCTAGTTGTTATATTATTTTGTTTGTTGTTGTTCATCAGTTTAGACTAAGGTCAAACCCTAGGTTAACTGTTTAATTTTGTTTTTTGTTTTTTTGTTAGTTTAGACTAGGATTAAAACCCTAGGTTAACTGTTTGTTGTATTTTGGTTTTTTTTTTTGCCAGTTTAGAATAGGATGAAAACCCTAGGTTAACTGTTTTTTGTAATTTTTTTTTTTTGGTCAGTGTAGACTAGGATGAAAACCCTAGGTTAACTTTTTTTTGTAGTTTGTTTTTTTTTGTGAGTTTAGACTAGGATGAAAACCCTAGGTTAACTTTTTGATGTATTTTTTTTTTCCAGTTTAGACTAGAATGAAAAGCCTAGGTGAACTATTTTTTGTAATTTGTTTTTTTTTGTCAGTGTAGACTAGGATGAAAACCCTAGGTTAACTGTTTTTTGTAGTTTGTTTTTTTTTGTCAGTTTAGACTAGGATGAAAACCCTAGGTTAACTGTTTGTTGTATTTGGTTTTTTTTTGTCAGTTTAGACTAGGATGAAAACCCTAGGTTAACTATTTTTTGTAATTTGTTTTTTTTGGTCAGTGTAGACTAGGATGAAAACCCTAAGTTAACTATTTTTTGTAGTTTGTTTTTTTTTTGTCAGTTTAGACTAGGATGAAAACCCTAGGTTAACTGTTTGTTGTATTTTGTTTTTTTTTTTACAGTTTAGACTAGGATGAAAACCCTAGGTTAACTATTTTTTGTAGTTTGTTTTTTTTTTTTTCAGTGTAGACTAGGATGAAAACCCTAGGTTAACTATTTTTTGTAGTTTGTTTTTTTTTGTCAGTTTAGACTATGATGAAAACCCTAGGTTAACTTTTTGTTGTAGTTTTTACCAGTTTAGACTAGGATGAAAATCCTAGGTTAACTGTTTGTTGTAATTTGTTTTTTTTGGTCAGTGTAGACTAGGATGAAAACCCTAGGTTAACTGTTTGTTGTATTTTGCCAGTTTAGACTAGGATGAAAACCCTAGGTTAACTGTTTTTTGTAATTTATTTATTTATTTTTTGGTTTTGTATTTTTTATCAGTTTGATTTTTAGAGTTAAAAAAACCCTAGGAACTGACAAATGTGTTTGTGATTTTTTTTTTTGTTTGTTAGTTATTGATCAGTTTGAACTTAGATTTAAAAACCCTAGGAACTGAAAAAGTGTTATTTGTTTATTTATCAGTTTGAACTAGAGTTAAAAACCCAAAGAACTGACAAATTTGTTTTAGAATGTTTTGTTTTTTTGTTTTTGTACTATACATTTATTAAATGTTTTTGTATTTAGACAGTGTGTATGTTTGTTGTAGTGTTGTACAGTTTTGCGTTTGATTTTGTCATGTTTTAATGTTTTTGTTTTGTTTTCTTTTGTAGGTTGTGAAGAGCCGATACCGTGTGCCTACAATTTTTTTTGAAGTGCGGGAGGCACTGACTGTGGCTGACTAGGAGTGTCTTGATGCCCTTGGGCTCAAGCAGGTGACTCGACTAGAGCCTATGGTGGGGGATCGGGCTTATCTAATGGCTCTGATCAACTTGTGGGATCCTCAGACCAATACCTTTCATCTCCCAACAGGGGATATGATAGTGACTCTTGAGGATGTCTATCGGATTCTACGGATTTTGATAGACGGGTTGTCGATTTGGACTACTCCACGGGATCAGCGGATGGCTATGCTGACACGGTGCTTCGGGCATGGGGTGGAGATGGGGGTGGATATTCCGATGGAGTGGGCAGAGGGGGATTGCCTGATTAGTAGTATCTTGGTGCGATGGTGGCTAGAGAGGGGCATGTTGGGGGTAAGGCATGCATTACTGATGACCCTCATCTCCAACATGTTGTTGCTTGAATCCTCAGGTGCAAGGTTCCCTTGGAACCTGCTGGAGGTAGTGTTTAGATTGGTTGAGTGTTCGACGGAGGCACCTATGATTATGAGGTGGGGACAGATGCTTCTAGCACAACTTTATGATGAGATGTACGAGGTCCATTGCAAGAGGTAAAATGGGATTGGGTGTAGCTACCTATTGTAGTGCTGGGGGTGGCAGCACATAGTTGTGGAGCAACCACAAGTTTTGCCATAGACCACATGGGAAGAGATGGTTGACAGGGAGATAGGGTATGCGACTCCATGGTGACGATCTAAGGAGCAGGGGCAGATTCGATGGTGGGTATGTGTCGTAGGGCACTATGCCGATGCCTTCATTTGGCTTGCTCCAGGGGAGGTGTTTTGGCACCCATATCAGGATTGTCAAGCCTGGCCTGAGACTAGAGAGTGGCTTCAGCGGGTGCGTAGAGGGAGATGGCTAATCCGGTGACATGGGACCGAGTAGGAGTACTTCTCATATGTCTGAGTGACATGACATTTTGGGGTGCGCCAGGGGTTTCCTGGTGATCCCTTGATATATTGATGTCGGGGCAATGAGAGGAATTTGGACTGGCCAATCATCGAGCCGTTGGGTGAGGAGTCGGATCCTATGATCGATGGCCCTGACATAGACAACATTGGGGCGATCGCTGAGCATGACCAGTGGTGGATGTTGCGGTGATGGTGAGGTGAGGGGCCTCTAGGGGTTCCAAATGTGGCATCAATAGGTGGTGAGGATGTAGAGGCATTGAGAGAGGGTTAGGGGGCTCCGCTCGAGGATGTGGACATGGTGGAGGTTGACAGCTTTAGGGGGATGATTTTGGGGTTTAAGAGCATCCGGATATGTAGGATGTCTCGAAGCAATGGGAGCCAGAGTAGCCTGTCATCTCGGACATGTCTATGCCTCAGACAGTCCTAGAGGATGTGGAGGTGAGGCATCACGCGAAGATAGCATGATTGGAGGATCTACTTCAAAGATGATATGAGGAGCTTTGGGATGCTATGCAGGAGAGGGATATCCTGTAGACTCAGTTGGTGGAGTGGGAGAATGCTTTGGCTATGTACCGTTGATGAGATGGGGACACAGATGTTGTGCGAGAGAGGGATATCCTACGAACTCAGTTGGCACAGTGCGATGACATAGTAGATACGTACCGTCGGTGGTAGATGGATCTATTTCGTCATCGAATGGAGTTGGAGGTAGATATCATCCACCTCGGTGGGTGGTTACCTAAGCTCCCTGGCGGTGGGTCTTTGTGCTAGACGAGAGACAACGATACTAAGTAGTCAACATCTTCTCATCACAAGTGGCTGGATGGGGGGTACTAGTGGGCATGATGTAGGGGCTAGCAGCAGCCACCCTGAGAGGTCCCATAGGACCCACACCACAGGGGGTAGTTCCTATCGCATCGATCCTACATGATCATGGTGGCCAACATCCTAGGCTTGGGGGTTTTTGAGTTTTTGCTTTGTTTTGCAAGGTCAGAGGACCGACTTATTGTAGCCTACGGTCATGTTGACGATATATATATACATGAATTTTCTTTTTGGTGATACACTTGTCATGATTTATTTTTTCTGTTTATGCACATTTATTTATGATGATGTATGCATGTGTTATTATGAATGCGATGTTTCTAATTATATGATGTATGCATATGGAATGAATGAAATGATTTGTTGATAACTTGTCGATGGCACCATAGACTATATAGGATTTACTGACTTTCTATACTATGTGATTGCTCTGTGGAATGACTTTGCATATGGTAATTTTGTTTTGGTATTTTTCATATTTTTTGATGTTGATGTAAGTAATGAAATGTACCAGTTGTTTTAAAATGTAGTTAAGGTTTTCTGATATTCAGATGTTTTAACTAACTATCCAAGACTGTACATTTATCTCACAAGAATTTTTGAACAAGATACAAATTAGACTTGAGTTTGACCAAGTTATTTCACATCCCTGTGTGTGCAATTGAGTTCGTTTATGTGGTATTTGTCAAGATACCGCCAGTGCCAGATAGGCTGTCAACCAAACCTGTACTGAGGATAACCTAATTAGCTCCACTAACTCTGTTGTTGTATTTAGTAATATTAGTCCATGGGACAATCTAAGGTACCATAAGCTAGCTCATCCACATGCAAACATTGGTCTGCTCACACGCAAAGCTAATGTGATAGACATATCATCATGCATTTAGGATACCACCATTGTCAGGTAGGCTGTCCACCAAACCCATAATAAGGATCACCTAGATGGTTTTTTGAATGCTGAGAATTCCAGGGATTCAAGTTCAAGCGTCTTTCGGGTGCTCAACTTGTTGGGATACTTGCTCGTATACATAGTGATGAAAATCACTTGTTTATTTTTCTCTTTTGTTGTTATTTTTGAGCAAGGACTTTGAATAGTGGTGATAACCACTGTTATTTGATTTTGCATTATAGGTTGTAAAGTTGAGATCATAGGTTTTTGGCTTGTGGATGGCATTTATTCTTTTGTTCTTGGGGATGACTACCCATCTTGTTCAGGGACGTGTAGTACAAATCCTTATGACCTTTGGGAATCAAAGGTGATTGAGGATGTTATTATGTAAGGGCATTGATCTTTTAGGCCTTAGGGATGACTACCCATCCTTGTCAGGGGTGTGTACTACAGATCCTTATGACTTTGGGGACCAAAGGTGTTGTGGAAGTTTGTGATGATGGATCGTTGTAATTTTGTTTGTAAATGACATTGATACTTTTAGGCCTTGGGGACGACTACCCATCCTTGTTAGGGGCGTGTAGTACGAATCCTTATGACTTCGGGGATCAAAGGTGTTTTGGGATTTTTGTTAGTGGTGAAAACCACTTTTTATTATGGTGTATTGGAGGGGGAAGAGCTTGTCCTTTTGTTAATTCTCAACATTCTTGAACCATTCGCACATGGGGATGAACAGGTTAACCTTTCACCTATGGTACCCTAGACTGCTTTGTAGGTTTTTTTTGCGTTCACACAACTTAGGAATTTTTTTATGTGTTTTAAATTTTGTATGGATGTTACGTAACAAAGTGTTATCCAAGTAAAACTCTACCCTTGTAAAATTTGTTTGACTTTGTACATTGTTTGGCTAAAAATTGAAAGACAGCTGAATGATGAAAACCCTAAATACATTAGGAGACAACTAACTATGCTAAAAATGTAGACGGTGTTATTTTTGAATGACGTGTTGATAAAATGGATTGAAGGTGGAAAATGATGGAATTGCCTAGCAATTACAATCTATGGTGCTTGTGACATGTATGACCAGCAAATATGCAATGTATGTATGTGATGCCTAATTCAATTTATTATGTTTTTGTGTTTTTATTTTTAAGAGTATGCATGGAAGTGAGATGCAATTTTTTTGTTATTTTTGATTTGTTTGTCTTACAATGACACTCAGAGGGGGGGTGAATCAGTGTAGCTATTTAAAACTTAAATGTGCAACTCTTAAATCTGAAGCAATGAAAACTTAAAACCAGAAACAACAAGTATCATAAGAGAGCATTCCACAACACATGATATAACGAGGTTCATCAGTTTTGGCTACTCCTCAAAAATAGACTGCTTGGACTCCCATCCAAATCCAGCCTTTGCAAAGTACCAACTTTACAATCAATTTACCAGAACCCACTGGAAGGAGCACCAACCCCTAATTTATTTGCACCAATAGAAAGGAGCACCAACCCCTAATTTATCTGCACCAACAGAAAGGAGCACCAACCCCTGATTTACCAGCACCAACTAGAAGGAGCACCAACCCCTGATTCCAAGCACCAACTTGGATTTCTATTTTGAATCTATTTTGACATAAAAATACCTTCACTTTTACAAGACCCTAACTGGTCTATTACTCATTAAATCTCTGTTTCAATTCATGAAACACATGTTCTTTCTACACACTTACAACTGCACTCTCTCTGTTGCACTCTCTCTGCTGCACTCTATCTGTTGCATTTCAACTATGCTTTCTATACATCCTTTTTCACAGCACTTTCCCTCTATTCTGCAACATGCTGCTCTCTCTTCCCGCATGGAGCTCTCTTACAGCACTCTTCTAACCCTCTTTCGACAGCACTTTCACACATGCGGCAACAACTTAATTCTCTATGCAACTGTCCTTTTATAACCCTATTTCTCATTGAGACTCCACGTCTTTTGTCACTTCTGTAATCCCGCATGCAGTCTATTAACATTATTTTCTGCCACTTGTCAACTGTAACTCCTTTTGTATATATAGAGTGGGCATTTTTTTGAACACGTTACATGCAACATATACCTCTACCATGACTGTTCGTCTTCTTGGTCATGATTGTTCGCATTATTTTTTGTGCATGCATGCATTTTTTGATTCTATTTATGTGACTATTCGATTTCTCCTTCTTTGATTGTTCTTAAAATAGCTTGCATGATCTCTATCTGTAACTGCACCTGTAACTGTCGCACTGACTCCAGTTACCTCTTCTTATTTTGGCTGCATACTTTTCCTCTACAACTGCCCCTTTAACTGTCATTCTGTCTGCAATTAACTTTTCATAATCGTGTTGTTGCGACCTATCACAAAATCGTGACACTTCTATCTCTTTGTACTCTTTCTTGGTAGTTGACCACAAAAACATGACATGTCACGATATCACGACACTTTTCGCCTCCTTGTCCACTTCTTGGCTTACACCAACGAAAATAGGACATGTCGCGAAATCGTGACACTTCTCTTGCCTTATGCCTTTCTCTACCTTTCGCCCGTGAAAATGGAACATGTCACGAAATCGTGACACTTTCGCTGCCTTGTGCCTTTTCTGTCTTTGGCCCGCGAAAACGGAACATGTCATGAAATCGTGACACTTTTGCTGCCTTGTGCCTTTTCTATCTTTGGCCCGCAAAAATGGAACATGTCGTGAAATCGTGACACTTTCGCTGCCTTGTGCCTTTTTTGTCTTTCGCCCGCGAAAATGAAACATGTCACAAAATCATGACACTTTCGCTTCCTTACTCTCTCTCTTCTCTTCGGGTCACGAAAACCCAACATGTAGCGATATCACTACACTTTTGTTCCTTGCACTTTACCTTTGCTTCGGCCCACGATAATACAACATGTAGCGATATCGCTACACTTTTTCTCCTTGCACTTTCTCTTCTCTTCTGGCTGCGAAAAAGCAACATGTCACGAAATCGTGACACCTTTTTCTCTCTCCTCTTTCTCTTCGCTTTGGACCGCGAAAATGAAACATGTCACGAAATCGCGACATCTTTTTCTCTCTCCTCTTTCTCTTGCAATATGTCACGAAATCGTGACACTTTTTCTCCTTAGCGCTTTTCTTCGCATCGGATCGTGAAAACCCAACATGTCGTGAAATCACGACACTTTTTCTCCTTAGCGCTTCCTTTTGCAAATTATCGTGAAATCGTGACACTTTTCCTTGCAAGCTCTTTCTCTCAAACATGTCGTGAAATCGTGACACATTTTCGTCCGTACTGCCTCTCTTGCATATTGTCGTGAAATCATGACACTTTTCTTTGCAAGCTCCTTCTCCCCGAACATGTCATGAAATCACGATAGTTTTCTTTGCTTGCGCCTTCTCTCCAAACATGTCACGAAATCGTGATAGTTTTCTTTGCCTGCACCTTCTCTCCAAACATGTCACGAAATCACGACAGTTTTCTTTGCCTGCGCTTCTTCTTCGAACATGTCACAAAATCGTGACAGTTTTCTTACTTGCCTTCTTTGCTTCCAACATGTCGTGAAATCGCGACAATTTTCCTTGCATGCGCTTCTTCTTCGAACATGTCACAAAATCATGACATTTTATATTGCTCTTTCTCTTTCCTCAAACATGTCACGATATCACGACAGTTTTCTTACTTGTCTTTTTATTTGAGCTTTTGCATATGGGCCACTACATTCTTCTTGGAGAATCATTATAAATACTCTGAAAGACCTCTGAACTCCTATCCACTGCATCTGAGAGCTTCTGAACTTCTTGTCCACTGCATCAACCGATCTAATGTCTGTGTTGACAACAATGACAATACTTTGGCTGCACCTTGCTCATCAATCAACTCCTGTCCATCACCTTGCTCATCAATCAACTCCTATCCATTGCACTTTGGCTGCACCTTGCTCATCAATGAACTCCTATCCATTACATCAACTGATCAACCTGACTGTGTTGACAACAATGACAATACTTTGGTTGCACCTTGCACATCAATCTCCCCCTTTGGAATTGTTGGCAACACACGTAATTGAGTGCAATTACCTATAATTCTTCTCCCCCTTTGACAATAATACCAAAGGGCGGCTACAAAACTCCCCCTGAGTCCATGCACAACATTCTCAGGCAAAAATTATTACAGTTAGCAAAAAGCATAAACATGAGCAATATGATAAACAAATGCATAAATGCTCCCCCTAAGAATTTGATCCCTCACTGAATCTATCTTCAACTGTGTTGGCTGCTGGATCTCTATCCGTTGAGACTCTATCCGCTGTACTCTATCAATAGGCTCACTAAGAACCTGCTCTAGCAAGCTCACCAAGAACTTTCCCAGATCTTATAGAATCATAAAAAGAATTGTTAGAGACTCAATATGTTCTATACTTAATGCTCAATCAATATACCAACTAGATCTCATAGAAACATAAAGAGAATTGTTAGAGACTCAATATGTTCTATACTCAAATCCCAATCTCAACTCAACTCAACCAATCACCTCAATGAACATCCCTTTATCACAGACCCTAGTCGAAGCATGCATCAACCAACTCTGTGAAAGCATTTAAACACTGTACCACAACTATTTCCCAAAGGCCTTCTCAAAGGCTCAATCAATCATGCTCAAGTAGTACTCAAAATGAACTCAACAATGAATGTCAATCTCAAATCAGATCCACTTCATCAACTTTATCATTGGCACTCTCCACAATTTTCTTTGGCCTCTTAACTGCCACCTTCTTTATGACTAATGACTTTGCCTTGCATCCGTTGTGCAGCTCAATGTCTTTGGTTTGTAATGGCTACCATGATTGTTTTTTTTATCGCCTGCACAGGTATTTATAGTTGACAGTTACCTTTAGCATTGAAACCTCAATCTGCACGCATTCATCAACTCTCGGTATTCTACTTCTTGCTAGGACATATGTTAGGGCAACTCAATGTCTTAGGCAAAAATTCTTCATGTGATTCCATGGAGCATTTCTCCTCGCTGCGATCAATGGAATCCTCAGGAAATATCTCGCATTTCTCAAATATTGCAAGAATTTCTTAGGTGCATAGGCATCTTGTCCTCCTTGGCGCTTCACCACCTGGGCACAATTTTCTCAACTTCTCTGCCTTGCAAGAGCCACTTGGTACACTTGACCCACTGGATGCTAGTGCCATTGTTTGCTTTGACTATGGCATCTCTTTAATCATGGCTACTTCTTTAGAGAAAATTGATGCTCTCTTATACCAAACGATCTGTGTTGCATGTTCTATCTCAGATAATGCCTATCAGCTACTGCATCGAAAACCTAGCTGTTCACCATGTTGTTCTGCTGAAACACATCAGTTTAACACTATCTCCACAAACATCTACATGAACTAAAAACACACTTGAAAACTATACAACAATAACCCGACTACTTTCCTTTCATCCTCAGATAACAAAAAAATTCATAGGAGCATAAAAATAAGATTTTAAACTTGCTCCCCCTGAGGATGTGCCACCTGGAGTGGCTTAGTGCAATAGCGGAGTAGTCTCCTTCAGTCCAAGGAGACACGATTCCCTTTCTTCTATTTTTCTCCAGACTCTCTTGAACTTGGGCTTGAGTTTTTCAACTACTTCCCTATTTTGCTCCTATTCATGAACTTGAACATTTCTCTTGCGGGGTTGTCTCTTGTGCATTCTTGATGGATGATTATTTTCCTTTCTTTGATACACATGATTTCTTCCCTGTCTGTGTTGCATTCTTTGTGTCTGATGAAATCTAGGGTTTTGCCTTAGATTAGATATAGAAGTGCTTGGACAGAACCTTGCTATGTGCCCTTGACCATTACATTTAAAACATTGCACATGTTTTATTCCCTGTCTACATTGCATTCTGTGTGTATGATGAAATCTATGGTCTTGCCTTAGATTGGATACAGAAGTGCTTGGACAAAACCTTGCAATGTGCCCATGGCCATTACATTTAAAACATTGCACAGGGTGTTCACTCAGAAATGCAGATGTATTTCTAACAACATTATTCTTTGATCTATTATTCTATCCACAATAAAATGCCTTGTGACCGTAATGGTTGCATCTAAAACAATAGCCATCAAAAGCATTATTATTAAAAGAGTGAGAGTGATAGAACCTCTTTTTCTGTGGTTGCTTTGCTGTAGATCTCCTTTGATATTTTCTTCCTTTTGAAGATTCAGCTTCAAACTTTTCTTTCTTCGATCCTCCAGCAGTGGACTTCTTCTTCTCTGCATTTTTGGAAGATGAAGGTTTTTCAACTTCAGTTTTTCCTTGCCTCGATCCTTCAGCCGTGAGCTTCTTCTTCTCGGCACATTTGGAGGATGAAGGCTGTTCAGCTTCATATCCAAGACCAAACTTAGTCATGGAGCTTCTTTGTTGCTTTATCATTGTATCTAGCAACTCTGTGCTCTTCTCAAATTTGAGATTTACATTGGCCTCTTCTAGTTGTTTCTTCAATGAAACAATCTCTTCTTCTTGTTGGCAACAAACAATCTCTTTCTCATTGATTTGAGACCTGAGAATATCTTCAATCCTTTTGTACTATTCTACTTGCAGCTTTAGATCAACAATAACTTTGTTAGATTCCTCTTCACTTGTGTTGCATACATCATCCAGGTGTGTCTTCAAGGCTTCTTCTGATTTCTTGGCCTTTTGAACTTGTAGGAAGAGATCTTCAATCTCATCCCCATATTCTTCTAACTTCTTGGAAATTCTTTTGTTCTTTTTCCTTTCTAAACCCAACTCTTCAAGTGCAGCAATCAACTCACCTCTTAGATTTACTTCAGCCTCAGCCTCAAGGTTTTCATCACATTCCTGTTCTTCTTCAGTGTTTTCATTGCATACTTCAGAGTTCACTTCTTCTACCTTCTCTAGTGCAATTTTCTCTTCTGCAAGAACTGAAACTGGTTGAGATGCCTTTTTGGAAGAGGATCTATTCTTCTTACCCATTGTGTACTAATCCAAGATCAACCCTGACTGATTTAGCCTGAACTGGGAACTTGGCTCTAATACCAATTGTTAGTCTTACAATGGCACTAAGAGGGGGGGTGAATCAGTGTAGCTATTTAAAACTTAAATGTGCAACTCTTAAATCTAAAGCAATGAAAACTTAAAACCAGAAATAGCAAGTATCATAAGAGAGCATTCCACAACACACGATATAACGAGGTTCACCAGTTTTGGCTACTCCTCAAAAATAGACTACTTGGACTCCCATCCAAATCCAGCCTTTGCAAAGCACCAACTTTACAATCAATTTACCAGCACCCATTAGAAGGAGCACCAACCCCTAATTTATCTACACCAATAGAAAGGAGCACCAACCCCTAATTTATCTGCACCAATAGAAAGGAGCACCAACCCCTGATTTACCAGCACCAACTGGAAGGAGCACCAACCCCTGATTCCAAGCACCAACTTGGATTTCTATTTTGAATCTATTTTGACATAAAAATGCCTTCACTTTTACAATACCCTCATTGGTCTATTGCTCATCAAATCTCTGTTTCAATTCATGAAACACATGTTATTTCTGCACACTTACAACCGCACTCTCTCTATTGCACTCTATATGCTGCACTCTATCTACTGCATTTCAACCGTGCTTTCTATACATCCTTTTTCATAGCACTTTCCCTCTATTCTGCAACACGCTGCTCTCTCTTCCCGCATGGAGCTCTCTTACAACACTCTTCTAACCCTCTTTTGGTAGCACTTTCACACATGCGGCAACAACTTAATTCTTTGCGTGACTGTCCTTTTATAACCCTATTTCTCATTGAGACTCCTCATCTTCTGTCACTTCTGTAATCGTGCATGTAGTCTATTAACATTCTTTTTTGCCACTTTTCAACTGTAACTGCTTCTTTATGTAACTCCTTTTGTATATATAGAGTGGGCATTTCGTTGAACACGTTACATGCAAAAAATACCTCTACCATGACTGTTCGTCTTCTTGGTCATGACTGTTCGTATTCTTTTTTGTGAATTCATGCATTTTTTGATTCTATTTATGCGACTGTTCGATTTCTCCTTCTTTGATTATTCTTAAAATAGCTTGCATGATCTCTATCTGTAATTGCACCTGTAACTATCGCACTGACTCCAGTTACCTCTTCTTATTTTGGCTGCATGCTTTTCCTCTAAAACTGCCCCTTTAACTGTCGTTCTATCTACAGTTAACTATCCGTAATCGTGTTGTTGCGACCTATCGTAAAATCATGACACTTCTGTCTCTTTGTACTATTTCTTGGTAGTTGACCGTGAAAACATAACATGTCACGATATCGTGACACTTTTCGCCTCCTTGTCCACTTCTTGGCTTACACCAGCGAAAACAGGACATGTCACGAAATTGCGACACTTCTCTTGCCTTATGCATTTCTTTGCCTTTCACCCGCAAAAACGGAACATGTTGTGAGATCGTGACACTTTCGTTGCCTTGTGCCTTTTCTGTCTTTGGCCCGCGAAAACAGAACATGTGGCGAAATCATGACACTTTCGTTGCCTTGTGCCTTTTCTGTATTTGGCCCGCAAAAATGGAACATGTCACGAAATCGTGACACTTTCGCTGCCTTGTGCATTTTCTATCTTTCGCCCATGAAAACGGAACATGTTGCGAAATTGTGACACTCTCGCTTCCTTACTCTCTCTTCTCTTCGGGTTGCGAAAACCCAACATGTAGCGATATCGCTACACTTTTGTTCCTTGCACTTTACCTTTGCTTCGGCCCATGATAATACAACATGTAGCGATATCGCTACACTTTTTCTCCTTGCACTTTCTCTTCTCTTCTGGCCACAAAAATGCAACATGTCGTGAAATCACGACACCTTTTTCTCTCTCCTCTTTCTCTTCGCTTTAGACCACGAAAATGAAACATGTCATGAAATCGCGACATATTTTTCTCTCTCCTCTTTCTCTTGCAATATGTCACGAAATCGTGACACTTTTTCTCCTTAGCGCTTTTCTTCGCATCGGATTGCGAAAACCCGACATGTCATGAAATCACGACACTTTTTCTCCTTAGCGCTTCCTCTTGCAAATTGTCGTGAAATTGTGACACTTTTCCTTGCAAGATCTTTCTCTCAAACATGTCATGAAATCGTGACACATTTTTTGTCCGTACTTCCTCTCTTGTAGATTATCACGAAATCATGACACTTTTCTTTGCAAGCTCCTTCTCCCCGAACATGTCATGAAATCGCGACAATTTTCTTTGCTTGCGCCTTCTCTCCAAACATGTCGCAAAATCGTGACAATTTTCTTTGCCTGTGCCTTCTCTCCAAACATGTCTTGAAATCGTGATAGTTTTCTTTACCTGCGCTTCTTCTTCGAAGATGTCAGGAAATCATGATAGTTTTCTTACTTGCCTTCTTTTCTTCCAACATATCGTGAAATCGCGACAGTTTTTCTTGCATGCGCTTCTTCTTCGAACATGTCACAAAATCACGACAGTTTCTCTTGCTCTTTCTCTTTCCTCAAACATGTCACGATATCGTGATAGTTTTTTTACTTGTCTTTTTCTTTGACATTTTGCATATGGGCCACTACATTCTTCTTGGAGAATCATTGTAAATACTCTGAAAGACCTCTGAACTCCTATCTACTGCATCTGAGAGCTTCTAAACTTCTTGTCCACTGCATCAACCGATCTAATGTCTGTGTTGACAACAATGACAATACTTTGGCTGCACCTTGCTCATCAATCAACTCCTGTCCATCACCTTGCTCATCAATCAACTCCTGTCCATTGCACTTTGGCTGCACCTTGCTCATCAATGAACTTTTGTCCATTGCATCAACTGATCAACCTGACTGTGTTGACAACAATGACAATACTTTGGTTGCACCTTGCACATCATGATTATCTTTTGTTTTTGAATATTTGTTTTCGACCAAGCGATTGTGGGAACCCTTGGGGATTTTGGTTTGACCAAAGGGTTTATGGACACCTTTGGGGCATTTGAGGTTGACCAAGCGATTGTGAGAATCCTTGGAGCTTTTTAGGTTTGACCAAGCGATTGTGAGAATCCTTGGAGCTTTTTGGTTTGACCAAAGGGATTATTGATACCTTTGGGGTGTTTTAGGTTGACCAAGCGATTGGTTGAATCCTTGGAGCTTTTGGTTTTGACCAAAGGGTTTATTGATACCTTTGGGGCATTTTAGGGTTGACCAAGTGATAGCTGGCATCCTTGGAGCATTTTAGGTTGACCAAGCGATTGTGAGAATCCTTGGAGCTTTTGGTTTTGACCAAAGGGTTTATTGATACCTTTGGGACGTTTTAGGGTTGACCAAGCGATAGCTGGCATCCTTGGAGCATTTTAGGTTGACCAAGCGATTGTGAGAATCCTTAGAGCTTTTTGAGGTGGGCCATGGCTCTCTAAATATGGAATGGCCTCAAATGACTGATGTTTAAGGGTTATGGTTCCTTGATTCCTTTAAGAGAGGCGAGTCGGTATGTTCTAGGTCCTATTTTACTATCAATTACATATGGACCTAACAAATTTTCCGTGAATTTGTCCCTAAGATGGGTCGACAAGTTAGAGTTTTATTGGTTCTATTTTAAGACCAAGTCACCAACCTGAAAGTCCCTTAGGTGAAATTTCATGTTGTATGCTTTCCTAAGTTGCTCTTGATAGATACGTAAATGCTCGAGAGCATTGACACATTGTTCATCAAGCAACGTAAGTTGGTCTAACCAGGCCTTCCACGCAGTGTCATCATCGATGAACTCTTGCATTGAGATGTGCAGGGAAGGTATTTCCAACTCGAGAGGCATGACTGCCTCGGAGCCATACACTAGTGAAAATGGATTTTCCCTAGTGGGCATCTGAATGCTAGTGCAATAAGCCCACAGGGCAAGTAGGATTTGAATGTGCCAATCCTTATGACTATTTGTGACTATATTTTTGAGGATAGCGACTAGCATTTTTTTTTACGCCTTTGCTTGCCCATTTGCCTGTGGATAATAAGGTGTTGAAAAACTATGCTAAATTGTGTACTTTGTGGTCAACGCACGCATGTCTTTATTCTTGAATGACATCCCATTATTTGAGATGATCTTGGATGGAATACCAAAATGACATATGATGTTATGCAAAATAAACTCCACAATGCGGGGTCCAGTCATAGAGGTTAGCAAAATTGCTTCCACCCACTTGGTGAATTACTCTGTGGTCATTATGATGAACGTGTGATGACCTGACGACACAGGGGAGATCTTTTCGATTAGATCTAAGCCTCACTAAAAAAATGGCCAAGTCGATTGGATCGGTTGCAAGGCCTGAGAAGGTACGTGTGTCAAATTAGCATGGTGTTGACACTCACGCACTTCTTTACATATGCACAACAATCACACTCTAAAGATGGCCAATAATAGCCCATGCGAATAATGTGCTTTGCGATGGCCATACCATTGAAGTGGCCACCGCATGTACCATCGTGCGCTTGGGTGATCACCCAAGAGGACTCCTACTGGTCCAAGCAATGGAGGAGGATCCCTTTGTAGCTCTGACGGTACAAAATGTCTCCTAACAAGACATGTTTTGCCACTTTATGTTTAAATGATATTTTTGAGACAAGCGTCAATCCAAGTGGGAGGTTACCTAGCTTGAGGTAGTCTCTTATGGGTGCATACCAATCTTGCTGATCAAAAACCTTGATGGTATGAACGACCAATCCCTCTTGTAGTTCATGCCTAGAAAAAGTTGAGCAGAAAAAAACTTGTAAGAATAGCATTGTGTTGCTATTAAGAGGGGTCGGGGAGAACAAGGACCCCCAATCGGCGTGATTCAGATAATCACGGATTCGAGAGAACTTATCCTGAGATGGTTCAATCTAGATCAGGTGGATTCTGTTAGAATATTATGTTATATTACATTATTTTTACCAAAAGTAGTGCTCATAGGCGCTCTCCAATTTGGTTGAATAACCACTAATTGGTTAGAACCAACTTGTAACCAATTGTAACCTTTATATTTGAAATTAATGAGAATGGTCAATTGCTTTGTCAAATTCATCATGGTACCAGAGCCAAGGACGATTAACCTACGAGGACGATAGACCTGTGGATGGAGGACCTGACAAACAGTCGACAAACCCTGATGCAGACAGTAGACAAAATGACGTAGACAGAGGACCCTGAGAGACAGCGGATAGATCGGATGTAGATAGAGGACCCTAACACACAACGAACAGACTTAACACATAGTGGATAGACTGACCCAGACAGAGGACCCTAATAGATAGCGGATAGATCGGACACAGATCGAGGAGTGACGCATACTAAGGACCCTGACACACAGCGGATAAACCAGACACAGATCGATGGTGGAGGAGGTGAGTGCAGGCAAAAGGGTGGGTTTGGTTGCCCGAAGGCAACCGAAATCTTTATTGCTTTCGATATTTTTTCAACCCTCCCACAGTGGCCGCACAGGCCATGTGGGATAAATATTTGTTTCCCCTCTCCGACCTCGACGTGGATAATACAGCTGTGGTTCCTGATTTGTTTCATCGGGCCCTTTGGCTTCCGTGGTTGGTATGGTGGCTGTTCGATGGTAGGTTGTGGTTTCGAATCTCATCAGGGATTTTTTGACGATTGGTTCCATTGCCTTTGATGCCTGTGCACTGTTGACGGCCGCCCGACCAATTTGACGCCCGCAACACATTTTTTTACACCCGAACTAAATTTTTGATGCTTGAAACGCGGTGTTGACACCCGAAGGACCTGTTGACGGCTGTAAAGCACAGATTGATGCCCAGCAGGCATCATTTACACCAAAGGAAGCATTAATGATGCCTTGAGGCTCCAATTTTTTTTTCATTTGGGGATATTTAATGGTATTTTTTTACCCATTCTTGTCTATTTTGCAATTTGAAGGGGGGAGTTCACAAATTTCACTTGCAAAATTGTTAGACAAAGGGGGGAATTGGTAATAGGAGCTATAATTTGTGGGCATTTATGATTGTTTTATTTGCATTTAAATACTCTTTTTTCTTGCATTATCAATCATAAATTACAAAAACATATAAGACCCCAAATTTATACCCTATTTGTGCAATTTATTGCACAGCAGCTTTCGGTATTTGAGATACCTCTGGTCCACACTTACAGGTAATTTTGTCGTGGTTTGGACTACTGTATTCGCTGCCTAATATAGCTACAACAATGACGTCTGAGCTTGTTCTCTATAAATTGTCGGGGAGAAATAAGGCAAACCAGTTTTTTGTTTTTTCCCATTTCATACCCACATTGTGATTGTTGTTAGGCGTAAATCCTAACGAAAGTTTTTTTTCCAAAGTGTTTAGGGGAAGTTACGCCCCACGCATGCGGAATAAAAATTTCTATGGTAGGTGTCATTAACAACATGATGCCCTTTTAGTATCGCCTATGTTCAATATATTGTGCTTCTCATATGTACTTATAGTCTCCCTCACGTAAGGGCGAGTACATATTGAGTAGTATACTGTTCATATATACCTATAGTTTCCCTCACGTAAGGGTGGGTGTATATTGAATGGTTACAATATAAAGATCTAGCAGGTATAATAAAGGGAGACCAATTGGTGGTATAAGGAACCTTCATAATGACCACAATTCATAAGTATCTCTCAGATTCACAATTGTTGAAAGGTCCTAAATTTGTTCCATGGAATACAAAGATGAAAGCCATACTTCAGTTGGAAGATTTATGGGATGTAGTGACTGGCACTGCCAAACGTCCTCAAACAGCAAAAATAGATCAAGATGCTTGGGATAAGAAATACAAGAAGAGTCTTGTGTTTATCTTGCTTGCTACTACAGATGAGGTGCAGCCTCATATTTGTGATGCGAAAACTAGTAAGATATCCTAGGATGCTGTGATCATAGTATATGAAGGGAAGAATCAATCCACTATTCTCCATCTTCAAAATAAACTACATAATCTCAGTATGAGTTCTGGAGAAACAGTTGACATATTCCTTTGCAGAGTGGCAGACTTGAAAGAAAAATTGAATGCTATGGGAAAACCTATGGATGATGATGTCTTGAATTCTATTATCTTGAGAGCATTACCAAGTTCCAAAAAGATTTTGATCACTTCTCTCAATGTTTCTGGTAGACAAGTATCATTTGTGGAACTAGTAAACTTGCTTCAGACTAAGGAGGCAACTCAGGTCCAGAAAGATGATATGCCAGATAATGCTCTCTCCACACAACAAAGTGGTAAAAAGCAAGGCCAGTTTCAAAAATGGGGTGCTTCTTCCAAAGGAAAAGGGAAGCAATCTCAACAAAAAGATACAAAATATTGTAAAATTTGTGACATGAATAACCATGACACCAACAGGTGTTGGTTCAAAAAAAAACAACCAAATGAAAGAGGTTCACAAAAGAAGGACAAGAACAAGCAAAAATACAATAAGCATAAGCAATCTAAAGGCCATGTTGCTTATGTCGAATCCAACTCAGACTCAAATTCTCCTAAGTCCGATTCAGATTGTGACTCTGAAAGAGCACACAAGGTGCTCATGACTCATACTTCGTCTTCCCAGATAGATGTTGTATGGTAAATTGATTCAAGAGCTAGCAAACACATGACTGGGGATAAATCACGGTTTGATACTTTTGTGGAGAAAGAGGGTAAGCCAGTCACAATTGCTGACAATCAAGTATATCAAGTAAAAGGAGAAGGGGATATTTCGTGTCCCTTCCTCGATGGTAATTGTCAAATTGAAAAGGTTCTCTATGTTCCAGGCTTAGCCAATAATCTGCTTTCAGTCACACAAATGTTGGATAGAAACGTGGAAGTCGTGTTTCGAGTTTTCAATGGCAAGAAGAGATGTTTTATCACACACAGTGGTAAACATGTTGCAATTGGATCTTACAAACATGGCTTGTTTATTCTCGATGCTATTTCCACTCCACATGTTGCTTTGGCTGCAACTACAAAGGAGGCCACCTCTCTCTGGCATCGACGTTATAGGCATATCAGTTCTGGATATTTGCTTGAATTACACAAATATGGGATGGTGAAAGGTCTTCCACCCCTCTCATCTATCTTGCTAGTTTGCTCAGATTGCTTAGCAGGGAAGCAACATCAAGTAACTTTTGAATCTAGCTCCTCTCGATCTATAAACCCTTTAGAGCTGGTACATACCGATATGTGTGGTCCTATGCCAACCAACTATGGTGGGAAAAAGTATTTTCAACTATTCATTGATGATTGCTCATGGAAGATGTGGGTTTTCTTTCTTCAGTTGAAATCAGAAGCATTTCTCTACTTTCAACAGTTCAAGAAGCTTGTTGAGAAGGAGTTGAGATGTTTGATAAAAACCCTCCGCTCAGATACAGGGGGGATTACACCTCTGAAGAGTTTTCAGAGTTTCTTAAGAAACATGGGATAAAAAGACAACTGACTACCACCTATACACCTCAGCAGAATGGAGTTGCAGAAATAAGAAATTGTTCCATTATGGAAATGGTTCGATGTATGCTAAAGGGAGCACATCTTGAGGATCAATATTGGGCAGAAGCAGTAAACACAACATTATACCTCCAAAATAGAGCACCCACTAGAGCTCTACAAGGGAAAACACCACAAGAAGCATGGAGTGGTAAGAAACCTTCCATTTCTCATCTAAGGGTGTTTGGATGTAAAGCATTCATGCACATTCCAAAACAGAAAAGGAGGAAGCTCGATGAGAAAACCCTGCAGTGTATCTTTCTTGGCTATGATGAGTACTCAAAAGGTTATCGATTGATTGATCCTAAGACCAAGAAGACACATGTAAGTAGAGATGTTGTATTTGATGAAGCTCTCACATCAAAAGACACATCCACAATTGTATACCTAGATGAAGAAGAGCCTAAGAAGGAGGTTCAACTTCTACAACAAAAATAGAAAGTACCAAAATGGTATACTAGCACTTTGAGAGATGCTAAGTTGAAATCCCTTCCCGATCTATCTCTTGATAGGCCATGTACTCGTAGTATGACTCAACAGATGAGAGCAGAGGAATCTACTTCAGAGGTTGACAAACTTTGTCAACACTTTGATGATTTATCAGTAGGTACAGAAAATGATAGAGAGGAAGATAAGGATGCAGAAAAAATTTATATGTCTACATTGAATACAAACGAACCCACAACGGTTCAATCTGCACTTGATGAACCATAGTGGAAAGAGGCCATGGATGTAGAACATAAATCTCTCCTTACAAATAATACTTGGAAGTTAGTCGATCTGCTAACAGGAAATAAACCCATAGGCTGCAAATGGGTGTTCAAAGTGAAGTATAAGGCAGATGGATCTATTGATAAGCATAAATCCTGGCTTGTTGCAAAGGGATATGCTCAGAAAGAAGGCATAGATTATGAAGAGACTTTTGCCCCTACTGCAAAAATGACTACCATTCGTGTACTTTGTGCCATGGGAGCTCGAAGTTTGGGTGGAAATTGCATTAGATGGATGTTAAAAGTGCCTTCTTGAATGGTGACTTACAAGAAGAAGTATACATGACTCAACCAGAAGGATTCATGGTTGAGGGGCAAGAACAAAAAGTATGCAAGTTGATCAAATCATTGTATGGGCTAAAACAAGCTCCTCGAGCTTGGTATATCAAGATAGACAGTCACCTTGTGCAGCATGGTTTCATAATAAGTCCTTCAAATGCAAATATCTATATTAAGAAAAGTGGTTCTGATATAGTGATTCTTGTACTTTATGTGGACGATCTGATCATTACAGGAAGCTCAGAAAGAATGATTGACTTAGTGAAAAATGACTTGAAGCAATCATTTGAAATGACAGATCTAGGACTTCTACACTATTGTCTTGGTTTAGAAGTTACTCAGAAAAAATTTCATATTAGAGTAACACAAAAGAAGTATGCCAAGACTTTAGTAGAAAAATATCGGATGACTAACTGTAAGTCAAAGGCAACTCCCATGGAGCAAGGACTTAAGTTATCTCGATATGATGAGTCACCTTAGGTAGATGGTACTCTCTATCACCAGTTGATTGGGAGTCTCCTATATCTGACAAATACCAGACCAGATCTCAGTTTTTCTATGGGATATCTTTCAAGGTTCATGCAAGAGCCTAAGATGACACACTGGAAAGCAATAAAAAGAGTGCTTCATTATGTTCATGGTAGTACAAATTATGGTCTGGAATATAGAAAGAATAATATTTTTTTCTTACTGGGATACACAAACTCAGATTATGCCGGATCTATTGATGATCGTAAATCCACTTTTGGATATGTTTTTCATCTAGGATCTGGACCTATCTCATGGCACAGTAAGAAGTAGCATGTGGTTGCTTTATCTTCTACAGAAGTAGAATATCATGCAGCCAGTGAAGCAGTCTACGAGATAATGTGGTTAAGTCACATTATTACAAACATGGGCCTTCCAAAGAATCTTCCTCTTCATTTGTTTTGCGACAATCAAGGTGTTTTGAATCTTGTCAAAAATCCAATATTTCATGAATGTACCAAACATGTTGATACCAGATGTCATTTTATTCGAGATGAAGTTCCAAAGCACCATATACAACTTCAATACATTTCTACTGATGATCAAGTTGTAGATATCTTTACCAAAGCACTTGGGCATATCAAATATGAAAAATTTCGAGATACAATTGGGATTTGCAATAATGTAATAAGAGGGGATGTTATAATATTATGTTATATTACATTATTTTTACCAAAAGTAGCACTCATAGGCGCTCTCCAATTTGGTTGAATAACCACTAATTGGTTAGAACCAACATATTTGAAATTAATGAGAATGGTCAATTGCTTCGTCAAATTCATCTCCTGGCATTAGGTCAGAGCTTGCACGCTCCATTGTGGATTGTGATAATGTGTTAACTTGAATTGTTGTCATTTCACCAGAAGGGTCTTGCGGGATTAATGACCCCAAGGAGGCCATAGTATCCGCAAAATGATTTGATGATCGAGGGAGTGCCTCGATGTCATACCATTCAAGCTTTGCCAGGAATTTGTCCACAAGGGCTTTGTAGGCCTACAGAACTGGGCATTTACATTGGAATATCGCTTGTACTTGGTTGACAATTAACAGCGATCACCATGAACATCAAACACTTGAACATTTTGGCATTTTTAGGCCACTCTTTCTTCTTTGGCTTGGAAATCTCGCCATCCTATATCTTGATCTCCTCAATGATTCTGGCTTGCGCCAGGGCTTCCTCAAGAGTGGCATATTTTTGCAGCTACAATAGCATGGAGATCAATCTCAAATAACTTTTTGAGAACATTTGGGTTAAGTCAGCCATGGGAGGGAGGTAGGGCAGTTTTGAAAGCAACGTCCTCCACCGATTTCCATAGGCCACCATGGTTTCTTCCTCATACTTCCTGAGGCTAGCTAGGTCGCTTAGTGACACCTTCTTCTTGGTGTTGAAGGTGAATCATTCGAGGAACGCGTCTACTAGCTGATCCAAGTTACTGATGCTATGTTTTGGCAACTGAGTGAACCAATTCGAGGTAGGGCCTGTGAACGTGGTTATAAATTTTCTTAGTAGCAAAGCATCGTTGTCCTGAATGCCAAAGCATTGGCTCAAAAATCTAGTCATGTGCTCTTGGGCATTCTCCTCCCCTCTAAATATTGCCAACTGGGATAGTTTAAAGTGTTCAAGGTATGGGGGTGTCGACACTAACTGATGCACAGGGTGACTGCGGAGCTGGCATAAAGTGGGCTTTTGGGGCCCAAAAGTCTTGGTCTCCATAGAATCTAAGCGCTCTAGCAATGCTTTGTATGCATCGAAAGATTTAATTTCTTCCTCCTTGGTTTGTTCCCATTGGGGGTTGCGGGGAACTTGAGGCCTATGGAGGGGTAGCCAGAAATCATCCCCCCTACCTTGGTAGGGCATTTTAGCCCACTCTTCTTCTTGCTCATACTCCTCATAGGCTTCTTGAGGAGTTACTGGATGAGACCTATAAACATGGGTGGGTGCCCGCGAAGGGTGCCCATCGTTGTTTCTGGGAGTGGCCTCCCGCTCAGGTCTAAGATGTCTTGGAGGTAATATTTGATAAGGTCATGAAGACCTATCTCAAACCAAGGGGTTGTGCCTCTCATACAACTCTATCTTATGTGCGTGAGGGGTTGGGACCCTATTAGGCACAGTTTTCTAGAGTAATTTGTCTGTCTAACGTTGAATGCGCTCTTTGTTAAGGTGATACAGGTGCTCTAACTGTTGTTGGTCTTGCCTGAGCTATGTGATTTGTGCTTGGTTGGCAGTATGTTTAGCAAATTCCAAGTCAATTTGTTTCGTAGTTTTGTATTTAGGAAGCCTATATGCCTCTCCTACATGTCTATCTCGATCATGGTGATCCGAGATCTCTATGGGTCACTTTTCTTTGTCGAGGTTAGCGGCATTCACCCGAGGCTCTAGCCCCATTGGGTGATCCTGATGCATAGTAGGTGCAGAGGTGCATTGCTCCGGTGCTATGTACTTCTCTTGAGGAATGTAGTGGTATTCCTTGTGCTCCCTTTTGTATGTGTGAAAGGGGCGGGCAAAATTGGCTTGCCCTATATGAAGAGCCTTGTGCTCTGGATTTGGCCTAGTGTTTTTGACAGTAATAAGGGGTAAAGGAGGGATGACGTAATCATGTGGCCCATCCTTATAGACCTTATGTTTCTCTTGCACTTCATCACGTGGTGGCCACTCATAACGAGCGTCTAAGGGAGCCATCCTGTCTATGTTGAGTGCCACATGTATGGCCTCCTCTTGAAAGGGTCTATTCTGAGTGGGAGTGGCCCTCAAAGGGGTGCCTCTATAGTCCTATTCTGTAATGGCATGATGTGGAATATCTTGTGGGTCAGGCCGCCAAGGCAGTATGACTAAGTCCTCGAGACTATATCAGAGGCAACTTGTGCCCCTTTGTACACTTCGTAGCTCTTGCCCATGATTGGGCTCGACTACGAGTGTACACCATGGTGATGTTTCTCTAAATATGTGTATGTTTTTATCTTCTTTACGATTTTTTATGCTACACTAAACAAAAATGGAAACACACAATCAAAGCAATGATTATCTTGTTTATGGATTAGAAGTGTGCCCTAAATCTGGTTCAGTGTGTTTTGATATTTTTTATTTTGTAAACCTTGTAAAGAAATTTTTGTTTGTATATGCAATATGAGGGCTCTTATATCTCCTAAAATGGTCGCCCCTTTAATATACCACTGCCAGGACGTTATACCAAACCTCTCTATATACCCACCCTTACGTGAGGGAGACTATTGGTACGTGAGAGTAGAACAGTACATGGAACATAGAAGATACGGAAGGGGAATCACTCTATTTTGACACCTACCATAGAAGAATTATCCTCATGCACTGGAAATCAACCCAGATACACTTGGTCAGCTTTCGTCAGGATTTACGTCTAGCAACAATAGCGATCAGGGTTGTGTATGCAAAAATTCAAGACAAGGTGGTGATGAAATCCATCGTTGGTCTTGATCAAGAGTTGGGGTTTTACGACCAACACCTTGATGTTAAGATTATCTCATGGTGTGTGGGGTTATTTTTACTTGCAAAAATAAAGAAAAACATGTAGTAAACTCTCCTATGCAAGCAAATAAATAGGAAATGACAGAGACAGAAAATAGAAAATGACAGAGGATGCTCAGAACCCCTACCTCTTCTCTGCCCAAACCAGATGCCTCTGAGTTTTTGCTTTGAAACTATACTGAGAGCTAATCATCTCAGGGTGAGATGAATAATAGATATGTATTCGTCATAGGGTGAGACGAATTCCTATTCGTCCCAGGGTGGCACGAATTCTAGCTCTGTATCCGTTACAGGATGGAATGAGCAGCAGTACAGTGCTTGAAATATTGATACCTGCAAGCAAAAACACACAAATTTTGATCATAAATTTGATCTCAAAATCAAGGGACAGGGGTCCCACCATGATATCCATTGGAAGCATGAGGATACAGAAGCAAAATAAAATTGGAAATGCAACGCTAAGTCCTATGAACGAGAATGCATGAAAATAAGGAAAACCAACAAACTGAAATGAGATTAAAAGAAAGTGTAAAAGTGTGGCCCTTTATTTTATTAATTTGCTCCAAATCAGGTTACAATACGTCTCCATTTTTAGGGGATAGGAGCATCGGACATATTTTTATCAAACCATGAATGATATATTCCCCTTTGAGATCTTCTGCGTGCCCACATTGAAAATGGGCAGACCAAACATCGTCGCCACTTGCGTGAATATGTATATGGTTCCTTTTTGCCTCTTTGGTGTTGATATCCTACATTCAGAGAAATAGTAAACGATTAGTAGCACCTGCAGATGGAGAGAAACATGCGATCCCCAAGGCCTGTGGTCAGTGCATGCATAAAATGATTAAAACGATAACTGAAACATATTAGAATAAGCTGAAATTTTGATAAAAGCAATAAAACATTACCAAGAACCCACTGTAAAAGGAACAGTTGAGAAATCTGCCACATATTTCTAATCGCTCTAGGGTGGGACGATTAGGACTGTCATAAGCTGTCTGAATGTGACCTCCTAAATGTCTAGTCTAGAGGCCTCCAAAAAATTTATAAAGTTGGGGTTAGACAAAACAGGGAATTTTGGAATGACCCAGAAGGTTATATTCTACAAATTCAGCCTCGATTGTCCTTTATCTGATGATTCTCCCTGTATGTTAGTGAAAGCGAGAAATGATAAAATCACAGCCAAAAATTGTCACAATCACATGAAGCTTGAATAGCAGCATATGTAAGTAACCTAGAATAAAATTCAAAAGAAAAATAAAGGAAATCTACCACAAATTTCTAATCGCTCCAGGGTGGGGCGATTAGAACTGCAACAGTGCGAGGGGCGCCCGGGGGTAGGACGCCCACCGTTTGGGACTTGTTTTCAGCACCAATCCACTTGGTATGGGTCCAAAACCTCTTATGGGGTTGTGTTAGAAAATTTTGTGGGGTATTGTGGCCAAATGTTTTGGTTTGGGTCCAGATTGTGCTCCTCACCAATTTATAGACCTAGGTGTTGAGCAAGGTGCAGAAATAGTATTGTCATTGTTGTCAACACAGACAGATAGATCAATTGATGATGCAGTGGACAGGAGTTCAAAGGTCAGTCAGAGCATGTACAGTGAATTTCCAAGAAGACAGAAGTGGCCCAGTTTCAAAGGATCAAAGAAAAAGACAAGTAAGAAAACTGTCGCGATATCGCGACATGTTTTCTGTCATGATTTCGTGACATATCGGAGGAGAGAGAAAATGCTAGCAAAAATGTCACGATATCGTGACATATCGAAGGAGAGAGAAAATGCTGGTAAAACTGTCATGATTTCGTGACATGTTGGAAGAGAGAGAAAGTGCAAGACAACAATCGCGATATCACGACATGTTTGGCCAGAAAGAAAAACTGTCACGATATCGCGACATGTAAGGAAGAGAAAAACTATCGCGATTTCGTGACATGTTGGAAGCAAAGAAGCCAAGTAGAAAAACTGTCATGATTTCATGACATGTTGAAAGCAAAGAAGGCAAGTAGAAAAACTATCATGATTTCGTGACATGTTGGAAGCAAAGAAGCAAAGTAGAAAAACTGTCACGATTTCGTGACATGTTGAAAGCAAAGAAGGCAAGTAGAAAAACTGTCATGATTTCATGACATGTTGGAAGAAAGAAGCCAAGTAGAAAAACTGTCATGATTTCATGACATGTTGAAAGCAAAGAAGGCCAGTAAAAAAACTGTCATGATTTCATGACATGTTTGGAGAGAAGGCGCAAGCAAAGAAAATTATCATGATTTCATGACATGTTTGGAGAGAAGGAGCTTGTAAAGAAAAGTGTCATGATTTCATGACATATTGCAAGAGAAAGAGGAGAGAGAAAAAGATGTCACGATTTCATGACATGTTTCATTTTCGTGGTCCAAAGAAGGAAAGAGGAGAGAGAAAAGATGTCACGATTTTATGACATGTTTCATTGGTAAAGCGAAGAGAAAGAGGAGAGAGAAAAAGTGTCATGATTTCACGACAATTTGCAAGAAGGATTGTACGGAGAAAAGTGTCACGATTTCGCGACAAGTTCGAGAGAAAGAGCTCGAGAGAAAAAGTGTCATGATATGCAACAAGGAAAGGAGTACAAAGGAAAGATGTCACGATTTCACGACATGTCAATTTAGAGAGAGAGGAGGAAGAGTAAGGAAAGTGTCACGATTTTGACATGTCATGTTTTTGCTAGTGCAAGCAGAGAAGAGTGCAAGGAAGCGAAAGTGTCACGATTTCATGACATGTTCCATTTTCACGGGCAAGAGACAGAGAAGAGCTCAAGGCAGCAAAAGTGTCACGATTTTGTGACATGTTATATTTTCGCGAGTGCAAGCCAAGAAGAAGGTAGAAAAGTGTCACGATTTTGTGACATGTTTCATGTTTTCACGAGGCAGGAAGAGGAGCAAGGAGCAAAAGTGTCACGATTTCGTGACATGTCATGTTTTCACGAATGCATGCCGAGAAGAGTGCAAGGAAGCAAAAGTGTCACGATTTTGCGACATGTCATGTTTTCACTGGTGCATGCCGAGAAGAGTGCAAGGAAAAAGTGTCACGATTTCATGACATGTCATGTTTTCTCTAGTGCAAGCCAAGTAGAGTGTACGGAGGCAAAAGTGTCACGATATCATGACATGTATTTTCATGCATGCAGGCCGAGAAGAAGACAAAAAGGTTGTCAGAGCGGCGGTTCTACTGTCAGAGTTGTAAGAGAACAGAAAAGGTTGTCAGAGCCGTAAATGAGCAGATAAGACGGTCAGAGCCATAAATGAGAAGATAAATCTGTCAAAACAACGGATATACTGTCAAAGCACGAAAAAGGCTGTCAAAGCTGTAAAGTGGGCAGATAAGGCTATTAGAGTCGAAAGAATGTTTTCATGTATAGTAAGTTAGGGTTAGGGTTGAGCTCTGCAAGGGGATATAGTGCTGAAACATACAGAAAATAGAGAAGCAGAGAGAGAGCGGCTGTTAGTGAGGAGAAGGAATATGTGTTTCATGAATTGAAACAGAGATTGGATGAGCAATAGACCAGTGAGGGTCTTGTAAAAGTGAAGGCATATTTATGTCAATCTAAGATTCAAAATAGAAATCCAAGTTGGTGCTTGGAATCAGGGGTTGGTGCTCCTTCTAGTTGGTGTTGGTAAATCAGGGGTTGGTGCTCCTTTCTGTTGGTGCAGATAAATTAGGGGTTGGTGCTCCTTCCAGTGGGTGCTGGTAAATTGTTTGTAAAGTTGGTGCTTTGCAAAGGCTGGATTTGGATGGGTGTCCAAGCAGTCTAATTTTTGAGGAGTAGCCAAAACCGGTGAACCTCGTTAAATCGTGTGTTGTGGAATGCTCTCTTGTTTAATTGCTTTATCTATTTTTAAGTTCTCCTCGCTTAAGTTTTAAAGATTTGTAGATCTGAATTTAAATAGCTACACTGATTCACCCCCCTCTCAGTGTCATTGTGAGAATATCAATTGGTATCGGAGCAAGGTTCCTGAACAAGCTCAATCAGCTAAGGTGATCTTGGAAGAAACACAATGGCCGGTGGTGAAGGATTTTCATCCAACAAAGCTCCTTTGTTCGATGGAACTAATTACTCTTTCTAGAGACTCAGGATGCAGACATATCTATGTGCTTTGGGATATGACATTTGGGAGTCAGTAGATAGTGGATACACAATACCCTCTACTCCTCCAACAGATGCTGCTGAGAAGAAAAAGTTTGAGAATAACTCTAAAGCAAAGAATGCTATAATGTGTGGGTTAGTAGACAGTGAACTGATAAGGATCATGAGCTGTAAAATGGCAAAAGACATGTGGGACAAACTGTAGAGCATTCATGAAGGAGACGACAAGATCAAGGAAGCCAAGCTACAAACGCATCGAGCTCAGTTCGAAGCATTAAAAATGAATGACGATGAGAACATAGAGGCCTATATGCTGAGAGTCAATGGAATCATTAATGCGATTAGAGGACTCGACGAGGAAATGGAAGATGCGGTCATCGTGAAAAAGGTACTAAGAACTCTTCACAAAAGATTTGATTCTAAAGTTTTTGCTATAGAAGAAGCTAAAGATCTAAATACTTTTAGCATGGATGAAATGCATGGTTCTTTAACCGCATACGAAATGAGAATAGGACAAACTAAGCCCTCAGACAGAGAAGCTGCTTTTAAAGCACACAAAAATATAAAAGCTAAACAAGAATCTAAGGAAGAAGAGTCTTCAGATGAAACAGAAGCAAACTTTGTTAGGAAACTAATAAAGGGAAAAGGAAAGTACAGAGGAAAGTTACCGTTTAAGTGCTTCAACTGTGGAGGCATCGGGCACTTTGCAGCTAAATGTCCAATGAATGAGAAAAACAAAAATGATGAAGGGTCACACCAAGAAAGAAGTGACTGGAAGAAGAAACCACATTTTAGAAAAAGCAACTTCAAGAAGAAAAGTTTCATATCCAAGAATGTCAGCTCTTCTGAAGACTGCTCCAGTGAGGATTCTGAAGAAGAAGCAGGTGAAGCTCTGTTCATGGCATTTGAAGAAAGAAAAACAGAGGAAAAATAGGAATGTAATGAAAAACCTGAGGATGAGGCTGAAGTATATCTGGAAGGTGAGTTGGTTGCTGCACTTAAAGAGCTGAGCACAGAAAGGAAAAAGAATAAAAAGGTTTCAAGAAAGCTTGAGGATGCCAATGAAATAATAAACAGCTTGAAAGTATAGACAGATGAATTTAAGAAAATGTCTGAAGTTCTCAAAGTACAATTAACCATAAAAATAGATGAGTGCAGCAAGCTAGAAGAAGACATTGTTAGGTTAAGGATGCAACTAGAGGAGATGAATCAGAAATTGAGTTGTTATCATAAGTTTGAAGAAAGTTCTATAAAGCTGGATAAAATTATAAATAACCAAAGGCCTTCAGGCATCAAATTTGGTTTGGGCTTCGATGAAGGAGAATCATCAAAGGGATCAAAGGCCATAAATGTAGAACCCATAAAGAAAGAAGATAAGATCAGGGTTGATCAAGAAAAAACAAATCATGCCAAAGAAAGCAATAATGCCAGACTCAAGAGGAGTACTGACAAAGATGGATTCACAAAAGTCACACATCCAAGAAGGAGAAGATTCATGGCTCCTACTTCAAAATGGCAAAGACCTTCACCCAGGTTTAATCATTCCTTTTCTGGTTATTGTTTTAAATGCAATGCTTATGGTCATAAGATTTCAGATTGCAGTTATAATGTAGCACAAAGGAATTTCACCAAGTAGAAATGTCTTTTCACCATTGATGGATTATGCAGTAGAATGTTATAACTATCATAATTTTGGACACATTGCAAGAAACTGTAGAAGCACTTTTGCAGCAAATAAATATCAGGGTAGAAAATCTCAACCAAATGGATTGAAACAAAACAAAAAATTTCCTGAAAAATAGGCACAAGCTAATGAAAGGGGAAAGGCAAAACAAGTAGCCAAAACTGCTATCAAACCAGAATGGAAAGAAAAGGAGAAACTCCAGAAAGAAAAGGAGAAACTCCAGGAAGAAAAGGAATCTTTGATTGTTCAGACTGCTTTTAAAGCACAGAACAAATCTGCACCATGGATACTTGATAGTGGATGCTCCAGTCACATGACAGGTGACAAGCAAAAATTTGAGAAGTTACAGAATTACGAAGGTGGTTCTGTGAAATTTGGAAATAATGATGGAGCAAAGATAGTTGGCAAAGGATCATCAAGATCAATGACGGAAAGATAAAATCAAAAGAAGTCTTGTTTGTGATTGGTATGAAGCATAACCTGCTCAACGTAAGTCAAATCTGTGACAGAGGTCATGAAGTAATTTTTAAGAAGCAGGGGTTGTGAAGTGAGAAAAGCTAACAGTGGGAAGTTGATTGCTACTGGATCAAGGACTTCTGGAAACCTGTATACTCTCTCAGAGACTTCAGAAGGAGCATGCTTGATTGGACAGGAAGATGAAAATTGGCTGTGGCACAAGAGGCTCGGTCATATCAGCTTTGACAATTTGGTAAAAATAAGCTCAAAAAGGGCAATAAGAGATATACCCTCCATTGGCAAACCACTAAATAGTATTTGTGCTTCATGCCAAAAGGGGAAGCAAACTAGAGCCACATTTAAATCAAAGGAGTACTTTACCAAAGCAAACCTTTAGAACTAATACATACTGATTTATGTGGACCCATGAGAACACAAAGTATAAATGGTGACAAATACTTTATGTTGTGCATAGATGACTATTCCGGAATGACCTGGATATTCTTTTTGAAGCAGAAATCTGAAGCTTTTGAAATGTTCAAGACTTTCAAAAACCAAGTTGAGAATGAAACAGGAAAGAGGATCAAATGCTTAAGATCAGATAGAGGAGGAGAGTTCATCTCAGAGGAGTTTGTAGAATACTATCAAAAATATGGGATCAGAAGACAATTTTTAGCAGCAAGGACACCTCAGTAGAATGGTGTTGTAGAAAGAAAGAACAGAACTATGCAAGAAATGGCATGGACGATGTTGACTGAGAGCAAAATTGTAGACAAATTTTGGAAAGAGGCAGTCCATACTGCAGTTTATATCCAAAACAGGTGCATGTTGAGGACGCATGAAAGCAAAACCCCTTATGAGCTATGGTTCGGCAAGAAGGCAACAACAAAATACTTCAAAGTCTTTGGCAGCAAGTGTTACATCAAAAGAACTGAAGATAATCTTGGTAAGTTTGAAGATAGAGCTGATGAAGGTATTTTTGTTGGCTATTCATCAAAAAGCAAAGCTTACAAATGCTACAACAAAAGGCTAAAGAAAATTGTAGACAGTGTCGATGTTAAATTTGATGAAGATAGGAAATGAGCAGTCAGCTATGAAGAAAACTACCCTATTTATGAAGAAGTTATTGAAGGAGATGAAGAAAAGGAAATAGAAGAGAATCAAAAAATTGACCCAGATGATTTAAGTATTGATTTAGAAGTAGAAGAAAACAATAAATTCAAAACAGGAAGCTGGCAAAAAAATCATCCCAGAGAGCAAATTATTGGGGACCCCATAGTTGGTGTTAAGACAAGAAGAAGAGTAGTAAGTAACTACTCCCTATTATCCAGCATTGAGCCCAAAAATATTGCTGAAGCAAGCACAGATGAAAGTTGGATGAAGGCAATAAACGAAGAACTAGATCAGATTGAGAAAAACAAAACCTGGGAGTTAGTACCAAGGCCTGCAAATAAAAACATAATCGGTACTAAATGGATTTTTCGAAACAAATTGAATGAAGACGGACAGAGTTGTAAGGAATAAAGCAAGATTGGTCTATAAAGGCTATGCTCAAGTTGAAGGTATTGATTTTGAGGAAACTTTTAAACCAATGGCTAGACTTGAGGCAATCAGAATGTTTTTGGCTTTAGCAATCCACGAGAATTTCAAAGTTTATCAGATGGACGTGAAATCAGCATTTTTGAATGGAAATCTTGAAGAAGTTTATATTGAGCAGCCAGATGGTTTTCAACTCGGTGATAATCCCAACTTTGTTTGCAAGTTGAAGAAAGCTTTGTATGGCTTGAAACAGGCACCCAGAGCATGGTATGCAAGACTAGACAACTATCTCACTGAACAAGGGTTCAAGAAAGGTATGGTGGATAGTAACTTGTATGTCAAAACAGACAATGGCCATCTTATTGTCCTTGTTGTTTATGTAGATGATATAATTTTTGGCAGAAGCAATGATGAGTCATGTAGAGACATAGCAAATAAAATGCAGAAAGAATTTGAAATGTCTATGATTGGTGAACTTTCATATTTCCTCGACTGCAAGTTAACCAAAATGAAAAGGGCATTTTTATTTCTCAAGTTAAATATGTGAAATAAATGCTTAAAAATTTCACAATGGAGGATTGTAAACCTGTTAGCACTCCCATGACAACAAAGTTGCAAGTTGAGCAAGGATGAAAAATCTCCAAATGTAGATCAAACCATGTACAGATCTATGATTGGAAGTCTGTTGTATTTGACAGCTACCAGACCAGATATCTTACAGGCAATATGCATGGTAGCAAGATTTTAGGCTAGTCCCAAAGAGACTCATGTGACAACTGTGAAGAGGATTTTTAGGTACCTCAAGGGTACTATGGAGTATGGGTTATGGTACCCAAAAGGTAAGGACTTCACTCTTATTGCATATTCTGATGCAGATTGGGCAAGATGTATAGATGACAGAAAGAGTACCAATGGAGGTGCATTCTATCTTGGAGACAGGTTGGTAGCATGGCACAACAAGAAACAAGAATCAGTCTCTCTATCCATAGCAGAGGCAGAATACATTGCAACAACAACATGTTGTACGCAGATTTTATGGATGAGACAAACCTTGAAAGATCTTGGTATTAACTTCAAAGAGCCAATTTCAGTTAAATGTGATAATACCAGTGCTATTAACATCTCAAAGAATCCGGTTATGCATTCTCGCACCAAACATATTGCAATCCGGTATCACTTTTTGAAGGATAAAGTTGCAGAAGGTGAGGTTAAATTGGATTTTGTTCCAACTACAGAGCAAGTAGTGGATATCTTCACTAAACCGTTGCCCAAGGAAGTTTTTGAATACCTTCGCAGTAAGTTGGGAGTGGTCACACTACCCAAGAACTGACTAGCTATCGGGAACACATTCTCGTGGGGAGCATTTATATATTTGATTATCTGTTTGCTCATGTTTGTAATTTTTGCTAACTGTAATATTGTGTGCCTGAGAATGTTGTGCATGGACTCAGGGGGAGTCTGCAGCAGCCCTTTGGTATTATTGTCAAAGGGGGAGAAGAATTACAGGAAATTGCACGTGTTGCCAACAATTCCAAAGGGGGAGATTGTTGAGCAAGGTGTAGAAACAGTATTGTCATTGTTGTCAACACAGACAGATAGATCAATTGATGATGCAGTGGACAGGAGTTCAGAGGTCAGTCAGAGCATGTACAGTGAATTTCCAAGAAGACAAAAGTGGCCCAGATTCAAAGGATCAAAGAAAAAGACAAGTAAGAAAACTGTCACGATATCGCGACATGTTTTCTATCACGATTCATGACATATCGGAGGAGAGAGAAAATGCTGGCAAAAATATCATGATATCATGACATATCGAAGGAGAGAGAAAATGTTGGCAAAACTGTCATGATTTCATGACATGTTGGAAGAGAGAGAAAGCGCAAGAAACTATCACGATTTCGTGACATGTTTGGAAAGAAAGTTTGTAAGGAAGAGAAAAACTGTCGTGATTTCATGACATGTTGGAAGAAAGAAGCCAAGAGAAAAACTATCACGATTTCATGACATGTTGAAAGAAAGAAGGCAAGAGAAAACTGTCATGATTTCATGACATGTTGGAAGCAAAGAAGCCAAGTAGAAAAACTGTCATGATTTCGTGACATGTTGAAAGCAAAGAAGGCAAGTAGAAAAAATGTCACGATTTCGTGACATGTTGAAAGCAAAGAAGCCAAGTAGAAAAACTGTCATGATTTCGCGACATGTTGAAAGAAAAGAAGGCAAGTGGAAAAACTGTCACGATTTCGTGACATGTTTGGAGAGAAGGCGCAAGCAAAGAAAACTGTCACGATTTCGTGACATGTTTGGAGAGAAGGAGCTTGCAAAGAAAAGTGTCACGATTTCATGACATATTGCAAGAGAAAGAGGAGAGAGAAAAAGATGTCACGATTTCGTGACATGTTTCATTTTCGCGATCCAAAGCGAAGAGAAAGAGGAGAGAGAAAAAGATGTCATGATTTCATGACATGTTTCATTTTCATGGTCCAAAGCGAAGAGAAAGAGGAGAGAGAAAAAGTGTCACGATTTCACGACAATTTGCAAGAAGGATTGTATGGATAGAAAAGTGTCACGATTTCATGATAGGTTCGAGAGAAAGAGCTCACAGAGAAAAAGTGTCGCGATATCACGACAAAAGGAAATAAGGAGTGTACGAAAGCAAAAGATGTCATCATTTCGACATGTCTATTTCCGTGCTAGAGAAGATGTACGAAAGAAAAGATGTCCATTTCTGACATGTCAATTTTGCTAGGCAAAGAAGAGGAAGAAAGGTGTCATGATTTCGTGACATGTCATGTTTTCGCTAGTGCAAGCAGAGAAGAGTGCAAGGAAGCGAAAGTGTCACGATTTCATGACATGTTCCATTTTCGCGGGCAAGAGACAGAGAAGAGCTCAAGGCAGCGAAAGTGTCACGATTTCACGACATGTTGTTTTCATGGGTGCAAGTCGAAGAAGAAGAAGGCAAAAAGTGTCACGATTTCATGACATGTTTTGTTTTCATGGGCAAAAGGTAGAGAAAGGCACAAGGCAGAAAAGTGTCACGATTTCACGACATGTCATGTTTTCACGGATGCATGCCGAGAAGAGTGCAAGGAAGTGAAAAGTGTCACGATTTTGTGACATGTCATGTTTTCACTGGTGCATGTCGAGAAGAGTGCAAGGAAGCAAAAGTGTCACGATTTCATGACATGTCATGTTTTCGCTGGTGCAAGCCAAGTAGAGTGTACGAAGGCGAAAAGTGTCACGATATCGTGACATGTGTGTTTTCATGCATGTAGGCCGAGAAGAAGACAAAAAGGTTAGAGCGACGGTTCTACTTTCAGAGCTGTAAGAGAACAGAAAAGGTTGTCAGAGCCGTAAATGAGTAGATAAGAAGGTCAGAGCCGTAAATGAGAAGATAAATCTATCAGAATGGTGGATATACTGTCAAAGCACAGAAAAGGCTGTCAGAGTCGTAAAGTGGGCAGATAAGGCTGTTAGAGCTCGAAAGAATGTTTTCGTGTATAAGAAGTTAGGGTTAGGGTTGAGCTCTGCAAGGGGATATAGTGCTGAAACATACAGAAAAGAGAGAAGTAGAGAGAGAGCGGTTGTTAGTGAGGAGAAGGAATATGTGTTTCATGAATTGAAATAGAGATTGGATGAGCAATAGACCAATGAGGGTCTTGTAAAAGTGAAGGCATATTTATGTCAATCTAAGATTCAAAATAGAAATCCAAGTTGGTGCTTGGAATCAGGGGTTGGTGCTCCTTCCAGTTGGTGCTGGTAAATCAGGGGTTGGTGCTCCTTTCTGTTGGTGCAGATAAATTAGGGGTTGGTGCTCCTTCCAGTGGGTGCTGGAAAATTGTTTGTAAAGTTGGTGCTTTGCAAAGGCTGGATTTGGATGGGTGTCCAAGCAGTCTAATTTTTGAGGAGTAGCCAAAACTGGTGAACCTCGTTAAATTGTGTGTTGTGGAATGCTCTCTTGTTTAATTGCTTTATCTATTTTTAAGTTCTCCCTGCTTAAGTTTTAAAGAGTTGTAGATCTGAATTTAAATAGCTACACTGATTCACCCCCCCCCTCTCAGTGTCATTGTGAGAATATCACTAGGGTCTCTCTCCTTGAATGCACATGCGAGGGTGCCACTTGATTTTCTTGTCCTATTTTGGGATAAAATATTATTCCATAATTTAGAGTCTCTTTACATGAGGCCCCCATAATCAAGGCATGCATGACTGAAGTATCTCTCTCTGATTTGAAGTCATTCCTCACAATTGCATGCCCTAAAGGCACAGTTAAGTGGTGGACCTGTCGAGGTTTCAATTTTTTCCAGTCAAACCTGCTAATCATCCCACCCTGGGATGAATGCTGGTAATCATCTCTGGGTGAGACGAATACCAGTTTGTAATCATCCCGAGGTGGGACGAATAGGGAGCAAAGTGCTGAAAAGGTGCCAAATTGACCCCTGACTTTCCAAAACTATTGTGGGAGTGGTTAGGACCACTGTTTAACCTCTGGGGGCTGTCCTAGGGGCTATGTATGTCAATTCGATCAGTGCTTGTTGTCACATAATCATATTGGTGTTGTTTTGGTGTCTACAATATATCATCATCTTCTTGTAGCACTTCTTCTTTTTCCATGACCTGCTTATCAAAGACACAAAAATTAGGCACCCAATTAAAAAATGTCCATCCTTTTCAAACCATGATTCTTGTCTATCTAGGGATGGATCAACTAACACATCTCCATGATAAATCACTTGGGTTGTTTCATATAACATGAAATTTTCCATTGGATCATCAGTGATATCAAACCCAAACCACTCAGGTTCTGAAATTTCCTCATTTTGATATGGCATAAACATTATAGAGCCATTAGGTGGATTGAGATTTTTGATTCCATACCCCTCAAATGGGACCAAAGTAAGTGGTTCTCCTTATTTATCCATGGTAGTAGAATCATTATCACTTTCCAATACTAGATGAGATTCAAACCCTTCTTCCAAAACTTTTTCAAATTGTACAGGACTTGTAATATCCTCATGTGAGGAAGCAATTGTATTATCCTGCATATCAATTGATATAAAAAATTCATTAGAAGATTTGGAATGAGCATATTCTTCCCATTTCTTGTTAACTATCCATACTATTTCTTCCCCAAATATTCAAGAAATTCTTCTTCAAATTCTTCCTTGCCATCATCTCGAGGATGTTGAAATATTTGATCATCAAATTTAATCACCTCATCCAAATTTATGGAAGGTTCTAATTCATCATATGTTTCAAAACCAATCCACTTTGGGATCCCTCCATTGTCCGAAAGAATATCACTTTTAGTATCTTCGATCTTTGTCTCATGAGGATGATTTGGAGCATCATCAAGATATGCATCTTGAGGACTTTATTATTGTAGTTGAGAGATGTTACCTTTAAGTTGTAGAACTAGCCTTTGCAACTTATCTTGCATATCAGGTGAAGTGAGTGCTTCATTAGAAAGAGCGGAAAAGTTCTACCATTTATTCCACCAACAAATATCATCTTCTAAAATTGAGGTGTGATGTTGAACCATACCTTCACATTCTTCAAATTCATCAATGGATTGATCCTCGAACTTACCTTTACCTTCCTTATATGGTTCAATTATTTCCAAGAGTGGGTTATTTCTTGTATTCAAATTTGTAAGGCTATCATAATCCACATTTGTAACCCATGATTAAATTTTATCATAATTTGGAAGGTGTGAGTTTTTTTGGCCATTAGTTTCAACAACATCATCCAAAGTATCTTTTGAGAACAAGTGGTGAAACTCTATTATGTCTTTGAATTCATTCATTGATTTTCTTTCAACCTCACTTTCAACCACTTTTGATGGATTAGGGGTTTCTATAATGGAATCATACCAATCCTCACTTGTAAACCAAAACTTTGAGTTACTCCTCTTCAACTCATCACTATTTGACTCATGTTGGCTTTCTTGATTTTTACAATGATCTTCTAAAAATAAGTGATGAGATTCTACCATGTCTTCATATTCATCTATTGATTCCTCCAATTCAATCTCAACCACCTTTGGTGAGTTAAGTATTTCTTCCATAAGATCAACTCTTGTATTTTACTCCCAATGGTTTTCCCAACCTCCCTTTGTGAGTAAACATGAACCAATATCCATATCTTGATGGGTTTGTTCATCCCAATCCTCACTAATGGATCTTTGCTTTGAGACTTGCACATCCTATTGGATGAACTCTAAGGTGGTTATAATATTTGGGCATTCAAATTTGTCCCATTGATTTTTCACCCTAGGGTTAAGCAATGATGGTTGATCCACCTTTTCTCTTTCTAAAATAGCCCATTGTTCTAATGTTATCATGGTCTCATAGACTTCATGCAAATATGGGTCGTCAAAATTTTCCCTTAAAAATGTATCCAGTATGGGGTGTATGGCTCCCATGTATATTTCAATAGCTCTCTCTTCAGAAATGATGAAATGGAGCACCACTTCGGTATACAACTTATGAAACTTATAATTGAATTCATTCATGGACTCATTAGGTTCCTTGAGATAGAGACAAATAAATTTAACATCAAAACGAGGTCAACTTGTTTTCCAAAATGACTGGTAAATGTTGCTTCTAGTTGAGCCCAAGAAGTGATGGAATCTACAGGTAGATATAGGTACCACTCATAAGCAACCTCATCCAATGTGTATGAAAATAATCTACAAGGAACATCTCCATTCCACATTTATAAATTCCTTAATATGTCCTTGTATCTTTGAATATGTTCCTCAGTCGAGGTCACATCATGCTTAAACATGGGTAAATGATTTTTTACACCTTGAGAAATTTTATGAGTAGGCATGTTTAAGTGACTATAATAGTTAGCTATCCACAATGAAACTCCTGCCCTGGTTGGAAAAAATAATGCCATTAGTGAAACTCAAGTAATAACTTTAGAACCAATTCATTAGTCAAATAAATATTTCTTAAAAAGAAACATGAAATGACTAACCAATCTCAAATGTTTAACCTATGAATCATCATTTTAGTATTAACTAAAAGATATACATAAATTAAATCATGACATTGAATAACATTCTCAAATTTACAATAAATTAGCATTAATGCATCATCAAAATAGATAATATTATAATCAATGGAAGTGATCAACAAAATCTCATTAGTCAAGACCAATGTCTTTAAATAGCTCTTTCAAGTAACATTAACAAGTTAGCATCTAAATAGCAATAAAATAAATAAATTCAAGCCTTCTTAGCTTCCAAGGTGTTGATTGTTAAAAGATGCCTAAGATGCTAATCAAATGTACTTGAAATATTTAGCAATTCAAAACTCTCAAAGTTACACCAATATCACATTATTCATTGCATGAATAAGTCAAAGCATTTAAACAACAATGAACAATTTAGCATAAATAAAATAACACCAATTCATGCCCTCCTTCTAGCACCAAAATGTTGAGTGGTAATTTTACCCAATTGCAAAACCACACTCACCTTAGGATTTTGATCACAAAATCCTCTCTTGCAAAGAAGTTAAAAAAAACAACTTCTCCAAGGTTCTACTATATAAGCATTGCATATGTGTATTTGTAATCTCAATGAAAATATATCAAATGAATGCTAGAAACACCTTAGTGATTGCAAGTAACTGTTAACAAGGGGCATGTGTTGGTTTATTTTACCATGCTATATTAATGATTGTTCATAAAACTTAAATGCAAATATGAATTGGCCCTCATATGACCATGATGTAGTGCCTTAATTCCTTTTATCTTGGAGGATTTTAGGTAGATTTTATCTTCCTTTATTAAGTATATTTTAAACAAGTTTTATCTTGCATTAAATCCTACTTTAAGCATGAAGTAGAAGATTAAAACCTATCTTTAAACATGAATTTCAAATGATGAAAGAATTCCTTTTATGTTGCTTTAAACCTCAAGATGGAATAATTTGGATGACCAACTTTGTAGCTATAGTAGCCTTTGATATAATAAATAAATTATCCCTCTTTGATGAAATTAGTTTTCACAAAGAGAGCAATTTATTGCATGATCTTGAAATGTCATTATTAATTATACCTCTTTAATGAAATCATAATTTTTATAAAGAAGCAATAATTTAATGCTTTAAAACAATAGCCTTTGATGTAATGTACCTCTCTTTAATGAAATCAAAATTTTCGTAAGGAGGGGTGCATTTATTGCTCCAAACATGATAGCTTATGGAATGCCATAAAAATTAACCTTAGGATAAAATATCCCATAAGCTAAACCTTAGGATTTATTGAAGTTTAAATAGGTTACAATATAACCTTAGGATAAAATATCCCTGACGGCATGCTTGTGATAATAATAGCTTGACGGTAAGCCAAACCAAATTAGAAATAGCACAACAATAAAGATGCTAGAAAAATATCCTTACATCCCTAACAATAAAATATCAGTAAAATAAAGTGAAGGACATAGATGCTGGCAATAATAACATAAAATAAAGTAATAAAAACACTATATGCTAACATTCCCCCCTTATTACATTATTTTGCAATACAAAGTGAGTTGTGAAAGAACTCAAACTTGATGCATGCAAGGGCCTTGGTGAAAATATCCGCAACTTGATTACTGGTGGGAATGTATTGAAGTTGAATTCGATCGCTTCGAACCTCATCTCAAATGAAATGACATTGTGTATCAATGTGCTTGGTTCATTCATGATGCATTGGATTCTTGACTAGGTTGAGAACATCTTGGTTGTCGCAGAACAAGTGAATTGGTGATTGGGATGGATGACCCATACTTTTCAAGATGCAACGTTACAATATCGCTTCACACACTACTTCTCATGTGGTATGATCATCTACCTCTGTATATGAGATAACAACCACCTATTGCTTCTTGTTGTGCCAAGAGACTGGACCAAATCCAAGATGAAAAATATATCTTGAAGTTGACTTGCGATCATCATATGATCCGACATAGTTAGAGTTTGTGTATCCTTGCAAGAAAAATTTATCATTCTTCTTGTATTCTAGGCCATAGTCAATAGTACCATGGACATAGTGAACAACACATTTTGCTACTTTCCAATGAGTGGTCTTAGGCTCCTGCATGAACCTCAAAAGATAGTTGATAACAAACACAATATTTGACCTAGATTTTTTCAGATACATGAGACTTCCGATCAGCTATCGATAGAGAGTACCATCTATCTGAGGTGAATCATCATACCGTGATAAATGAAGTCTTGACTCCATTAGAGTTGCCATTGGTTTACACTCAGTAATACAGTATTTTCTAACAACATCTTGGCATACTTTTGCTGAGTCGCCTTGATGTGATGCTTCTTCTAATTCACTTCTAGGTCAAGACAGTAGTGGAGAAGCCTGAGATCTATAATCTCAAAATATGTGCATAAGTCTTGTTTGACAACAGATATCAAAGATTTAGAGCTGCCTGTAATGATCAAATCATCCACATACAGTATAAGTAACACTATCTTAGAACCCTATTTCTTGAAATAGAGGTTTGCATCTTCCGAACTTCTCTTAAATCCATGCTGCATGAGGTAATCATCCATATTTATATACCAAGCTCTAGGAGCTTGTTTCAAACCATATAAGGATTTGACCAATTTATAAACTTTTTGTTCTTGGCCTTCCACTTCAAATCCTTCAATTTGGGCCATATAGACCACCTATTTAATATTACCATTCAGGAAAGCACTCTTGATGTCCATATAATGAAATTTCCATCCAAACTATGTTGCCATATCACAAAGAACTTGAATGGTTGTCATTCGAGTAGTAAGTGCAATTTTTTTCTCGTAGTCAATACCTTCCTTTTGCGTATAGCCCTTTGCTACAAGGTGGGCCTTATGCTGATAAATTATTCCATATACCTTGTAATTGACTTTGTACGCCCATTTGCAGCTAATGGGCTTCTTTCCATGTGCTAGATCAACAAGCTTCCATGTCTAATTTTTCTTCAGATACTTATACTCTATGTCCATAGCAGCATTCCATTGTGGCTTACCAAGGGCATATTGTATTGTTGTTGGTTCATGCTCATCAAGTAAATACATAAACACTCTTTTATCATCCACATACATATCTTTTGGTTCAACAGAAAGTTCCTCAAAATATTGACAAAGTTCATCAACCTCAGTAGTCTCTGTTGTAGCTTTCTCTTGATGAGCCATACTACAAGTATGAGGTCTATTCAGAGTCATATATGGTGGAGTGGATATCTTGGAGTCTCTGATAGTAATTTTATACCACTTAGGAATATTTTTATATGGAGAAGAAGGAGATCCTCCCTTCTATGATGAATAAGGAGACTTCTCATCCTTAGATTCCGCAAAATCTAGGTATATATCTGATGTGTTTTGTGATGTGAAAGCCTCATCAAAAACAACATCTTTGCTGGTATGAATCTTCTTGGTCAAAGGATAAATCAATCGATAACCCTTTGAGTGCTCATCATATCCAAGAAGAACACATTGTAAGGTCTTCTCATCTAGCTTCTTTCTTTTCTCTTTGGGTATGTGCATAAAAACTTTACATCCAAAAACATGTAGATGAGAGATGGAGGATTTTTGACCACTCCATGCTTCCTATGAAGTTATTCCCTTGAGGTTTGTGGATTCCCTATTAAACAGATACACTACTGTAGTGACAGTTTCTACCCAAAAACATTGCTCTAGATGTGCTCCTGTGAGCATACAATGAACCATTTCCATGATGGAATGATTCCTTCGCTCAAAAACTCCATTTTACTGAGTATAAGTAGTAGTGAACTATATTTGGATCTCATATGCAGTCAAATATGCAGAAAATTATTTAGAGGTGAACTCCCCCCCTTGATCTGAGCATAGGGTCTTGATTGAAGTGTCTAACTCCTTATCAAAAAATTTATTGAATTGCTGGAAGTAATTGAAAGCTTTTGATTTCATATGAATAAAGAACACCCACATTTTTTGTGAGTAGTCATCTACAAACAACTGAAAATACCTCTTGCCCCTAAAACTTTTTGGACTGAAAGGACCACATAGATCGGTGTGAATTAACTCCAAAGGTTTCTTTGCTCTTGTAGAGCTCTTTTCAAAAGGTACTCTATGCTGCTTCCCTGCCAAGAAGTCAAAGCACACTGGAAATGTAGAGGAAAGGGAGGGAAGGCCTTTTACCATCTCATATTTACTTAGCTCAAGTAAATATCTAGAATTGATATGCTTGTATCTCCTACGCCAAAGTGAAGTTGCCTCCTTTGTAGAGACTATCATGGCTACATGAGGGGTGGAGAGAGCATCCAATGTAAAAAAGTCATGCTTGTATGAAGCAGTTGCAATGTTTTTACCCCTCTTGGTGATAAAGCAACGCTTCTGACCATCCTTAACAAGAAAGTCAACAACCATATTCCTGTCCAAGATTTGTGGGACTGACAATAAATTGTTTGCCAATCCTGGAATGTAAAGGACTCTTTCAATCTGACACTTGCCATCTAGAAGGTTGACTAAAATTGTACCCTCACCCTAAACCTTGTAGGTTTTATCATCAACAATGGTGACGGGTTTTCCTTCCTTGGCTTCATATATCATAAACCATGATTTATCGCTAGTCATGTGCTTACTGGCACCAAAATCAATATACCATAGAGAATCCTTTGACTTGGTTGTCGTGGTAGTCATGAGAACCTTGTGTACCCACTCAGAATTTGAGTCAGATTCTTCAACATCAATATTTACCTTTGGTTGCTTTTTTTTTGGGGGGGTTTGTTTTGTCCCTTATTCTTTGGTTGCTTATTCTTATACCAACATTGATTGGTGTCATGGGTATCCTTATTACAAATATTACAATAATTCTTCGATTGTTGAGGTTCTTGAGTTTGGTTTCCCTTATCCTTGGAATATGATCCTCCCTTCTAAAAATTACCTTTCTTATTTGAGCCCTTCTTTTTGGAATAGAGGGTTGTATTAGAAGCTTCATCTCTTTGAAGTTGGCAAACCTCTTCTTCTTGAAGCATATTGACCAACTCAACAAAGGTAATTTTTCTCTGTGAAACTTGAAGAGAAGTTATCAACATTCTGTATGTATCACGTAAAGATCTCATTACTACTGAAGTAAGGAGCTTATCATCTATAGTCTCTCCCATAGAATTCAACTTTGATTTCAACTCAGCCACTTTGCAAGGAAATAGTTCAACTGTCTCTCCATGCTTCATACTAAAACTATGAAGTTGATATTGAAGGTGTAGAATGGTGGATTCATTCTTACCCTCATAGATGGTTGTAAGGGCATTGTTGGAAATTACGGATGGTAAAAAGTGTTTTACCATGGTAAGTTTTGGACCTTACCTTTTTACCTCGTGGACGACGGAGTTTGGACGGCATGGGCGGCAAAGAGAGTTCAATGTCAATTTCCTTTCCTATTTTCCTCCCTATTTTCTTTCTCCCTATTCTCTTCCCCTAAGTTAGGCTTATGGTTTATTTTATCTTTATTTAAACCTTGTAACCTATTGTTTTAGGTTAATGATTAATGAATATTATTTTCAGCTCCTTTGGTTTCTAACCCTAAGCTCCTAATTTCAATATCTAGTATCAGAGCAGGTTGGAAGCGAGGCTGGAAGGCGTTGCATAGGCGATGCATGGATCTAGAGGAGGAGGTTAGCCCGTAGCATGCAAACCAAGGTAGGCATAGATCTCGAGGAGGTCAGCTTAGCCTATAGCTCTCGAACCGAGGTGACCCTAGAGGCACGTAAATCAAGGAGAAAACCAACAGACTGGACACGTGACGGATAGATGACATAGGACACATGGTGAAAGGCGAACAGAAGACGCAGGACACATGGCGAGAGGAGACACGATGCAGGACACGTGCCAGAAGGAGGAGCGGCTCGTGCGGGAGGCAAAAGGCGGTCCCGATTACCCGTAGGCAATCGAGAACATACCTGCACCCAAGGGTTTTTAAACCCTCAAAGCATCATCTGCACTGTGAATGTGGGACTAAAGTCCCATGATTTTTTTTATAAAATCAAAGCGTCGGGCGCTTCAAATACATTGTAGCTCCCTGTGGCCTTCGGATTAGCCACATGGGTCGACTGGCATTTGAGCGCCAGCTAGGGCACTCTCTCCCGCGAAGACGTGGGATCGAATCCTTGTGGGAGTATTAATTTTTTTTTAAAAGAAAACCTTAGCATATTTAAAAATATATATAAATTTTTATATATTAAAGTTTTTTTTAAGTTTATTTTTTGATAAATTAAAGTTTTTTGATATAAAAATTAATTTTATTTTTTATCAAATTAACTTTATTATTAAAATATACTTAAAATTAATATTTTAATACATTAAAATTTTATTTTAAAAGGGGTTTTTATTTATCAAATTTGTGATAAAATTATTTCCTAAGGAAATATATGTAAAAAAATTTCACGCTTTGAAAGGTGAAAATTTAGAGAAGTTTTTTAAAGATATTTCCTAAGAGGAAATAAGTTGTAAAAAGAAAATTTCAAGGAAATTTTCTACAGGGTAGCTAGATGATAAGGTCGAATGGATGTTATCATGCTCTCTATAATTTGTTACTAAGAACGAACGCCGAAAACTTTGATGAACATGTGCGTACGCTTGGCCTAAATATTGTATTTTCTCAGTTACAAAATGTAGTAATATCACATCAGAGGAATCCTAATTTAGGCTATGAAGCAGACTCAGAAGATAATTCTTTTGGAAGCAGATTTGAACAATCTGAATCAATCCCAATTGCTCCAGAAGAATCGAAATATACTCATTATAGTAATTTCGTAGAAATCCTTGAACCCGCATCACCAGAAATCATCTTGATCAGTGACGACGAGGAAGAAGTTGTTGACAATTTTGTGAATCCAAAAATAGCAGAGTCTCATCGAGAAGAATAAGCTATTTGTGAATGGGTAAATCAAGCAAGGCTTGATCTTTGTAATTTCCTTTATTTTCTTGTAATTGCACAATAAAAGTAGTTTTTTGTTCTTTATTGTAATGGCATCAAACTACAATCTACCTATCCTTGAATTTGATGGGGATGATTATGAGTACTGGTCCATAAAAATGAGGACATTACTCATTGGAAAATGTTGATGGGACATAGTAGAAGAAGGCTACACAACTCCAACGGATTGGACTACTTTGAGTGCAGCTGACAAGAAAACCCTAAAATAAGCCCAAAAGAATAATTCTTCTGCCCTGTCCCTACTTAAAGCAACATTAGTTAAAAGTATCTTTCCTAGGATTGCATCTAGCACAACTGCTAAAGATGCATGGAAGGCCTTGCAAGAATGTTTTCAAGGAAATGATAAAGTGATGCAAGTCAGGCTTCAAACACTGAAGAGAGATTTTGAAAATCTCAGAATGAGATAAAATGAATGAGTCAGAGATTACTGTGTGTGAGTCAAAGTCATAGTCGATATGATGCAAACCTTGGGTGATGACACAAAAATTGAAATAGTGGTGAAGAAAGTGTTGAGAACACTTATTCCTAAGTGGAATCACATAGCAATCATAATCAAAGAATCAAAAGACCTTGCTACTCTCACATTTGATAACTTAATAGGATCATTAACTTCTCATGAGGAGAGGTTACAAGGGCCACCTTAAACAAGCTATGGAGGTGAAGACAATGCTTTCACTTCTAACGAAGCCGCAGGGCAAGGACAAGGAAGAGGCAGAGGCAGAGGACAACAACAAAGAGGCAGAGGCTGAGGCAACTCAAGAGGAGCTAACTCCTACAGAGGAGGTAATCAGAATAGAGGAGGTAATCAAAATAGAGGAGGCAACCAGAATCAAGGTGGCAATTCAGGCCATGGTGGAAATCAAGGACAAGGAAGTACCAAGTCCAAAACAACTTGCTTCAATTGTGGCAAACCAGGACACTTCGCTCGTGACTGCTGGTTGAAAACTTCACAAGGACAAAGCAGTCAGTATGGTTACTTCTATGGAGAAGAAGAAGACCCATCTAATATTTTTCTTTCTTATGGACAATCAGATCAAAATCTAGATGATACATGGATTTTGGATACTGGTTGCTCCAATCATATGAGTGGTAAAGAATAACTCTTTGCTACTTTAGATTCAAATTATAAATCACATATTAAGTTATGGGATGATAAAACATTGCAAGTAGAAGGCATTGGAGCCATGGAGGTTCCAAAAAAAGAAGGCCTTAAAAAAGTGAATGACATTTATTTCACTCCAAAGCTCCAACACAATCTACTAAGTGTTGGGCAAATGATGGAGAAGAACTACAAACTTGTTTTTTATGAAGGCAGGTGTACAATACTTGATAAAAAAAATTGTAATAGAGTCATTACACAAGTACCTATGACCAAAAATAGGTTATTCCCTCTAAAATTTGGTGAGCCAGGGGGAGCACAACTTGCGAATGTTGCTATTTCAAATCCAAGTGTATTGTGGCACTTGTGATATGGTCACCTTAATTCCACTAGCTTGAAATTGTTAACTTCTCAAGATATGGTGATAGGACTTCCAAAAATTCAAGATCATAAGAAAGTGTGCGAAGGATGTGCTTTGGGAAAGCACTCAAGATCGAAGTTTCCAAAAGGACAAGCCTGGAGAGCCAGTTATCCTCTTCAGCTAGTGCATTCGGACATTTGTGGTCCTATGCAAACTAAAATTCTAGGAAACAATTCATATTTTATTACTTTTATTGATGATTTTTCTAGAATGTGCTGGATTTATTTTTTGAAACATAAAGATGAAGCATTTGATTGCTTCATAGATTTCAAAAATAATGTAGAAAAACAAAGTGACTACTATGTAAAATGTCTTCGGATAGATAGAGGAGGTGAGTACTCCTCCAATGAATTCTTGCACTATTGTAAAGAAAATGGGATTAAAAGGCAGTTCACCACTGCCTATACTCCACAACAGAACGGTGTGGCAGAGAGAAAAAAATGCACCCTTGTTGAGATGGTAAGAACAATGCTTCAAACTAAGCATCTTACAAATACATATTGGGCGGATGCAGTTCGAACAAGTGCATATATTATAAATAGAAGTCCAACTTCTAGTTTAGATGGTATCACTCCTTATGAAGGATGGTACGGCAAGAAACCAAATGTAAAGCATTTCAGAGTCTTTTGTTCTTTAGCCTATGCACATATTCCAGAAGAGAAAAGAAAGAAGCTTGATCCCAAGATTCAAGCCTGTATATTTGTAGGGTATTGTGAATCCACAAAAGGATACATACTTTACAATCCCAAGACCCATAAAATAATAATCTCAAGGGATGTAATTTTTGATGAAGGGGGAGAATGGGGTCACCAAAAATTTGTTGATGTAGGATCTAATTCTGAAAGTTCCTCACAATTACAGCAAAATAATAGCAGTGGTACCCCACCACAAAGTCCTCATAAGGAATCTTCTTCGAGTACATCCAGTGGTACTCCAAGTCCAAGCAGAACTCCTTTGAAGGCACCCCCAAATTCTTTGAAAATATTTCAAATATCTGTTAGTGCTCCAAGTCTTATGGATATTGATCCATCTTCTCAAAGGAAAGAGACCAATAAAGGAAAGAGAACACTACAAAGTCATCCATATTCTCAAATTTTGGATAGGAATTTCCAACGAAGATACACTAGAAGTCAAGCTAGTGATATGGATGACATATTATCCAGACTTGAAAATCTACACATGTCCGGAGATGATGAATCTCACGAACCAAGAGGAGATGTAGTCAATTATGCTTTATTGGCTACTGCACAGCCTAGAACCATCTAGCTATGAAAAGGCATGTACAGAAAATGTATGGCAAGATGCCATGAAAGAGGAGACATCCTCTATAAACAAGAATGATACTTGGGAGCTTGTGAAGCTTCCCAAAGGTAAAAAATGTGTTGGTTGTAAATGGGTCTACAAGACCAAGTTCAATGCTGATGGAAGCATTGAGAGACATAAGGCAAGACTAGTTGCAAAAGGTTTTACTCAAAAATATGGTATTGACTATGAGGAAACCTTTGCTCTTGTACCAAGACAGGAGACAATTAGAACAGTTCTTTTCGTAGCTACTCACAAAGGATGGACAATACAACACATGGATGTTAAAAGTGCATTTTTAAATGGATACTTAATAGAAGAGGTGTATGTTCAGCAACCTCAAGGTTTCCAAGAACAAGGAAAAGAGAACCTTGTTTATAAATTAAAAAAAGCACTTTATGGCCTCAAGAAAGCACCAAGAGCTTGGTACTCACGCATTGCTGGCTATTTTAATGAGTTTGGATTCACTAAAAGCAAAAGTGAAACAACTTTGTACTACCTCAATAATGGAACAGACATCCTCATAGTTTGTTTATATGTGGATGATCTCATATTTATGGGTAGTAATAATAAAATGAATATGGAGTTCAAAAACTCCATGATGAATCAGTTTGAGATGAAAGATCTCGGGTTAATGCGATACTTCCTAGGCATGGAAGTACACCAATTAGAGAAAGGGATCTTCATATGTCAACATAAGTATGCTCAAGACATGATAAAGAAATTTGCCATGGAGCAGTGCAAATCACTTGCAACTCTAACAGGACATGGAATCCAGTTGAGCAAAGATGATGGAGCACCAAAGGTTGACATAACCACTTTCAAGATCATGGTTGGGAGTCTGATGTTTCTTACCAACACAAGGCCTGATATAAAATATGTTGTTTCTCTAGTTTCAAGGTTTATGGCAAGTCCATCTGAGCTGCACCTTCAAGCAACTAAATTTTTTTTACGATATGTAAAAGGTACATTGGATTTTGGAATCCATTACCACAAATGTAACTCAGTGAAGTTAGTTGGTTTTAGTGACAGTGATTGGGGCAGCAATATAGATGACAGAAAATCTACATCAGGGAACTGTTTTAGTCTAGGTTCAGGACTAATAACTTGGAGTTCCAAGAAACAATCTGTTGTAGCATTATCATCTACTAAAGCAAATTATATCGCCATTACACATGCTAGTACTCAAGTCCTCTAGTTGAGGAAAATCCTTGAAGAGATTGGCAAAATTCAAAGTGGTCCAACAAAACTGAATTGTGATAATATTAGTGCCATTCAACTGGCATATAATCCTATCCACCACAAAAGATCAAAACATTTTGATATGAAGTATCACTTCATATGAGATATGGTGGAACAAAATATTGTTGAGCTTAAATATTGTAACACTTTGGATAAAATTGCTGACATATTCACCAAAGCAATGGATAAAGCTCAATTTATAAATCTGAGAGACTGTATAGTCAGTCCTCTCAACTTTAAGGGGGAGAATGTTGGAAATTACGGGTGGTAAAAAGTGTTTTACCATGGTAAGTTTTGGACCTTACCTTTTTACCTCGTGGACGACGGAGTTTGGACGGCATGGGCGACAGAGAGAGTTCAATGTCAATTTCCTTTCCTCTTTTCCTCCTTATTTTCTTTCTCCCTATTCTCTTCCCCTAAGTTTGGCTTATGGTTTATTTTATCTTTATTTAAACCTTGTAACCTATTGTTTTAGGTTAATGATTAATGAATATTATTTCCAACTCCTTTGGTTTCTAACCCTAAGCTCCTAATTTCAAT